>VZRR01004866.1:50451-239762 GCA_013398015.1 Oreocharis arfaki
CCACCTCCCCCCCCAAAAAAAAAAAAAATGGAGCCTTCCACCTTTCTTATAAATTAAAATTCAGGAAAAGTCCTGGTCCCTGTTTAAGCTCCAGTGATTTTTAGGTGCCTAATTGTGTTGGAAAAAATACTTTCTTTCTGCCTTATAAAAGAAAATTGGATATTGGGCAGACACAGGATCCAGCCTGTGAGGAACAACTGAGTAGCCACACGGATGCAAATGTGGCATACAGTGTAGGAGTCCCAGCACCCCTCGTCAGCTTCAGGTAACATACTGAAGGATGGCATGGGAAGAAAAAAGATGGAGGTGGAGGAGAAACAGAAACCTTCTGAGTCCCACTGGTTCAAAACTAGGATGTTTGAGCTCAGTCCAGTGTTTTGCTCGTATCCAAAAATGAGAGGTGAAGCTAGTGGGCGTTTCCATGGTGCAGTGTTTCAACAAGGCTGGTCACATTATTTTGAAAATATTGTTCTTTCTCCTATGGTGGAAAGGGGAGAACCTCTGAAAGAAAAGCAACATAAACCTTGCTGCACATCTTGCTGAGAGGTATTGTTCCAGGCAGTGTTAGATAGCTGCCATTGATAACACAGCCTTTGCTGCACATGAGTTAATATATATTTTTGGAAGTGCAGAGGATGTAAAGAGGAAAAAACACATTAACTCATGTAAAGAGAAAAAACCACGTTGACTCATGTCAAAGATGAGAGGATTTTGGGTGAGGGTTGGCACAAAACCTAGGTTAGGGTCCCTAAAAGAGACAGCCTTTCCAAAAAGAATACACAAAATCTTTCTGTCCACCCTGTATTGGCAGCAGCTGAGTCTTGAATGTCTATTGGCTTCTTTATGCCACACCATCTTGAAAATCCTTACTCTCTTATTCTGCATGTATAATCAACACCAAAACGTCCATTTCCATGCTCCTCTCCCATCATATAATTTGCATTGTAAAGATCTAGCTATAACTAATCCATTAAGACTAAAGCAGGAATGGATTCGGGGATCCTGTTGTAGGTATCCTGTTAGTAAATGCTTGGGAAAGCCCTTTGACTTTCAACAGAAGGGGAACCAGTTCAAGGATGTAAATGAAGGATGTGCTGCTGCTCTTATCTGGCCTGGATGCTTGTTTCCCAGGTGAATAAGAGGTTGAATCACTGTTCACATTGCCTCACGGCAGCTGGGAAACAGGCCTAGGGCCTGTATAGTATAGCAAAAGATTCAATTTTCATCTTTCTTACCCAATTTTTGGGACAAATGAGTGCTGCATAGCTAATGTGGAGAATATTCAAGAAAAAGCTATTTAAGTTCTCTCCCTGATATGCAGTTTTTGAAAGCCCAGAGGGAGTCTCTGTGAGTTGGAGACCAGGTGCATGCATGGCTGGAGTGCATGGCCGCCTTGGGGTATTGAAAGAATATGTATGACACCAAGAGGGACTGCTTTCTGTGTCTTTCAAACAGAAACTCTCCCTGCACGCTGCAAATGTGATACACCACAGAGACCTCTTCTTAATCCAGTTCACATGCAGGAGGATTCCAGGTGGATATTTTCTTTCCCTTGAGATGCTTTGCATTTTCTCTTTGCTTGGTAGCTCCATGACTTCGAAACAAAGGCTGTATTTTGTTCTGCACATCTCAGATGGGGAACAGTACTGCTTGTGAGGAGTCAGAGGAAATCTCTCTGGAGGGCGAGGCATCCTCCTCTCCCTGGTAGCAGACTGTGGGCTAAGGGGTGGTGAGGGGTGCTGCTGTTCTGGCTGCTGCTGCAGTGATGAGCTGAACCTGCGCACAGTTCGCCTGGTTCATGGCAGTGTGTGTCTTCCTCAGGGGTGCTGGGGGGCACCAGCAGCACACCCTGCACACACCAGCACCTCTCTGCTGCCTCAGGCAAAAGCACTTCATAGACAAACCATAGTGCCTTTTCCTACTGGTGGTTTTAAGCTGCTGCACACCACCTCAGCTCCTGCATGGTGGGAAGCCAAATAATTCGTTATACAATTAATGTAAGTCTGACACTCATGGGAGAAACACTGTGATTAATTGTGAGTAATGTAACTGTTATGCTACAGAGGAGAAATTAGGAATGTTTTGTCACTTAGTGTAAAGAATTATCAGAGGGCAGCTTATTACCATACTAACTACTGTCATTTAGTTACGAAGTCACAAACTGTCTGCAACATGATTTAGACATTTTTGGCTGTAATGCACCATTCCCACTATCCAGATGCCAAATACTGTTTTGAAACTTTTTAGATTAAATTCTTCAAAAGTCCTCAGATGCCATTATCATTGAGAGTCTGTCCAACATAGTTTTCTCAAGGTGACAAATTAATTTAATGACGTATTCTCTGACTAGGAGAACTGAGCAGAGTTGCATTTGATAAAAGGGGTGCATTCAGATATTGGGACAATTGCTGTACATAAGCAGGCATTATTCACACCCCTCCTTTTCTGGATTTACTGTTACATGGATACTTAGGTGAAGGCATGGACATTTAATCACATTCACAGAACCTTTCACTCCGATGTATTACTTTAGCTAGCTTTGAAATGGAGTTTATTGGTATGTACACTAATACTGGCATGGCTGAAGTTGATTGTAGCTGATGAGAAACAGCGCATCTCTGTAGTAAGTGATGAGTAAATGTGAGGTCAACTCACAAGCTCTGCAAAATGGCCAAGGGGAAAAATAAAGAGGAAGGAGAACAAGGAGTCCAACACATGCCACTATGCACAGCTGATGGTGAGAGCATTCCTATGTACCCCCTGCTCTCCTCTGGGACATTCCAGACTGCTTCTGGCAGATGATGGGTTTCTGGACATCCCAGGCTTTTCTGCCACTGGGAAAGCTTCTATTGGTTGATAATATTTATTTGTTGTTCTCCTGGTTATTCTGTTTCTCTCAGTGAAGGCTCTAACAATATTCAAACATCTTCTGATATAGGAAATATTAGAGAAGGCAGAAGCTGTAAATGAACAAAGCCTTGCAGACAAGAGCAGTGGCACTCAGTCCTGAAGTTTCCACTTACTCACCATGGTATCCTGTTGTGCCTGGTTATTACAGTCTGCCATTAGATATCTGCCAGGGAGAACTCTAACTACTGCAAGCATGACCAGGCTATTACACTTTTAAAAGACCTTTGTTGCATATATTTTCTTTGTATTCTTATAAGACCATTTTCCTCCCTCCTCACAAAATCCTATGCAGGTGGAGACCCAGGAGGTCAGCTGGCCTGTAACAAGACATAATTTCTGATGTCTGTCTTCAGTTACTTGTCCAAATTCACTACTCTGATTAGTAGTGCTTGAAATCAATATCCAGACACACAAGGCACAATTTAGTTGCCAAAGCATGGGCCTCAAGGGGTTCCTGCCTGGCCCTTGATGTTTCCCTCATGAGGACATGGGTATCCCACATGCCTTATGTCATGTGACCCTGTTTTATGCCACAAAACCCTGGATACCTTGGCTCGTCTCCAAGGGCGACAGTCATCTCCATGTAGGCAATGGGCTCTTACCAACAGTTTGGTGTCCCTGGTCTGGTGATACTACAGCCATGAGCAGCAGATGCTGCTGGGGTCACAGCCCAGCCTTGCTGGGGAGCTTTGCCACTCATGGAGTGGCAAAAGTGCCAGTCTCCTTGGATGGCCTGTGCCCACCTGGCTCCACAGCTTTGCCTCACACTGCCTTGAAAATGCTGCTTCCATGGCCAGCAGCTGTGCCTCAGCCCCAGCTTCCCTGGGCCAGCTGTGCTTCCCCCCCGAGGGCACTGGAACCAGGGGCTGGGTATGATGACATCTTGCAATGCTGCTCCATGATCTGGGCACTTTGTCATCTCTGCCCCAATTACACTTCAGACATATTTCCTGCACATGTCTGTTGCACCTCGTAGCACAATCAAAACCAAAGCATCATCATAATACTGTATGTTAACAAAAAACCTCAAACAAAAGCAATTACCAAGAGAGTAATTAAGAGTTGTGATGGTCTAAAGGTAGGGGTAAATATTTTTATTTCCTTTAAAATTATTCCATTAAAAGCTGTGGCAATACAGATACATAGATAATAAAAATAATCCTATTATTTATTTTTCAGAGTCTTAAATATGTCTTTACACTGGGTTGCAATTTTGCTGTTGGGTGGAATTCCCTTTGTAAAAGTTACCTGTCATTCTCCTCAAGCCCAGTAGGTTTTTTTGCATGCATTTTCTCTTGTCCTTGCCATGACTTGATGCCTGCACATTGAGGAAAATATCCAAAGTTAACAAAATTTTTATGCCTCTGTTTGTGCTTATCAGATACTATTTCTGCTAGTCATGGAATATGTCTGCCATTGCATGCTGCTGGTGATCTGTCTGATCCAACAGGATCAAAGGACTTGAAATACTTTTTTAAGTTACTGCAACATCTAATTGATGCAAATTAAGGAGCCAGGAATGGGTGAGATATTTGTCTCTCCATTCTCAAATTAAGCTCATGTAATGACTGTCTGGATTTTTTAAAAGTGATCAGTATATAAAAAATTATTTATGCTTAGCGTTTAGGTGCATAGACAAGTGATGAATGGTGCATGAGGTTTCCAATATTTGACATTAGAGAAGGCATTAAGTTTTTTGTTATTATGTATGAGTAATTGACAAGTTAATTCATGTAGCCTCAAGTGTCACAAAGTTGGTTCCTTGCACTTTTTCTTTCTCCTTTTCTTTGCCCTCAGCACTCAACGAAGTTACTTGAAGGTGTTTTCACTGAAGTCATTAAGCCTTTTCACAAGAAAAGTTTTGTGATGACAGGGACCTGCATTCAAGAAACACTGACATTGCAGTGTGCAGTCATTGTTATTTATCATCTTTGCTGTAGACCTGGAGAAAGCAGATCCTAAAAATGATAGCAATGTTGCTGCAGAAATCAGTGACATATCCCCCAGGGAACAGCCTAGGAAAAGTCTCCCTTTGATCCTGTTAATATAAATCAACCTGACAATCAATGTCAAGGATGACTGTCAGCCACAAACTAGCATGTAAGGGAAAAAAAGGCTTCTTAGAAAAAAAAAAAATTGAGATGGACAATTCAGCTAGTGTTAATATTATACCTAAGGACAGTTATTTACAAGTCTAAGGTCAGGCATTTGAGTAGAAAATATTAGGAAATTCAGCTTTTCTTGCTAGTGTCAAATCCTGGTTTTTTCTTTAGGGAATAAACAGATTTTCACAGATAGAGTTAAAACTGCATGACAGCTAAAATGTGGGAAGTAGCAAAGTCTTTGTTTATATTACCCTGGGTTATTTGGTGTTCTTATTACTAGTTATGTAATAAAATAATGAAGTGATACTGCTTTGTTTATGTTCAGTTGTCAAGGAGAAGGAACAATACTCTCTGAGCTATCCAACATGCCTTCCAGCCTTTTTGATTAAAAAAGACAATTGCTCAAGATTTGTGGAAGTACCTCACCACCTGTATTAGGAAATACCTCTCTCTAAAAAATTCCATTATGAAACAATTTCCTCTAAGAAACACATTCTGCCTCTTTCCCAAAGAGGCAGTGTGTCTGTAAAAAGCACAGGTTGCCACCTTGTTCTGCACCTCATGTGCTGTTTCTGGTCCCAAAGGTTTTGACTTCCAGTTGTGGTGCTGTTTATGACTTGTGAGCCAGGTAACTCCATAGCAGCACAGATTAGCCTGTTCCTTTGTTATGTCTCAATACTATAGAAATTAATACCCTTGGATGATAATAAACGGTTCCTGGACTTTAAGTGCTGTCAATGATTTGTTGTGACTCTCAGTAGTGATTCATCCAGATGTAGGACAGTAGCTATCCCCAAGCAGCACATCACAAAAGGTAAAAAAATACAAAGAAGAAATTATGGCATTTTTTCACCATGTAGCTATAAACAGAGGGTAAAGTTTTGAGCTTTGAAACTTGTATTTCTATGACATGATCTGAAATCTAATGGCTGATGTTTGTATGTGCCTGCTCTTTCAGATTATAGGTCTGCTTTTTGGGCTGTCACTGAAGGAGACACTGAACCAATTACTTGTCTGTTTAAACCATGGAAAGCAAAGGCTGCCTGGTGTTCAGAACAATGTGTGAGCAGAACTCTAGTCTAGTGACCATCTACAAGTATGCATCTCCTCAAGACTGCTCCTGCCTCTCCCTTCGATCTGGGACAAGGGGTGTCATTTCTTTATTGCCGAGAGGGCAAACCCCATCCCAGGGCACGTCGAACACATCACAATCAGTCAGTTAAAAGAGGTGATCATCCCACTGTGGGCAGAGCTGGCACGGCCTCACCTGTGTGCTGTGTCGAGTTCTGGGCCCCACAATTTAGGAAGGATGTGAAGGAGCTCAAATAGGTTCAGAGGAGGGCAGCAAAGATGTTTAAGAGGTTGGAAGGAATATCCTGTGAGGAGTGGCTGAAGACTTTGGGCTTGTGTGATTTCGAGAGAAGGATGCTGAGGGACAAACTTGTTGCTCTCTACAGCTTCCTGAGAAGGGGAAGCAGAGAGGGAGGTGCTGATCTCTTCTCCCTGGGATCCAGTGACAGGATGCATGGGAAGGGTTCAAAGCGGTGCCAGGGGAGGTTTAGACTGGACATTAGGAAGAATTTCTTTCCTGAGAGGATGTCAAACACTGGAACAGGCTTCCTAGAGATGGTCATTGCTCCAAGCCTGTCAGTGCTTAAGAGGCATTTAGACAATGCCCTTAAAAACATGCTTGCAGCTTTTGGTCCACCCTGAAGAGGTCAGGCAATTTGACTAGATCACCCTTTTAGGTCCCTTCCAACTGAGCTATTCTATTCTATTCTATTCTATTCTATTCTATTCTATTCTATTCTATTCTGAGACCTGAATTACCTGAGTTAGGTATTTGACCAAGCAGTTGGCAGCATCTTCCACAACACGGTTTTCCTCCTACTCAATGAAAGAGCAGTGGTGATGTTAAAAGTGTTTAGTATGCTTTTTTGTGTGCCATCAAGTCAGTAAGCCTGGATTTTACTCAGTGTTTGAAACTGTATTATTGTACACAATACATAAGTAAAAAAATTTGTACACAATACACAGAACATAATTTTGCAGAGTTCCTACATTTTGAAATTTTGGATTTATTTGCATCTCATACACTTTAGTAAATCATAAAAATACTTTGCACAACCAACATTCTCAGTTGTTTCAAGGTTAAATAGACTTCCTGCTGCTTTATCCCCTACCAAAGGCATCCGCACCTCCTTCGTGCTGCAGGACACTGAGTGGGCGAGACTGGAATCCTCAGAAAAGGTTGGGAGATTCACCTCCACTTAGTCACTGAAAATGGAGTTAATTTTTAAATTACTTCAGGCTTGTGAATTTAAAAATTACTAATGACTGTAATATGCCTAAGCAGTTTGTAGAGCAGAGCCCAAAGCCCAGTCCTTTTCCCTGGAAAATTAGTGGAGTCACAACAGTGTTTTTACCATCAAGCTGCTGGAAAAGACCTGGGAAGTGTTTCTCCTCTTTTTTTGTAACACACAGTTGGATATATTTACTCTTGGTGTGGCCAGGGAACTTTCTTTGGTGTCCCAGGAATTTGGGAATTTGGGGTAGATCTTGGTAACTTGAAATAAAAGCTTCAGATCATATTGACTGACTAGACTTTACCTTCTCTCACAATGTGTGTCCTAAAAGAGAGGAGTTCTTGACAAGTTTCAATCAGTTAAAGTTTTGTACTTTTCAAAATGTTTCGAAACAATTGACTGACAAAGGTGATATCCGGGAAAAGTCAGAACATGGAGATGAAATAAGCTCAGTGAGGCCTCACAAGAAGTCACAGTAACAGATGCAGAGGTTCCTGATGTGCAGCCCTCTGCTCTGATCTGTTGATGACATTGCCTTCATCTTTCTTGACCCAATGTCATTTTCAAAGTGTCCTGTGAGCTCCTTCTCTTCCAAGATTGAAAACTATTGTATCCTGCGAAAATCAATAAAATTAAGACAGGAACACAAGACAAAGCCTTACTGATATCTGGTCTCTTTTCTTTTTTCACAAAGATGCTGTTATCTTATGCCCAATGAGTTTTCCATCAGTTTCCCTGTTATTTTGACAATGGTGTGTAAAACTATCCTAACTATTTGTCTCAGTAGCGCTGCCCCAGCCTATAATCCTGTCTATGCTAGTAATGTTGATTGCATGGCCTTTTTTGGCCATCCAGACCTTATACAAATGGCAAAAAAACCAAACCCTGAAAGTAATTTCTTTCCTCATCTTTCTCTAGTTCTGCACGTAATTATGCACACATAAAATACCCGGTTATTTTCAATATTTACACAAGTTGTTTGTAGTGTACCCAGACTACTCTTTTCCCCCACATTTTGTGACCAGATGGGTTTATACACATCCATGTGATAACAAAAATTTTATTCTATAGTCCCCTTTCCCTTGTTGGCATTCCTATTTCTCATATTATTCCTCTCTAATTTTGTATTTGTTATCTGATAACGTGCATCAAAACCAGTACTTTTAAAAGGCTATGAGATGTCTGAAGTAGGAGTAATATGCATCAGGATATGACTTTTTCACAGTTTTATAAAAAAAAAGGAAAAATGAAAAGAAAAGAAAATGTGTATTACATTATTTATATCACTTTGCTCCTATTTTAGCCAAACTTACCCTCTCCTTTTAGCTTTGTGATCAATTCTGTTATCTCTGATTTCTGTCTGAACAAAGTATGGACACTGAAGAAAGGCAATACACTATCAGGTTTAGAAGTGTAATTACAAGTTACAGTTACCCAGCCAATCCAAATATGGAAGGATCTTTAAAACAATGTTTAGGAGTATAATTTCAAACGAGCTCAGGTAAGCACCACAATTGTGCTGTCACATTAAAATTCAAGTTTTGAATACTTTTCTTATCCAAAGGATACTTACCATGTCTTTTTTATGAATTTAGTTCTTCTGTCAGTGACAAATATTTCTGAACATGAAGTTAAGTACACTTTGCTTTCACTCATTAACATCAAATTCTGCCACATTTTGAGTATCAGCAGGGGAATGACTGTCCTTGTCCCCACTACATTTGACACAGTTGTCATTTTGCAGTGCTTCCCATCCATACAAATACACACCCCCCTTTTAAATTTCTTTTCTTCTTTTGCCATCAACTCTGAACCCAGTGGCTGCTTTTAGCACTGCTTTTAATGACTCCTTTGAAGTCTGTCACTTCAATTATAAGAACTAAGTTGGAAGACATTTAACACCCCCTATTTCTTTTTCACTATAAAAAATGGAGTATTAAACGCAGGGAAGCACCAGTGAAAGTCATATCCAGATCCACAAGGGACTGATTTTATTGACAGTGGCTCTGTGAGGTGTCTGTGTGTTTAGTGCTCCATTTCCCTCTCGATCCGGCTGGGGGATACAGGAGGCAGCTCTGGCCTCACCCACTGCCTTCCTGTGGCTGCCCTGGCTGCTCTGCTGTGTTTTGTTCACATGAATATTAAAGATGTTTCCCAGTTAGACTTGTTTCATCCCAGGAGGCTGAGCAGATTGCTGTGGCTCTTTCCCTGTCTCCAGCCACTTCCCACAGCATCCCACAGCCTGCAGTGAAACATCCTCCTCCTCTGAGCAGTCAGGCTCCACACCTGGCTCATCCCTGGAGTCCAGCCTGCGGAGGGATGGCTGCAATCCAGCACCCTGTGGAGAACAGCTCTTAAACTGACAGATTTTTTGTGTTCTGTTTAAATATTTGGTGCTCAGTGTTTCCCAGTAAATCCTCACTTTAGGGGGTGAAATGAACAACTACAGTGATAATCCTGCAACTGCCTTATCCAGAGAACACTAATGGGATTGTAAATGGAAAACAAAATCAAAGCAAAAAAGATATTGATTGGCCGCTAGTTTCACAAAAATCGCTGCAAGACACAGCTTTTATTATTACAGCAAGCAAGAAGAAAAACCTCATTGAAGATTTTTGAAATACCAGTAATTTGCTTCTGAAGCCAAGCTCAGAAGAAAATCTGCCCAGGAAATATTAAAGATTGCCAGGAAGCAGCAAATATCTGACAAGGATGGCAGAAGTCGGTCCCAAAGACAACAAACTTTATGTTCCTGAAGTTCCAAGTGATAAAGAATCCACTAGAACAGTAATGTGAAATAGCTTTGAAATATCAGAGCGAAAGTCTCTGCTGTAATTTTCCTGTCCTTTTCCAGGCTTAGGTAGAGTCACTATGCCGTCATAAACACTCTTGTTTAAGAAACAGGTTTGAACACAACCTTTAAGGTAAATTGCACAGTGAGGCAGAGGAAATCACCTCCTGTATTCAGTTTGTTTTTAGCTGGATATGCTCTTCGCAAAGTGCCAACCGAGGGCAAAACATTGCAGGACAATTAGAGAGAGAACGGCCATGACCCTGTCCAAGCTACAGAAGCAAGACAGACCTCAACTATAAATTATGGGAAACCCAGGTTGGTTTTCTTTGCTTGGTTGACTACTTTTATATATGTTTGCAGCTACAGCTTGGAGCCCCCTGTGTCTGATTAGGATTGTCAAGTAACCAGAGCATCCAAATATATTCAGCTAATAGGATATGACTTTGCAAATAATGATGTCAGGTTGTCAGAGGAGAGATCATAACCCCTAGAACTTTAATATTGCCCTTTCTCAACATTTTGATTTTTATTTTCCCTCCACACTGTACATTAAATTCATATGAACTTGAATGATATTTCAATTTGGTGATAACTTAAATTATAAATGAGTTCGTGCAGCTGGGAGAAAATTATCCCATATAAGTGTCATGTTTGAGGTATTGCAATAAGGGAATTTCAACCCAGTCTCAAATGAGACAAAATTATCAAGATATGTTCAGTAGTGTTTGTAGCACGCATTAATGTGAAGCAACTCTGTGTGGCCCAGGCCTTCCCTCATATGGCTGGATTCTCCATCCTTGGATTCCATGTAAGTGGTTTTGTGTCCTCCTGTGGAAAGAAGACCCCATGCTTGTGCTCTCCTCTACACACCAGATGGATTCATTTACCCAAACTCACTCTTTGATCTCCAGGTATCTCCTTCAACTACTTTCCATCTGAGGAGTTGTCAGTTCCAGCCTGCATCCCTGTGTCCAAAAGAGCCTCTCCCTGGCTCCTGCTGTGATTCCTTCTCCCCACTCTGCCCTCCATTTCATCCTTCAGAGAGAAAGTATTTTCACCTCCGTTTAGCACCACCACCACCTCACCCCAATGCCTTTGAACCTGTCTCATTGCTAAAGGTGTCCTACTACGGGTGTTCTCTCCCTAGCACTCAGATGGTCCTTGATGCCTCTTGAAACAGCTCGTGAAATAAAGGGCTTCAGCTGCAGTCAGGATCACACGAGGAGCGAGAATTGTGAGTGTCTCCAGAGGCCCTGGCACTTTTTGATTCCCTGTCATCACTGCAACCCTGTTAGACCTAAAATGCTGAAGGAACCTGCTCCCACCAGCCCCGCTGTGGGCTCCCAGGGGAAACACTCAGCATAGACACAGCAGAAACCTGCTTAGTCTGGTGACACATTTCTGAGCTGGTCTACAGAGCTCTCCAGCTGCTTGGGGGGAGGCTGGTTTACGTTTAACAAGAGCAAGAAAAGGTCATGTTTTATGTCTGGTGCACTCTGCGTATTTCTTCACCTCTTAAACAGCAGCAAGCCACTGTGGCTCTCAATTATGAGTCTCTTGGAAAGAGATTTGAATGCTTTTCTCATATAATAGCAGCAGAACCAGAGTGGTGTCATGGAAAAGCATTTTCAGAAAGACAGTCATTTCCCAATTTTTCTTTTTCTGTTGAAAGACAGTGCCAGAAATCACTGACATTTATGCTGCAGAGTCTGTCAAAATGGGTAAAAACGAAGTATTTATGCAAACAGAAGTGCACAGATAAATAGAGACAGACACGTATGCATATGTACCTGTATAATCATGAACAGAATAGATGCAACAGCCCCGATGTTACTCTTGATTTCTGTAAAGCTATGAGTTGATATGGGAAGAGCAAGGTTTGTTCAGGGCCTGGGGAAGAGGAGACTCCTTAGGTGTCAAATGCATGGCAGGATAAGCAGGTTTACTCAGAAGTGCTGAGCATCCCCTGATACAGTAGCAATAAACATGCTGAGATACATCAGCCTCCATCCTGGGCCCGAAAACCTTCATGTATTGCTCTGTCCTGGCACAAGCACCAGCAGTGCTGGTCACAAGTCATGCTGTTTGCAGGGAAAATGGGAACTCCCTCTTGCCTCCTGTCTCCACTGGGAGCACAGGAGACATCTGACATAGGAAGAGGTGTGGATCTCTTGTGAGTGTGGGGTGAGAATTTCCGCTCTTTTCCCCTGCTCACTCAGTTCCTGTTTCACAGCCCCCCAGCTTCACCACCTGAAGCCCAGCAATACTTCAGCTCCTGCCAGCTCTGGGAGCAGTGGGACATGCAGTGAGCACCAAGCTCTCTGTGGCATGGCAGCAAAGCCTGCAGCAGTGTGAAGAAACTCCCTCATCTTCTTAGGTATGTGCTGGGAGTCTCCCCTCCAAGCAGATGCACAGAACATCTGGGGGAACTGCAGTCCCTCTGGAATGGAGCATGGACTTTAATCTGGTCTCCACAGACTGAAGGGAAGTACCTTTGCTGGGTGGGCCAGCTTTCCATGCAGAAAAACATGCAGATATTCACTCCTGATGCTGTAGCCCACTTTCTCCCAGCCATGCCGGGTCAGACAGGTGGTCCATCCATCTCAACACCCTGCATTTGTGAGCACCCATGTCTGAAGTAGTGAACAGAAACTTCTTTTCTGCCTCAGAATCCTCAGGCTTGGATCTGAATGAATTTAAGAGGAAGAAGTTTCATTTCCTAAAGTTTGTGGAAAAAAACCCCATGGTTTATATTGCTATGTGGAAGTCTACATATTTTTCATGAGAGAAGAAAGTACCTTACACAGCACTGCAAAAGGCAATCTTTCCTCTGGAGATTCATACTGAGCTCACAAAGAGAAAAAACAAATATCTGTGAGGAAAGCCAGCTTGCTTATCCGCTCTTCATCTTCAAGTAGCCTGCAGTCTTCAGCACATTCACTCTCCATCAGAAAATTTAGCACTGGTTTTCTTAGTTCCTAGACTTTCCAAGGGCTTTTCTCTTTGACAGCCAACAAGGATTGCAAAGGAGCACTCATTTCCCCAGCTTGTCATTTTTGCAAATCTCTCTAAAATGAAATGCCTTCACACAGACTTTGTTGATACAACAGAGAACAGTACTTAAAACATTCGTGAAACTCGCTTGGCACAAAGAGTTTCCTGGTGGATATGGCAAGAGTACTACTCAGCCTTGGGTTTAAACATTTCCAGTAAAGCAACTGAGTAATTTTTGCCAATGACGCTGGGTATTCCATCTGTGCAAATCCCATCTGTCTAATTTAGATCAATCCACTTAAAGAACATTACTGGCTGTCATGCCTTTGAGAGATTTTCTCCATTCTTCACACGTCAGAGCCTGCAGTCAGAGTGCTGAGCAATGGGAGACCCAGCAGTTCTTCATCATACCAGAGTTTTCAGTCTCACACTGAAGAATAAACAGGTCTGCATTCAGCAGCATCGTGATTGTTATAAACTATGAATAGTGCTTATCCACAGCCAAGAAATCTCTGATTTGTGCTGACAGACCACTCAACATCAGTATCACTAGTGTATATTGTTTACTAATGTATATTGTATATACTAGTATATATTGTGCCCAGTTGTTTACCAGGCATGTGGGAAAGGGAGCAGTAAAACTGGGAGGTTCTACTTCACTCCTTGAAAATTTAGTCATCTGCAAAAATATTTTCTCTTTTGTGGCAGTAAAATGACTATTATATGCAATGTCTACATAGAATGTTTCAAGATATCAAGAGCTCAGTCCTGTTTCCTCTGAGTTTTTAAGACTTAGACCTTTTAATTGGGTTTTTTTTCTACACAATCAGATTGCAAAGCAGACCTGATAGGACAGTTCAGATCTGTTTCAGCGTGGATTTTGGAAAATTGCTGCTTTTCACTACAGCACTACTGTGATGTACTTGTCTAGAATTGCTCCCCTTTTCCAACAGGCACCAGCTTACCCAGGCAGGGTAAATCACTTCCTTGTAATGTCAGCCTTGTATTTTTAAGTCCATACATTCGATCAACCTCAGTGCTGAAGATTATCCTAGCTAGCAATTATAGTACAATTGACATAAATATGATGCAGAGCTATTAGAATAAAAAGACTGCAGGTATCTCCCTGCCTGCTGGGCTCCTTGTTCCACACAGCCTTCTGCCTCCCGAGTTAGGCATGGCCAGCAAAGGTGTACCCAGGGCCATCAGCCACCATCCTCCCTGGGAGCCTGCAGTGTGCACCAGCCCTTCCCTTCAGCATCCCCAAGTGCCCCTTGGCTGAGAGACATGAAACAGAGGTGTGTATTATTTTCATTTCAGCTGCTAAACAATTTGTCTTTTACATTCAGTAAGCTAAAATTGCTTTCCAACCCTCCAGAATTCCTGGAGTACCTACCACCTTTACCCAGGGCCCTCCAGGTCTAAATCCTAGCAACATACTGCCTTTAGTAATTAAATATTTTCTCTAAATCCATAATATTTTGATTGCCTTATCCTCCAGCACTATGTTGCAAACTATATTGGGAATTGTCTATCAATTTATCCCACAGCTTCTGGCAGAGCTGCTATGAGTTATCAGATGTGTTCTGGAAGGAAATCCAATTGTAAATAACAGCACAATATACCCCTAACTTCAAAGAAGACACAGATCCCTACTCCAAAAAAGTATGTCTCTAGATAGAGAGCTGTCAGCTCATTTTCCTGGTGCAGAACTCTATACATTTCCTAGGGAAGAAATACACCCATTTAGAAATATTACTCACAAAAAAACCTAAAAATGTTTAAGGTATTTTAATATAGAAGAAAAAAACCTTGAAATATAATTTATTTACATTTTTGGTTATCAATCTGTATAAGATGGTTGAAATTACTTTTTGGCATCAAGTTCTTTACTTAAGAAGAGCATGAGTTTCAGGCTTATCTCTTTTTGGCAAGTGAGGTGTTTTTGTATTTTATTGTCACTTACTGTAAAATTGAAAACTCCCCATTCATATCATAGCTTGATGTGAATAGTATCAGTATAGGCACAACCAGTTCTGATAGCTACTACTAAATACTAGTATTTTATTTTTAGCTGAGATAGATAGAAGTGTCAACACAATTTGCAGTTTTTATATGATCTATTTTTTCTTGCAGCGAAAATTGTAGTCCTCTACATAAAGGTTTTGTATTCTAGTCACTGCCTACACTGATATCAGGGAAATACTGAAAAAACTGGCAATTTGATCACTAAATAGTCCCCTATTTCTCCTTTTACTTCTCTTGAGGATCAATTCACTATTCAGCCTAAAAATTGCCCAGCGTTACACAGGTATGAAGGCTGTTTTTGCTGGTGTGACAGAGCTGTATTTGAAGCATCATCCCTCTCCCAAGCTGAATTTTTTTGGGAGAAAACATGAAAGCAGCCCTCCCCCCTGTAAAGCCAGGCTGTGCTTTGGAAGCATCATAGCCCAGGTGTCCTGCCTGCTGGTCCAGACAGGTCAGCAAGAAAGATCCTTGCATTTATGAATATGGTTGAAAACCCCTAACATGTATTTTGCTTTGAGAGACAACAAATCTACCTGCAAGGGCATTCACATGTACACCTGCCCATCATTACACAGAGATGACTTTGCTGGTCAAGACAACATTTTCACAGCACGGATCAAAACAATTTTCAGTTTGTCTACCGAAGCAATTTCCACTTTTTTTTGTGACTGCTTCTTCCTGGAGAGTGTTTGATTTGCTCCACAAGGACAGCAAAGCAACTTTATGCCTGCACACAGCAAACATGAGAAGGTGTCTGTCTTGCTTGCACCGCCCTTAGGCAAGTTTGAAAGCCTCTGCCTCAGTCCTGCATGAGGCCAACAAACACGGGCACTCTCTGCCTGTGCAGGGACTTTCATTAGCAGGGCCAGACCAGGACATCTTCTACTGGGTACCTTCCCAATGGAAATTTCACACGTGCTGGCAAAACAGTGCTTGGAAAAGTTCCTGTAGGCTGTAAGGGAAGTAGGAGTCTCCCCTGCACTGTGATTTTGCATGTCATGACCAAATTCCAAATCACCCAGAGCTTTGACACAAATCTGTGTATGTCTCCTCTGTACGGCCACTGTTCCAAGAACACCGCTGTCACTATTTTCAGCCTCTGTTGGTGCATTATAACATGAACAGGAGAGGAAGAGGTTTCAGGTGAGACAGGTGGAAACAAAAGTTTCAGCAATAACTCCCTGCCCTGGGTCACTGGTTTGCAGGTCCGGGCCTTTCCTCCAGTCTGTCTCAAACTGGAGCAACATTTTTCATGGTTTTCTTTGCACCACGTCAAGCAAAGGAAGTTCAACTTCCTCTCCCCAGGCACTCCAGTTCCTGCTCTCTCCCTGCATGCCTGTCCCTTTCTGCAGCCCAGAAACCCCCTGAGCACACACACTGCTGTTCTTAGAGTGGCACCACTTCTCTGGAGGCTCTCACCTGCCCCCATGAGCAGTGGCCAAGCAAAACATTAAGTACCTTATACACAACCTTCCAAAGGAGTTACTTTGTGGTTTGGTTGTAATGTGATATGCTCGACTTACACTTTGCCGTGAGATGGCATCTATGTGACCAAGAAACTTCAGATATTTTTCCAAGGTGGAATGGTTAACGGAAGGTAAATCTCACTGAAAATGGGTAAAGCATAAAATGAATTTGTCTACCAGGTCTTTTCAATGTGCAGTTGAGAGCAGGCAATTCCTTGGCTATTTTACCTTTTCTTTATCATGTAATACTTCATGTTTTCCAGCCGATGGACTTAGGCAAAGAAGTGAAATGAAGTAGTTTCTCTTTCTCTGATGCTTCTGCAATTTCTCCTCAATTTGGGAACTTGTTGGAGTAAATGAATGCTCTCTCTGAAGACTCTCAGAACAGAGTGGCTGTACCAGTTCCCGATATTCCTCATCCATATACCCGTACGGGACAGCCAGCATAGGAATACTGGCATCTACTTTCAGTATGGGCTAGGAACGTATGATTTAACACCTACTCTGAACTCCAACACACATGCAGTGTGAGTGGTAGGAAGACACATTATGTCAATCACAATGCCTGCTGGAACAGCACTATCTGGGATTATGTATACATCAACACCAAGTTTACACATCCTCTCTGCAGAAGAAAGCCTGTTAAACCATGAACTCAAGAAGAAAATGCTACTTTCTTTAGAATGCACTAAAAAATCTTCTTGTGAATCATCACCATCAGCTGGAAGTTTAAATTCTAAACAAAATTCTAAGAAAAAAAGAAAATACGATAAACACTGCTTGGGTACAGGAAAGCATTCTGCAGAGCATGGAAATTACAGCAATTCAGATGCCCAGAGGTCAAGCATCAATCTGTAAGTTTTAGTTGTACCAGATTAATGAAGCATCTGTTGTGTTTGCCCAGGCTCACTTTTCCTTTCAGCAATTTATTGATTGTAGCATTCTAGACAAAAAAAATTAAAGAAATTCTGTTAATGCTTCTTTTTCACACTGCTAATGTGATCTATGTTTATTTAAATGGTGTTCTTCATTTTTGTCATTTTCCCTGTGGCTTGAAGAACAGGTGTTCAGATATAGCTCCAAGCTGTCAAAAATAAAACTGGCAACGACTTTAACGGACACAGGGCTGAGGAAATACAAGAAAGTTGTAATCTTGAAAAATTAAACACCACAGAGGATTTTTTAGGCTACAGCCTGGTTGCCCAGAGGATATTTTAATTTAGATTTCATCATAAACACAAAATGGGATTATGGTTATGGTGGATAGTGGAGAATTGGACTTTAGCTCTCTTGTCTTGCATTTCTTTGCAAACTTAACAAAAACACAGTTGATCAGAACCTGTCAAGATTGCTTTTGATCCCTTTCCTGAGGCCTAATTAGGGGGACACTTACTCTAGAGAGACCACTTACACAGACTGCTGGGGGAAGACCTTATCCTCGTGTAGCATTTTTCCACTTTGCCCTCCTGACTGTCCAGACTACATTGACCTATGGGGTCAATTTTCTCATTGAGCAGCAATGCAAGTTTATTGTGCAGCTACTTCCCAGTATCCCACAGACACGTACTGGAACAATACGAGCAGGGGAACCCTGTTATTTGTAGCTGGGTCTGTAACAGAAAGTCCATATCCAACTATCTGTTCCTTCTGGGAAGTTCCCACGGGCCAAGTTTTTTGCTCCTTGGTTGAGTAAACTTGTGTAGTTCAGGAGGAAGTTCTTATCAGGGCTTAAGAGAAGCACAGTGACTTGTTTTTGCAAAAATGAAAAAAGAAAATCTTTGAATACTTTCGAGGAAATCACTGCTTCTTGCCAGCTGAATCACTATCAGGTGCTGGCCTGTCTTATGGATTAATCAAGGTGAATGGAACACAAAATTTACTACCATTCTAACAAGGTATTTTTAAGAGAAAGGACAACCTTCAAACATACTTTGTGCAAAACCCCCAGGTGACAGTAAAATAATAAGTACATTCTGTCGCTGCCTAAAGAAAATGAAAGAGAAATAACCAAAAGTTACAGACTCTTGTTTCATATATAGGTTTTCCAGCATTTCAACCCACTCCAATACAGTACAGCACAACTAGTATTAAGAGAATTAAAACTGAATAAAGAATTACAAACAGATCAAGAGACCCTCAACTGGGATGAGAAAGACTGTAGCAGTCCTTTGGGTGGGCTGCTGCTTCACTTCAGACTATGGTGACAACAACAACGATGGGCAACTGATAAATAGCTGGGTTTTTCCTTTAAAGGGCTTTGATAAGGACTTCATTATTAACATCAGAGCAAATTGCCTAATGCAATCTAAAAAACAATAGCTATTAGCTGCAATCATACAGCAGTAATTGAGCACACAGTGCTTCTTTCGGTGTTTAGGAAAACAGAAGTGACTTAGAGCATGAAAAATAGGCCAATGCACCACTCCTGTGAATAAAAAAATCCAGGAGATGAGATACCTACTGGCAAAAATCTGTCCAGCTGCTTACTTTTTGCTCATACAGCTTGGGAATTTCAGTGCTTCTGCTCAGAAGTTGCAAAACAGTAATTTCACAGATCTACCAGGAAGCTGCCTAAATCAGTCCCAGAAAGGGCCAGCACATGGAACTTTACTCAGCTCCTCCACAAGGAAGGAAAACCTCTCAGCCCTGCCATGCTGCTCCAGATGGATTTCTGGTGCTTTCTGTTTTGAGTTGTGCCTCTGTATTCTGTGTCTCTGTATATTATATTACTGTGTGCAACCACTATAAAAGTGTCAAAAGCAAGAATAGTGAGGTTCCAATCGAAAAGTGGCACTGAAACTATCGGGAAAACTGAAAGAGAGAGGTTACGTTTCTCATCAGCTGCAGGAGGCACAGAACCAGAAGCTGCTGACGCTGAAATGCGCCGAGGAAACAGGCACTGAAAAGGTACTGAAAAGCCTAATTGGTATCATCACTTGCCATCACGTACCCGTGCTAACACAAACACAATGGAAATGTAGCACCTGTGTAACACCAGGCTGGTAATTCCTCGGTGAGCCATCTTCCAGGGAAAGTAAGACATGCACCGCTGAAACTGACTGAAGATGTCTTTTTTAACCTCAGAAATGAGGACACAGCCTGCTCTTCCTGGCTAATTAGAAGCGATTAGCTCTTCCTAAATCAGTACACATACTGTACATAGACAGCCTCGTGTCTTGACCACAACACCCTATGGGGCTCCACCAGACCTAAACCAGTGAATTCCTGCAGCCACCTGTGATGGGCTTTGGTGTTCTGTTATTCTGACTGAATGCCCACTTTCATAACAAGGCCACAGAAAATGAATGAACTAACACTAACACTGTGCTTATCATCTGAACAGCATTTACACCCTTGTGCTACCACTGCAATACACAGAACCACCAAGACACTGCAGAGACATAAAATGCTCTCCCATAAAACCCCATATAATCAAAAAAACCCCATATAAACTAACAACTTCTGGAAACAGGGACAAACTGAGAGATTCTGAAGGCAAACAATAGAGACAAATTAGTTTCAGCAGGGAATCACTGATGAAATACAAGAGTAATTTAAAATCCCTGCTCCTGCCCCTGCTGCCCCACACCCTCATGTTGTTTTTCTTTTTTGCATTTTAAAAATGTCTGATCTTTTACATAGCAAAGTAAAACAGAAGAGGAAACAAAAGAAATCCTTGCTAGGAAAAAGAGCATGTGCTCTTTTGGAGCACAAATTGCTAATTTTTAGGATTACAATCTTAATTGTCTCTTAATTGTCTGCAAAAGCCCCAATTAACTGCCAATCTACAATGAGGGAAAGGAAAACTAAATCTTAGATCTTGATAGTTCATGTAATCAAATCCTATTTTGTGAATTATCTAAGCTCTAAAATGCCCCAGGTTTATAAACTGAGTTTCCTGTAGTGTGGGGGAAAAAAAAGCCAAAACCCTGGGAAAATATTTTGTCTCTTATCTCAGTTTTGGGTACCAAATGGTTATTGGTGTGCACTTTAACTTCAGTGTGTGTTAAGCACAAAAATTTCCTCAGTGAGACCCATTTCCAAAGACTGGCAAACAAAATCTGAACCTACTAACAACTGAAAGCTTTGAAAATACTGGGAAAATACTCTGTGATGATGGAAATGATGTTCTCAAAGAAGAAAAACACAAACTGACTGTTGTCCGTTTCAAGTTAAAAAACACTAACATCACTTTGCCTTTTTTTTTTTCTGTTACATATATTTTTCCATTTTCTGTGTGATGTTTAAACAACAGTCCATTTTACCAAGATCCATATATATTTTAGTGTTGTGTGCACTTAACGTCACTTGGGCCATAGTACGACTGACATGCCAGTATCATGTGCTATGTGATTATGCCAGGCATTCCGTCCAAGAAGCCAGTATCATCTATTTTACATTTGTTTGACAAGTACCATCACAACTTCTGTTCCACAACAGACTATGGGTCATCACCATATTGACCCCTCCCATATTAAGTATCTGCAGACTAACAAGAAAGCAACAAAAAAACCTCAGGAGATGTAGCTATTTTTAAAAGACTGAACATTCAAGACTGTATTTCCTCATATTTATTTTTAACTGTATTTTTTTAAAACATATTAAAATAGAAAAGATGTTCATCTGATTCATACAAACAAAATACCAATAATAAAATAAGTAATAAAATACTGAAAATATATGAAAGCACCAAAACATTAAAATACTCATATTGGCAAAGACTCTAAGAATATATTTCTGGCAATTTTACAGTAAAGTGCTATTCAATCCACTCAAATTAAGGAATTGGCATTTTAATAGCATGATTATTATTATCTTAAGGTAACAAATTACTTTGTTTCTTTTCTCACTAAGACAACAACCCATGTTGTTGGAAGCGAAGCAAAGCATTTGAGTTGCATGCACATAAAAATAACCCAAGTAACAGCTTCATAATAAGCAGTTAATAATATAAATTGCCAACTCATTAAGAATACAAAATTCTGAGAAACAAACAGGGCAGAAATAAGATTAGTGAAAAATTAAGAAAATGCAGTGGTAACCCATTGTATAAATTAAGAGAGGACAGAAGACTCTGCACCAAACATTTCCGTAGCCTTGCTTTTTACATGGCATTTTTTTAGTAATCATATTGCTGGCTTTATTAGTTAATCTGTTTACTATTTTAAACTGCCCTTTTCTACTTCCTAGAAATGATCCTACATCACCAACACACTGTAAGCAAAAAGACAGAAGCAGAGTATGACCTTTATTTTTCCTTAATAATCACTTCTCATCTATTGAAGTCAGCAGACAAAACTAATAAATCTGTTACAAAGCCAATTTGTAGCAAAAATTAATTCAAGTAACATAATTATTTTAAATCTCTTAAAGAGTGAAAATTTTAAATGTATGAAAGATACCATCAGTCTCCTTTTAAGTTTTTATCATTTTAATATACATATTTACAGCAATGAGTACAAAGAATCCTTGTTAACAAAGTTCTTTCTAGCTTCATGCACCATTTCAACAATTTCTGTGAAATGGCAGATGCAATACTTTTATCTTGCCTTCAAGTGAATTTAATCTTCCTGATTTGACTTGCTTTTTTCATAATTTCATACATAATTTAACCATATTGCACAACTCAGAGTAAGTTCTTACACTGACTATCTAATAGCCTTTTTATGAACCAATAATCGGCCTTCTGTAATTTGAAAACAAGTTGCTTTCCCAAAAAAAAAAAAAAAAAAGGAATGGTGTCTTGTCTTGTGCATATGTTACTTCCTAAGAAATGTTTACAATAACTTTTCATTTAGAAGAAGCACAAAAATAACGAATTTAACCAATGAAAGCAATGAGTCTGAATTATCAAAATAATTACTAACAACAAATATCTTCCTTTATATGCATGTACATACACAGATTATATTAAAAAATCCACCTGTACAACATAATTTCTGCAAATTTTCCTAGATGAACACTAAGATGACTGCTGCATCTTCTATGGGAGTGATTCAGAATGTAAGAATGAATATGATGAAAATAAATGAAATATTGTATTTAAAGTAGTTGAATAGAGGGGAAAAAAGCAAAACAGTCCAAATAATGTTGTATTTGGTTTCCTCCTTCCAGTTCAGTAGTTTTTATTGAGTTGTACAGTGAAAGTAGGTCCTAGCTTTAACATCTTCGTCATGCCCTATTGTAAGTGTCAACTTAGACAATAATTTCAGTAATTTTGTTTGCTGGTCATTCATTTCTTCTACCATTTTTTTTCCCCAGTAAACTGTTCCTTGTTCATTGCTGTAGGCTCACAAACCTCATTTTGGCAGCTCCAGAATCCAAGTGCAGCACTGCAATCTTTCTGACTCCAATGAACCATGATAGGCAGCAGCACATTCAGGGCACAGCAATTCTTTTTAGCTTCTCTGGGCAGACGCCAGGTAGAAGCAGAAGGCAGCAACAGTAACTGATAGCAGTGATAAAACAACTGACAGCTGCTGGAACCAGAGGCAGCGATTCATCTGCTCCTCAAGTCTCTTATTAATCTGCAGTAAATGAGTTAGCTGAAAATAGAACAGTTTCATTAAGTCAGAATTACTGCACTTGAAAGTACTTGGCAATTTTGAGCTATTTTGGCAATAACTATAACCACAGAAAAGAAAAGAAAAAGCCTTCTCACAGTGGTCTCTCAGCAATACCTTTTCTATCACTACATACTTCAGGAATCTGTTCCACTAAAGGAGCTTCAAATTTTCCTGGTTATCCTGTGGATAACCAATATGGCCTGTATCAAGCAGGTGACATCTTTACATTCAGAAGCAAAAGATAACCGCTGATGCTCACTGATATGCCAGATCTGTATATACACAAGAAGAATGAGCAAACTGCATTGAAAATTTAATGATTATTAAATCATTATCATTAAAAAAGATAATTAAATCACTATCACTGATGTAGTTACTTTCAATTGCTGAGATGTTCAAATACTATAATTGAGAAAATACCAAAAACCTTCAGTAAAAATTATTTTTATCTCTAGCATAGTCTATAATTTTGCTAAATATTCAGCACAAAGGAATACACTATTACCTGTATATGTAAATCTTCATTAGTTTTTGCTGGAATGTTAAATGCATTGTCTTTTAATGTCAGAGAAGAGGGCTTACTACTTTCTATGACATGACACCTGAGCCTGTGAAAGGGAACAACAACACACACCAAAAATCACAAATTTAATGCAACATTGTATAATTAACAGTAAACAATCCATCTTAAGTGGATAAAGTACCTGCACATTTAAAAGTTAAGAGACAGTAATTATAATTACACTACATTTAGTCCAGGTTAACAAAAAGTAAAGGTCAGGTTTGTATTCATTAGTAACTAATGTACACAGCACACTTGCAGTCAACAAATGTCTGTCTATTGTTTCAGGGTCTGTCTTAACCCAAATAAACTGCAACACTTATGCAAGGAAGCTTAAGGTCACTCACATGATGTAGATTTTATTCAAAAGGGAAATAAGGGATAAGCACTCTAAGCAAACACAGAGCAAGATTTAGGCATCAAGACTCACAAAATACTTCTTCCACAGTAGTTTTGGCCATGAGGGTGTAAAGGCAGCTCCAAAAAAACCAGCCCCCCAAAACCCACAGAAAAACCCGAGGAAAAATCTAAGGCAAAGAACCAGTCAAAACTGCAGGGAACTTTTCCTAGACATGTTCAGTGATACAATCCAATGTGACTGGATGAGAGAGAACAGTAACAGGTCCCCATAAAAAAGTGTATGGGGAAATGTATTTTTCTAGTGATTTTTCTAGATGACTTTTTCACCACTAAATATCGAAAATACACATATGAACATGTGATAGGTTTTACAGAAATTTTCTACAAAATACTGATTTTCCCTAATAGAAATGGAATATTTTTAATATTGCCTAGAAAATAGTTTTGCATATAATACATCTGCTTTCCTTGATTGCTTCCTTTTAGAAAACTCAAGTGACACATTCTTATTAAAAAACCAAAACCCCTATTGTGCATGTGTACTGTCACATGCATTCCTTTTTTTTTTCCACTTAACTCTTAATCAGCACAAGAACAACAACAAGAAAAAAAGAAGAGCATGTGTGGAATACCATGATCTTCTATACATTAAACCCACATCTAATCAGCTAAAATAGAGCAAAAGTCTCAGTAATGTATTTTGGTCAGTAAGCCCACAAGTGAGTTTGGAGAATCCTTCATTGATTATGATACACAAGTGCTAAAAACCAGCCAAATAATGAAAGCTAAAAAAAACCCCAAACCCCTGTTAACAGGAAACCATATGCTTACCTATGTTCCATCACTTTGGTCCTAGGGACTTCTTTCCAAAACTGAGTCAGTTCTGGCACACCTGCTCCAGAGGACTGGTCCATTTCTGCTGCCATAATAAGGAAACGATCCTGCAAAGAAGCTGCAAAACCTGCCCTCAAGGAAGCAAAAAAAAAAAAAAAAAGGCAACAGTGTGATTAGATAAAATGACAATATTACAAGGAGGATAGAAGCATTTTGCACAAAAGCACCATAAAATGAAAGCTTGTTTATTGCAGGACACCAGACACTGACTTACTAGAAATAAAAATAAGGAAATTATTCACTAAAGCTCAATAATTCTAATTACAGTTTCGCCAAAATTATATACGTTCATTTTAACAGAACTAGTTTCATCTGAATAGCTCAAAGACAACCCAAAAGTTTGTAAAGAATGTGTTCTCTAGCAAATTCACCTGTCTTTGCAACAATTTAGGAAACTGATTTACTGCAGATTAACTCCCACTGTAATAATGAACCAGCAAGACAACTGCCGCTCAGAACCTCTGTTTTTTAAGACAAGAAACAAAATGGGTTGCAGACAACAGCTGCTTATGCCTGAGTGGAGAAGTAAATCAGTACAGGCAGTTACTCAAATCCTTTCTGACATCCATGTTTTTTTAACAGGTAATACCATTCTCATACAAGAGTCAAGCAGACATGGGCACCAGTCAGTCCTACACAGCAGCAAGCACATACAACCATCAGTGTCTAGAGCATCAGCCTAGTAATACAATTTGCCCAGATTTCTTACAAACTCTATTTTAAGTTTGTACTTACCACCATGAAGAGAGACTATTATATCTAATGATGTGCCAGGTTCACAGCTGCTGTTACTGGGTTTAACCCTGTATTTTTCTGGTGCAGTTGTTCTCACCTATAAACAAGAAATAAGAAGGATACAGTAAGTGCATGCACAAACTATGATTGCTTCCTAACTTCTCTCATTCTGTAATAACTAAATCCCCCAAAAGCTTCACTATTAGGACAAGTCTCTAAAAAATATAATTTTATAGGCATAATAGGACTCTTGCATATTCCTTTTTCCTCCCTCGCAACTGCTTTTATCTTTTGTGTTCTTGCATTTGTTATTTTTCTTTTGCATACATATTTAAAACCAGACAAGAATATGTTACAATAAATATGAAAATATGAAAATTTTAAGTTATTTTAGTGTGCAGAGAATGCAAAAGATGGGAAAAACCCACAAAGATGCAAGTAAATTCAGTATTTCTGAGGCAAATATAACTGTTAATTCCTCTGATGGTGACATTTGCAGATGAATCTGCATCATTTCAGAGCATTACTAACTTGTTTCCAGCCAATATTTAAAAAGAAAAATTCTAAAAGGGGACTTTTCAATCTTCAAGCCTTTAAGTATTACTCTCACTAAAAAACTAACCATCAGTTTAGCTCTTTTTTAGTCAATGCTCCAAAGATTTGTAATACTAATTATCTCCTCTGAGGTGGGACATCGTAGACATAAATTCAGACAGAAGATTTCTTTAACCTGCCTCAAACATCACAACACAAAAAAAAATTTTGTCTATAAAATAGTATTCTTCCTCTTGACACAAAACAACAAAAAGTTATACATTTAGTAAACCACACATAAAACACTTACTTTAAAAGCCACCACATTTTTAGTGACGTTTGTGAGAACTATCAAACATTTTTTCTCCCCAGTTTCTTTGGATCCAAAATATAGCTCCTCTGCTGGGCTAATAGGAAATTTTAAAGGAATTAGTTTCTTCAGATTATCTTTAAAACAGAGCACAAAAACACCCCTGACCATACTACCAGGAAAATAAAATACTTTCTGCCTTGCAGCTACAGTCAGCATAAACAGATTGTCATCAAAAAAAGCTGTGAAAACAAAAAGCAGACATTTTGTAGTGAAGCTCAGGGTTGACTCATGACAAGTGGAACTAGCTGCCTCAGCTGATTACTGCCCTTGACTTCTGCCATCTGTAACAGTAGGAATAGCCAATAAATATACGGAGTCAGCTACTGCATCTTTGGGCAGTGTGTTAAGGGAAAGCATTGTTGTTTTTAATTTATGCTCATTTTATAGAATATAAGGTGTCACAGACAGAGTAATTTCTACCTTGAGCATCTATCCTTGTCATAGATGAGTGCACACATAAGAGAAGGCAGATATTCATGACTGGCAACCATTTCAACCACGACAGCTGAATTCTCTTGTACTTATGAGTCAGTCTTCACAAACTTGTGGTATCACATGCATAAATAAAGTTATTGCTTGTTTTTAATACTCTTGTGCAATTAAGAGTCATGCATGAGATCTTTTAAACCACATCAAACTAACACAACTCATTTTGGATAAGCATTCAAATGAACACTAGTAAGTAAAAGGTAGGGCATGCTCATATAATACAAGTTGAAAGGAAACTTGAGTAGCAAGTGAAGAACTTTTTTTCATTATGCCACAGTAGGAGCACACAAAGAACTGCCGTACTACTCCATACTACAGAACTGCATATTCTCTTTCAAAACACGTGATTTTTTCCCATATCCTCTTTCTAGAATGCCAATTTTATGTTAGTTTGACCTCCTCTTCAAAAGACTTCCTTTTATAGTACCAATCCTTCTTTCTCCTCCCACTTAAACCAGTGTATGAGGTGAGAAGAAAACCCCTTGGTCCTGTAGGACAAGCATGAACGCCCTTGCTGGAAGCAGATTCCAGTGGCAACTGTGATGTTGGGGTGCTGATGTTTTACAATGCATTAGTCAGCCCACATGACAAGACTACTTTTGTGGTGGGGAAGAAGGAAGTGTGCCAAATAAGGTAGAAACCAAAAAACTGGTGGGTTTAAAACAGCATCATAGGGCAATTCTCCCCTACTCTCAGTACTTTTTCATTTCCAAATTCTCAATTTAAGTGACCAATACTAGGGAAGGGAAGGATTGTAGCTACAAAATATTTTAGCTGTCTTAATACTGTACTACTGCAGCTGTATGTAACAGCGATTGCAAGATGAACCATAAATGAAATGAGATAACATTAACTAGCATCAAAACAAGCCACAAAAAGAGATTAAGGGAAGGAACATTCTGCCAGAGCCTGATCTTTCTTGTTCTACTAACTATGGCCATTGATCAAAGGGAAAAAAAGGGCTTGGGGACCATGGCTGTACGGCTCTTATCTGTGAGATCAAGTTCCACTGCACTGGGCGGAGCTGGTGTGTAGCTGTGAGGAGGGTGGGTTGTTTAAACAAACACCCAAGCTTCTCAATTTTTACAGAAGCACAAATTTCTTAACTCTCATGTGCGTGACATAACCAGCTTGTACTAGAAATTCTCGTACCACACCACGAGCTGCTCTTCTGCCAGACAGCACAAGGAAACTGCTGCTTTTTGTCTGTCCACACAAATTCATTTATTGAGGAGCAAAGTCAGAGGCAGCCTTTCATTGTAAGGTACACAAGGCAAATACAGTTGTGGTCTAAATGAGGGAGACAGCTGATTCATGAGCATGACTACAAATACAAAAAACAAAAGAGGCCAGGGACCCAGCTTTGGCCCACAAATTCAGCTGCTCCCTTCACAGGGCAATGGAGGGAGATGAGCAAGGATGCAAGTTACTCATGGTGGCAGAGCTTATGGTCTCTGTGATAGGTGCCTACAACTGGTTACGAATGGCACTGTATATTATTGGATCAATCATCTTCAGGTCACTGTCCTGAGAATCACTGCAGGAAAATGAAAACTAGTTCTAGCTTCTACAGAGGGAGAGCATTCATGAAGAGCAACAGCTGCACTCAGGAGTTTACTTTAAAAACAAAACAAACGAACAGCAAGGACAATGGAGACACCAGTATTTTATTTTCCATGACAGTAAGACTACAAGTATTAACACTGCTATAGGACTAAGTTTACTCTTCCATGTGTTGCAGTCCATGTAAGTTACATGACAGCTTGAAGTATCTTAGGAGAAAAAAAAGGCAGCTTTTGGGGGTGTTGCAGGGTGTTTTTGCTTGTTTGGATTTTTTTGTTGGTGTCTGTTTATAATTTGTGTCCCCCTTTTTTTTTTTTAATTAAAAAGTGGATGGAAAAACACAGCTACATTTGTGATTGTCCCAGAAAACATTTAGCATTCTTTATAATCACAATTCTGCAGTCTATGCCTTTGTCTTGCCATACAAGAAATTAACACTATACAGAGGAAGTTTTTAATTTCAAAATTAGGAAAAATTTAGACATACAAAATATTTTTATGCTAATGAACGTGTCATTATTCAAATTCATTCCAAAACTAAATCATTACAGTACTTAAAAAGTCAGCCAAGAAATTACCTAAAAATTAGATATTTTCTTCATTCATCTAATAGCAAACTGAAAGTGAAAATAAAAGTTAACATCTAAATCAAATTCTAAACAAGCATCTTAACCTAAAAAGGCAGTGAAAAGAAAAAGTGATATTGGATAATTGATTTCTTTTTCCTAGTTTAATGATAAAAAGCAAACTAACTGTAAGATGTAGCATCTTAGATGACAAAACCTTCTGGGTAAATATGTCATTTACAGAGCCCTTTCCACACAAAATAAATTGGACCTATTCATTAAGTTTAACTGGTGGAAACTACTAGTGTAGACATTTATATCATCATAAGAGAATACAAGCAAGATTATTAACAGTGAAAACTGTCTTGATAAAACACTTTTTTCTTAAGCCAATGCAATCAAACAATGCCAAACCACTGCTCTCGTTACAGATAAGGACAGGCTTGACTTAGTCCGATGGTTTCTCAATTTCTACAATTCCATGGAATATACACCTATTCGTACAAAAAGTATGCCAATCTTTGGTAACACCAGAAGATTCACTAGAAACTAGTAAAACCAGAAAAATTCTTTGAGTTTTGTAGAAATCCTTCTTAAAAAATTGTTTATAATTTGTTTTCCTCTAACAGTCTGAAAAAAAGTTTCTTTTGAAAACCAACTAGTTCAGTACTCAAGTGTCCAAGGCACATTGTAAAAACAAAATTAAAGAAAATTATTATTACCTGATATGTAATAAAGATCCTTTAAAAGTGGTTAATGCTTTCTTTGCATTTTTTGGTTTGACCTCTGTTTTTTCAGTTTCCTCTGATTTGGAAATTTGTTCTATAGAATTCATCTGAGTAAAAATGATAGTTATAATGATTAAGTAGAAACCTGGATTACATGTTACAGAATCATGCAGGTATTTTAAAGAATATGATGAGGCTTATTTCAACAGTTTATGTATTAAAGACTAAGCTTTATATATATTCATTCCCTGAAGCTGCTTGAAGTCCACTGAATAAAATGAATTACTACAGAAATTACATAACATATTAAACATACATGAAACAAAACTTCTGCTTTGGTTTTTCTCCATGTATTTTCCTGCTGCCCAGGCCGGTTTTTGAAAACTCCAGAAACACTAAGTTATAGCACTTCAAATATCTAAGATTATAGAGCACTGGTATTAATCCACTGCAAATTAAAATTAAAACAGATGCCCCAATACAACCACTGTAACACTGAACAGAAAACACAGTACCAATTCCACACTTCATTGCACTGCAGGGTTGCTAAACATATCTTCATTGCTTTTAGATGAAACTCTGAAGTATTGCAGAACATAAAAGAAATAATGCTGATTGAATTGGTGCTTTCAAAACTGCAGGTACATCTTAGGTTCTGAGAGTTTTCTTCTATAACATTAAGAAAATACAGGGCAGGTGCTGAGGGGGATATGCAGAAGACTGAAAGAATTAGTGACATCATGATTCCACATCAGCTGGCTGAAGAGTTTGCTTAGCCTCCTTTTTATTCCACTTTTAATACAGAGAAAAGACATGAAGAGAATTCAGTTCATGCAAGTTTAAAGTACGGGAATGAAAGGAATACAAAACTTTATATGAAATAGGCTGTATAAAAACAACCCACACAGCAACTTTTTGTTTATACATATATGAAAGTGATAGTAAAAGGTTAGTGTGTAAATACACTGCACTAGTTATATGTTGGGCTTTGTCTACATAAACTACCAGAAAAAACATTACTACAGAACACAAAAGTGGAAGCACCTACAGGACAGGCACTTATTAACCAAGTTTATCACTCATGATTCCCTCTACTGAAAAAAAAATGAATAGCACCTTGGTTACACTGTATAAAAGTGAAAACAATTATTTGCTTTATGGCATTTCAAGAGTAAAAAAAGTAAAAAAGCCAAAATACCTTAAGTAGAAGGCTAAGTCACCCAAGCAAATTAAAAGCCAACAAACTCTGAGGCTTATTAAGCACCAAAGGAATTCACATATTGAGCAGAAATTCTCCATGTTTCTGTATCTAAGAATCATAGCTTGAAAAATGTGCTATAAGCAAAACAAGCTACTGAGTCTAACCACAGTTATGTAATGCTTCCTTCTGACCCTAAGGTCAGTGAAATTATCTTTTTTTTTCTTCTTTTTTTTTTTTTGAAAAGCTGGCCAAGTTGCAAATAACAGCTAGACTACTCAGTGAGCTGCAAGTTTCATATTATTCTGACAAACCTGGAAAGGTAAATGAAACTGTATTCTACTCCATTAAACAGAAGTTTTGCAAGTCATATTCCAAAATTAATTACAGCAATAAACTAGTGAATTTCAAATTTTTTTCTACTGTTTTCAAGAGCAATATCCCCAGTTACTATCACTGCATATTCCTAAATATCACTTCATATGAACTTGTGTAAAACAATGCTTTTATTTCTGGATAAACAACACTGCAGGAAGATTATGTTGCAAAACATGATTGATGGAGTAGGAATACAATTTCTCTCGAGAATAATGAAAGCATTCAGATGTTAAAATTTTATCAATAATTTAAGAAAACAAATTAACATCCAGTAGTGCATAAATATTTAACTTAATATTTTCTCATGTACATACTGATTTAAGCATTGGAGAAAACTAGATATATTTTGAAATGGTCACCACTAAATACCCTAAGATACAAAACAAACTAACTAGAAAGACAGCATTTGAAAAAATAAAAGAACCTTTTTTGTTTTACCATACAGTTCACTATATTCCAAGAGATAGACTAAATATTTAGTGCACATTTTACGCATTCTGAAGCAGAAACTTGTCTTAATAGACCAACAGTCAAGGCTGAAACTGCAACTATAATTTCTCAGTTTTCCTGGGTTCTTTTGTCAAATTGGAAGACAGAAAGACTGTTAAAAAAATATAACACAAGACAGACAAGTAACCAAAATTAAATGCCTCTTGTCCCACTTTGTAACCACCTAGCTAGTCATGCCTCCTAAATCTTCAGTCAGATACCTTTTTCTGATTAAGGTTTTGTGCTTCATTCAGCTCCCCAGTCTCCTTGGTGTCTGCATCTATCTCTTCTTTACTTTCATGCTCATCTTCACTTGTAATGGGCCCATTTTCACATAAAGGAGTTTGAAAATCATCATCAACCAATGGAGGATAACTGTACTTGAAAGAATCCTAAAAGATAAGGAGATTTATAAAGACAAGTTATTCAAGAGGATTAGAAGTGCCTTCTCTAGGGTTTTTAAAATGGAAATGCTGTCGTTGTTTCTTGTTTCACATTACTTCTATGTTTCATTTATCTATTTCAAGTTGCACCCCTGTACAGAAAGCTGACACCAAGAGTTTCTATTTTATCATCAATAGACAAATAAATACAATCATCCAATGAAGCCAGTAAACTGTAACTGTTATTTATATTCACAGCAAAACTGCAGAAGCAGGTCTATCAAGGATCAGCATTCAGAGTCTTATTGCTGAAGTTCTCTTCTTAAGTTCTCAAAGATGTGGTTTAAAACTTGTGACAGCTATTTCTAAAAATATTCCATAAGTGATGAAAAACATCAGCTGTTCCTTGTATGCTAGTGTCATAATGGCCTGTTCAAAAAAAAGGGAAATAAACCCCAAAACCATGACACAACCCCAAATAACCCCTGAAGTTTAACATAATGTGTGGACCTTTAGCATATCCTGCAATTCAGATCTTAGTCTCTGGAATACCAAATCAATTTAAAGACCATATTTAAGACATCTGAGTAATGCAGCAGCAGAATACTTAAGCCCTCAATGACTCTACCTTTTCCTTTAGATAACTCTAAAGGTACCTTTTCCATTGGAAGATCAGTATAAACAAATTTTTGCTAACTGGACATCCTCTTAACATTCTCAAAATAGTTTTATTACATGTAATGTTAGAGACAGTGTTTGAATGGGGATCTCTGTTCCTACTGCACTTTCTAACAATTTTAAGCATCAAGTAGACTGAATTAGTCAGCTTTTCCAATGGAGAAAAGTAACATAGCTTTGACTCCTGAGCAATGGCCCTGCTCCCCAAACAATGCCTCCCTGAGCAAGGAGTTACAAAAAGGTGTTTCAAGAGAGGTCTCCATTAGCAAGTACATTTTCTCAAAACAAGGAATAATGTGATGTTAAGAAAAATTAAAGGGAGAAGTCTTAGATGGAACCATTCAAAGAAACCACAAACAAAACAGCAAACTTCCTGCACATCTATAATCAAGGTCTAAATCTCATCTATTCTTCAGGCTGTAGCAACAGTCCAAGGCCTCTAGATGAATGAAACAGGTATTCTCTGGCTCAAACAATATCCTGTAAAGGGCCTGAAGGACAAGCTTTAAGCATCAGCTACAGACTAAATCACTACTAGAAGAAAAGACTCCAGTCCGGTAGAAATATTACAGTAGTCTTGCAGAATACTGACACCCCCCATTTGACAGAAATATCCAGCTTCCCCTTATGCAAACTAACAAAGCCTTTTCACTCCCTTCCAGCATAGGATGAAGGGCATATAACAAAGTGACCTTAAGAGAGGGAAATTAATTTTGCTGCACACTTTACTTGGCCTTGTTAATCCATGCTGCTAGATAGCTTCAACAGCTGAACAGAATCTCATCAGTGGGACAACTCAAAGTCCCACACTTCATAGTCACAGTGCCTGAGTCTCAGTCACATGGGTATATCTGCTAAGAGGGTGAAAACCCCAGCCAGGTAAACAAGACAGATTTATTCAATGCCTGATATATCCATTCTATAAATTTATGGCTCTTCTTCATAGCAGATCTAGAGAATTCATGCTACTATTTTTGGCAATTTTTGCAGAGGTGTCTTAATCAATAGTGGTATTTTCAAAGATTATGTGTACACAGGGGCCATGAAGTCACATGCAAGCTTAGTCATGTCTTAACTTCAGGCCACTGACCTATATACTTCCAAGGTACTTCCAAGAAAACCTGTGGGCTATCAATTTAGATACCCAGGTGAAGAGCACAGCATTTGCACACATTGTTCAATATTGGCACCAGTTGAGAGGATCCTAATCAATTCATCCTTGTTAAATCCATCTTCTGACAAAGAAAGACTGGGCAAACCAACAAATTAAAACCCTACTGTGTGTACATGCCTTGCATCGAAGTATACACTGTATGTCCATCAGTCTTGCAGAAAATATTACTGAAGAGACAACAAATCTCCCTGGTCAGTCAAATGTGTATGCCTTAAGAACTGGAGCGTTCCAACAGCTGGAAATGGCAGAATGTGTGATACAATAGACAGGAAAGCCAAAACCCACTGAGTTAGTATATATATTTATTACTAAATGAAAAATATTACCAAATGGCTCTTGAGCATCTAACCCTAATTTTCCAGGCTGGCTAGCATTAGCTTGCTCCTAGATCTGCCTTGGGCAATTTTGACAAGATCTCCAAAACAAGTTTGCTATAAAGAAAATGACCTCTGTGCACTACAGACAAGAACCACTCAAAGCCATGTACATGGTGTGTAGCATGTATGGATCAGCAATATGGTAACAGCCACAGCCAACAGACACTGATGAAGACTAGAATGGAACTTAGATCAAATTCATATTCCAAAATCCTGCAAAATCCAAATTTCTGTTTTCCATAATTAGTTTTAGTGCTTTTGATACTCTGGAGATACCTTTGTCCACTAGCTGTCTCAAATCAAGCATGTAATATTCCTCCTTTCTCAGCTGGCTGACAGTGGGTCAAAGGATTTTAAAGCTATGGAAAGTTTATGGTTCATCTTTTGAGTGACCCTGAGACAGACTTAAAACATGCTTAAAGATAACTTCACTGAGACATTGAAGCTTGGAGGCTTCCAACAGAGACAAAGAACAGTTCCCTTAGTTAAGCAAAGTAATCTCCGACTCCAAGTTCAACATTATTAATTCTATGGGGGTTTTTTTGTTACTTCCAGAACTAGTCTCTAACATTCTTCTTGAATATAAATAACGTAAGTGCAGCGCAATCTTGGTATCTCCCCACATTAACCTGCCAAATTATCTGCTCCACTAGTTGTTTATATCTGGCAAGACTTGGCTCTTTGAAGTTGGATCTTAGTAGGGGACACAGCAGAAACAAGATGAGTCTTACAGCTATTGTATTGAATACAAAGGACGCTGACAGGCTGGGCTCTTCACTGGCATTATGCTCATTGCAAATATGAAGATCTGTAACTAAACGCGTGGAAATCAAAGATGACAGAGAGAGAATTGGAAGATGGCAAAAAAAAAAATCCCTCACAAAGAAAACCAAACACTTGAGAGAAAAATGGAAGGAATCAATTTGTGCAAGCCAGATACTGCATTCGAAAAAATGCCAGGCCTGACAATACTAATAATGGTGAATTGTACTCTATCTAGTTGCCTCAAGAGAAGCCAAGGTTAACCACATCAAAAAAAGTTATATTCTGAGAAAAAGCATTAAGTTGTCCGTTGTCTGGTCACTGAAAAACTCCTTGCTATCAGAGATGCAAAGATCCTGCTTTACTGTATACAATGAAGAAACCTTGGGAAGAAAGATCCTGAGCACAATTTTGGAGTCTCAGTATTTGCTAATGATTCTTCCAAATTATGACAGTTCTGAGGTTAAAAGCTCAAAACACCCATCAAGTGAAACTGAATAGTTAGAGAAAGCATGTGCTGGTTCAAAATACAGGGCTCTTCATATGCAGAGATACAGCTGTTTTTCTGAAATGGTCAAAACCTCTGGAGTCCTTGTCAGGCAAGTTTACTACTATTCTTCTACTTTATTTCTGCCACTGCCACTTCCTACCCCAGATAAACGATTTGGATAAGCTGCCTTCACGATTCTGTAACTTGTTAATGCTCTCAGAAGATGAGCAACATGGAGCCAGCTTGATCAACAATCACTAACCAGCAATGAGACCTTTCAGGCCCAAGGTGGAATTAGAGCTAACTACAAGATTGCATGTTCCATCAGATGCTTCAGGAGAATATTTAGCAAAACCACAGGTTCCTTCTTTAAAGACGTAAGGAACTGTTAGGTAAGACAGTCTAAAAAACAGATGGGAGATACTCAGCTTTAATGAGGAAAAAAGCTTGCCCCTCTATTGCAACAATAGGACAATACCACAGGAGCCAGGCCCAGAACCACTGCTGAACAACATTCAATTCCTTACTGAAACCACTTCAGACATCATCAGCCCTTCCTTCAATGTCCACTCCTGAGGTTCAGCAATTTCAGCTTTCTCCCACCTGAGAAAGTTTTTATGTGAGACTGGGAGCTAGGGCAGCAATTTTCCAAGGAGAAAAAGAGTATCTTTTCTTCTATGGTCACATGAACTTTTTAAAGGCTGCTAATCTCAGTTAAATAAAAATCAAGGTAACATTCTTTTATGTTCCCCAAACAAGTTTCATATGTTCTGGCCACAATAACACTTTCCTGAATTCATATACAAAGGACCATGTCCTCCCCTACTACTGCTGAAACACAACCCTCCTTTTCTCCGTATTGTTACTGCCATAATGCCAAAAGTACTTGAGAAAATAAAAGGTAGAAAAAGAATACTTAAAAGTAACTCCCCAGTGGGCTTATTCTGCTACCATAAATGGCCTCTAAGCATTTTAAAGCATCATTTTTCTGTGAATTTATTATAAAGATTATGCAATACTGTTCTACTAGCCTTGTGAAAAGTGAAACCTGCTGTGCAAGACGCTTGTGCTGTTCCACTCTTTAGATTGCACTAGACCTGGATTCTGATTCTGTTAAACTGATGCTGTTTGCACCACTTTGGAGTTCTGCTATACTCTTTGAAAAGAATCTTCTACAGCCATGTCTTAAAATGCAGCCCTAGAGACAACAAAGGAAAAATAGCTACACTATAACTGTCTTTAGTGAATCATGGCTTTGGAGCAGGGCTAAAACTCTCAGAGGACCATGAAACCTACTTTCTGTTCATAGAACTTGTTTCATAAACAAACATCATCTCTAATTCATCAGGGAGGAAAAAAAATACAAGGAAGAATGACACTTAAAAAAGATAATTTTTCAGACCTTTAAGAAGGTCAAGAAGGTTTCCAGTGACTTACAAGGGGATGAGTGATTCAGAAAAAAATAGTTCTGTATGTAAGAGCGCAGATACCAAATTCTCATGAAGTTAACCTATTTTACCGTGACTTTTACCGTGATTTTAAAATTATCACTGGCAAAACAATTTCAAGAAATCTCCCATCTGTGAAGGGCCAACCCTTGACCCCACATATGGGATTCATACAGGTGTCTCAATCTATCACAACAGGAACATGAAATTATTATTATACTTACAGTCCCACCCATGTGAGGTGGCAGATACTCCCCACTGATGTATTCCTGCACGTCACTCTTGTTTGTGAACTTTAACATGCTTATTGCATCTGGGCCAAGCCAACCCTTCACGATTTTAAAAGCAGCTTTAAAAGAAAACAAAACACCAAACAAAACAAAAGGTGTATATAAGTTGTCAGGAAGGGAGTGTTGTTATTTTGGTTGTTTTTGTAGGGTTTTTTTAGTGTATTGGTAGATCTCACAACACAAGTGAGTTATATCCCTCAAGATATCGCAGAACCTGCTCTGAAACTATCTATTGTAATTGGAATGAGCAATGCAAGGGAAAAAAGGTATTATTTGCAGAGAAAATGGAAAGAGTATCTTTGATTTAATAATTGACAACTCTGTTGTCTTGGAATCTAGCCCTTGAAGAACGGAGGGGGTAAAACCAATTGCATTTCCAAATCTGAATGAGGGAGGTTGGGAAAGATACACAAACACTCTTCGTAGCTGAAATGTGTTGCTGATTTAAAGGATATTTCTTTAGATCTACAAAGCATTTGCAAAGACCATTATTTCAGTGACAGTAAAACATGAATATGCAGGAAAATATAAAGCCAACATGAATACACATTTTTATATGACAACAAAAGAGGAATAGTATATCTATCCTGTACATTATAGTTACAGATAATTATTGAAGCAACAGAGCAAATGTAACCACATCCGCCTGCAGGGCCAGGCATCTGTCCTTAACTGTGTATTCTAGTTTTGAGCTGGTTATAAGTCACTATCACTGCGGATGATAGGATTCCTGAAAGGATTCTAGTTAAAAGCATTCAAGGAATAGACTACTCATCAAGGTCTCCCAACCTTTAAAAACAACAGGAAGAATACAGACTTCACGTAAAGTATGATCCAAAACACAACGATAGAACAAAAAATAAAAAGTATGCAACCTTTAAACCAACAGATTTAAAGATGCAGTTTAACAAACTCCATTATTTATCTGTATCTACACAGAGCAGAAAAATGTTTCTTTTTTATGCTGCTAAATTTTAAAAGTTATCACAATCTGAAAAAAAAAAGAAAGAAATAACTTACCGTTCATTATCCATGGCATTTCAAATATTACTATCTTTGCTGAAAAGAAAAGAAAATCTGAATACCAAGTGCTAGGTATTTCTCTGTTGAAGAGCAAGCAAAGCAATAACGTTCATGTAAAAACTAAATACCCACTTTTACAAACCTCCATGTTTACTTCCCTGTAAAAGCAATTTTGTACAAACCTATTGCTATTTAAAAACATCAGCTGTTTTCTTGGAAAACAGGTAATAAAATTTCAAGTTATACATTGTTTATATACTTCCTGGGATATTACTTTTCTGACCTGTTGTTACTAATGACTCATCTCCCAAATAAGGCAAAGAAAGGCAAGATCTCAATCCAACCTAAAAAAGCAGCTACTGGACAGAAGGAAGTTTAACAAGTATATTCAGCAGCCCCTACTTCACAAAGAAAGAAATAACCGTAAATCTTTGTATATCTATTTTTTCCAAATATTCTTTATTTTAGCATAGAAGTTTGAAAATATTTAAGTGTCCCATTTTTTTTCTTCTTGGATGTCAAAATAAAAAACCCAATGTTGTACTTGCCTTTCAGTCTGATATTTGATCAAAGCTTTAAACTTTGATCAGCAAGCCAAAATCTAATATTCAGAGTTTAAGCAGTTGCTCTATGGAATTTCAATATTCACAGACATTTCCACCTAAAATTTACAACAAATTTAAGATGAGCTAGCAAAAACTGCGCAGTGTTTGCCTATGCTTAAAAAAGTTAGCAGGCAAGTATGCAGGGTTTTCTAAGTGTGCACACAAAAATGCCTTTTCAGAGTAAACCATTTTCAGAATAAACCATTGCTCCCCATAATTTTCTAGAGCCATTCATTCTTTGACCACTGAAGACTCCTAGAGGATACAAACCGTCATGAAAGTTTGTAAAGCTTCTACCCAAGTAACAAGAAGCAAAGGAAAAGAGGTCAATTCCTTTCTATTACGTTTATAATAATTTTTACTATGTATAAACATGTATTAGATTATTACTCTATAAAAAGACAGTTGATTTTTGATGAAAATAAAGCTCACGCACAGTACAAAATTGAGCTGACTTAAGGACACAAGAATATCCTGACTGTAACATTTACATGTTCCAAGAAGTTACCCCAGAAAACACATGAAAAAAAACATTTTATCTTCCCCATCTTCTATCCTATTATGAAATGCTCTTGTTACACAAGTCTACAACGCTTAATATTTAATAAACACTTACTGAGGAAGTTTGGGTAATAATCTGTAAAACAGTTGACAATAAACCGGACAAAATCCAAGTCCTTAAAAAAAAAAATCACAGCATAAATTCAAAGCAAACCAAAATATTAAAAAATACATGCTTAGTTAAGGCATTTAATGAATAGCACAAGATAGTTATATTGTAGTCAACTACGTTCAAATTTTACATACATTACAAACATCCTCAAAACACAATGCAAGGCTTTTTCCTTCATTAAACTGCTGCAGGATTGTGGCCACACCTCCCCTTATGATCTAAAGAAGAAGTCAATAGACCTACGATCAGTGCAATAACCAAGATACCTAAACTAGTGCAGAGTATCAACAGGGCTTAAGAAGCGCATGAAAGATACAGGAAAAATAAACCTTTAGCACTAGAGAAGCTTGACAGATGGAAGAGTATTCAATATACTGAAATCTCCCATCAATAATTATCCTGCATACTGTTCAATATACTACTGTACTCAGTATTATATTTACAAAGGAAAAATAAAAAGTTTTCCTTTGAAGAAAATTGTTTGGTGTAGTATTAGTTGGTGGCATGCAGAGAAACTGTGGGCAGAGACAGCACTCAAAAGAGCTGCTTCTATACCACCCATTTTCAGGATGCCTCTATCCAATGAGCAACTGCACAGGAATAGTAGAGTCAGTCTCCTTTGCAAAATTCAGGTATAATGGAACTGGCTACACAGTAAAGGGCAAGGAAGGCTTGCTATGAAACAGATATAGAAACAAAGTAAGAGATGCCTTACCCCAATAAGGTACTCAAGTGGGAAGCCTGCCATGAGTACTTTCCCCAGTCCTCTTAACAGAAGTGACCACTACTACTACTTTCAGAAATAGCACAGAATGTTTCTGGCTGAGGATCCAAAGCCTGTCACAACAGTAAGAATGGGGAAGGGGCTCCTAGGGTGATGTAAACACACGACCAAAACATTTGTGGACAGAGTCAAAAAAACCCCAAAAAACTAACATTGTGTAAGAGGACTACCCACAACCTGAAAGCTTTTTAAGTGGCTTCAGCAACTGGAAACTAACTGAATGCTTGACATCTTTACAGGCAGAAGGTGGCCTCTAACAGAAGCATTTATCTCAACTGTCTGTTGCTTGTACCAAATGCAGTTATCTTTCATTTAACAGCATAAACACAGTGATAGATTAGAATGATTAGACCCTCCATTAATCAGGATGCTGCTCTCTATTCTGCTGCCTATCTAAAAGCAGCACTATCAGATAGCAGAAGGATAGATCCATTATTCTGATCAAAGTCTGGAGTTAGAAGTGCAGATTTCACAGTCCATTCAGTAACTGCATCTATTCTAGTTACCTGAATTGGTGGAACAAGCCATGAGCTATCAGAATTATCTCCTGCATACCAGTGATAAAAGTGATATAGTAGATGTCCATAGCAATGGAACAAACAAATGAGGCATGCTCTGGAAAAGAACTCAGAGACCCAAATTCTTTTTCTTTTAGGACAAATTCATCAATTACTCCACACAGCTATGAACACCCATTAAAAAAATACTCCTGTTCTGTGATAAACATCCTAACTACAAAGCAAGACTGTACAGTGGGACAGTTACAGACAGCACTTGCTGAGATTTTGTCTCTGGTAGTCTCAAAGAAATGGGGGAAAAAGCTGCTTCAGGATATATTCCATAAACCCAAATCAAATTAGTTTTTCACATCAAGGAAATTATTACAATCCTTTACTCCTGTTCTATAAAGCTGTGGTTCCAGCATTATCTTTAGGAGTATGGAAAGACAGCTCTCACTGCACAGGTAAGAGCACCAACCTTGTGAAACAGAATCACACCACATTTATTTGTCAAAATACTTCCTCATAAGCTGGTGGCCCTGTACTGCACAGCTGCAAGGTCCTACTGCAACATTAATAATCTTGCCTGTGCTGGGTATAGACAAGTTTTTGGAGTTGGGTTTGGGGGTGGGGTTTTTTTGCTTATATTTAAATTCACTCTTGCCATACCACCACCACCAGAAAAAGCAAAGATACAAGTTTCAGCCATTCCTGTAATAACATGACAGCACAGCACTTGGTAAGAAAAATGTAATTATTCTACAGAAATAAATTTTGGTTTTTAACCAGATTTTGATTTTTAACCAGAACAATACAGATTGTTTTTTAATACAGACAATCTGTGAGATTTTTAGTTATTAGATTAAATCAATAAATATATACTGATAGGCAAGATCTCAACCTTGCAATCTAAACCAGCTTAGACTCAGCTCAGTCACCAAATTAAAAGCAAGTTTTCAGCATGTTGCAGAAGACAAAGTTTAACATGTAACAGAAGATTTTGGAAATCGCTCATGTCATGGGCAAAAGCACTACATACTGCTGATGTCAATGATTGTTAAGTTATTTAGGTGTCAAGGACTGTACAGGGACTTCCTTTTTTCTAGGAATACAGGTTACATAATTCCAAAAGCAATCAAGACAAGACAGTAAAAATACTTACTATGTGACTTATTCCAGTTTCAGCCATGTCAAATACCACTGTTAAGGGCTTTCCATGATCTCTCTTGGCATAATGTTCTAACCAAAAAGCGACCAGTTTCTTTTTGTCAAGTTGCTGTTTAGGATCTCTTGTATGATGCTTCACTCTGAACCAAACTTGAACAAAAACACACACAAAAGCTGAAACGAAAGATCCCAGCTAACAGAAAACACCATGTAAATAACTATAGAGGATGCACTGAAATGTTTTAACACCTCTGAGTTTGTTTTCTCCATTTGTCCTGACTTTGTGACCACTGAACAGCCAGAAAAACAACTGCACACCTCTTCACATGCCCCAGTTTTCTAACTCACATTTCTTTACAGTAGCTTTTTAAAAATTAAAAATACAAAGAACTACACCCCAGAAGAAACATTAAAGTGGAAAACCGCTTCTTGTGTATTTCATTTTGTGTATGAAATGCTAATGTAGATTAGCATTTCATAATTTAAAATTAAATCACATGTTCTTCAAACAATACTGTGTTCAGCATGTATTCTAAGTATTGCTGCAAAATTATTGTTTCCTTTTCTGCTTAGGTTTCCTACTGAATAGCAGTTGATGCGTTTTGAAAAACTACTTATACACACATTAAAATTTATATAAAAAGCAACAGATCTTCCTAAAATAAAACTTAAAATTCCAGAAGGTGAACAACACTGTATAAATGAAAGCCCAGTGCATATTCTTCTGGAATAAAAAAAATTAGTCATACAGAGACTTGTTTTTCTATGGAAAAAAAAACCTAAACCACAGGCATAATTCCAAGTAAAAGACTTTATAAAAATGTGTGAAACCAAGTTACTGATTATACAATAAGTGAAAAAAGAAATATTCAGGGCAGTAATGTGAAGAGTAGCTTTCATTTTTACTACCTTTACAATACCAAAGTTAGACAAGCCTGAAAATAATTTTAGATATGTTCAATATTCTTCTCCCTGAAACTTGGAAAGTCTTAGTAAAAAACAGATTTCTTCGCCATGTCTTTTACTTCTAATTGCAAAACTAAAGTAAATAGTACTTTCCTTCACGTAGAGAAACAAATGTTTTTAAATACAGCATGTTAGCTAGACTGTGTATTTCAAGACTAAGAGAAACCCCTATTCAAACACAGAACATACATTAAACTATTATATTCTTATTTAGGACAGTGATCACATCACCAAGCCTGTCAGAGTCAGGCCCATGGTATAATTCTGAGGCTGCTCCGTGCAGGGTCAGGAGTTGGACTCCATCATCCTGCTGGGTCCCTTCCAACTCAGTGGACTCTATGATAAAAAAATAATTTATTACCCAATTACCTTTTTAAGTAAAAACAGCAGCCAACACATACCTCTGTCTGTTCTTAAAATGCTTATTTTTCAAGATGATAAAATGCTGGAAACAAAATAATGATCAATGACTGAAAATAGTCTATTCTGTATAACTTACATAACTTATAGCCCTCTTTATCGTATCCATGCAGAAAGAGAGCACCAATTTCAAATAACCATTTTGGAAGGACAGATTCTGACAAGTCTGCAAAACCAAATGAAATATTATTTCAGTAATCATATTAATAATCACATTGTAACTTAACAGAAGTCACTAAAAATGAAAATACAAAAACATCTTTATAAGCCACATTCCAAGGCCTTTATTAAACTAATGTAATTATTGAGATCATTTGAAATGCTTACTATCTTCTACTCATGCTATAGAGTAGGATCTATTTATCAAATAAGAATAATTGAAAAAAAATCTACAGAAAAACATGCTGCAAATGTTCAATTTTTTCATATTTGAAGCCTCTCTCACCATGCTGTATCATTTAATTCAGAGTATGAAGTCCTGCAGATAGAATTCACCTTCAAAATATTTTCACAGCACAAAAATGAGATATCTTTTATTTAATGCACTGGACCAGTGCTATTACAGTGAACAAGAGAGCCCTGTTTGTTGTGGGGTTTTTTGTTACTTGCCTTTTTTTTAGGACTCTATTATACGATGCAAAAAGACAAAACAAGAGATATTTGCCTTCCTTCCTTCCTCTCAAACACCCTTCCAATAGACATACAGAACCACAACAAAACTGAGAGACTACTGGTCAACATAAAATGCAATTTTTCTCTCTTTTTTTTTTTTTAAAAGTTCTTGCTCAGCTCTCTGTGGTACTTGTAAACCACTAAGAGGTTCTTAATGAAACTACATGCAGAGGTCAGTGGTAGTTCAATAGGAAAGCAACACACACCTTCAAAATCACTATATAACACAGCTTACCATTAACAGTGTATTCTTTCCTCCACTGAAAGCTTTCATCAATCATCTTTAAAGTATCATCCACAACATCGTGACGCCAAATCAAGTAGTTTTCAACCCATTTATCATCTTGCTGAAGTCTTTCCACATCTCTAGAATCATATTTATCTGATTTATCTAGGAAATAAATAAGTTAGTGTCTATAGCATTTGCTACAAAAACGTGAAGAGATTTGTCAAGTGTATGTCCATAAGCATCTACACAGTACAAAGGATTTATCTTGCAGTTTCAAATTTAAGCAAACAAGGCACAGCATGATAAATTCATGAAGACCATCTATCTGCTGCAACGATATTTAGGGACACTACAAGATTACTCTCACTAGAAAAATATTTTCTGTGATTCTTATGCAAAGAAAAAACATTAGAAAACAACAAGGTGCATTTAGGACAGGTGTAATTTTCCTAAAACTAGTTTTCTGTAATTAACATGAATTAGCGTATAGTCTTAGAATTTGTGTACTGATGAATGTATATATTAAACACCACTAGCACATGCTTGAGTTCTCAAATTTATAGGCATCAGCATGTTAGACCACAAAATGTCTGACAACTATTAAAATTTGTGGGTTTTGAGCACGCACTATACATAATTGCATTAAACAAAATTGTTTTCTTTAAAAAAAGTTACAGTTTACACTTGTTATAAATTGTTACGCTACCCAAAAAAAACTACATGCAACTCTAGAGTGGCACAAATGCCCCCAAGGCTTCTTGTATCTTCTTGTATCACATTAGCAACACAATGACAGGCTTACACGCTTTTGGAAGTACTTCAGATGAAACAACACTTGCTGCCGCTCTGGGTTTTTTTATTTTTAAACAGGAAAGTAAAACACAAATGCTAAGTGGACCTATTTCTATTGTAGATATGCTTAAACAAAGGCTCAGTTTTTAGATCAATGCTCTTCTGCCTAAGAAATTGGTATAAATTGAATGTAAATCAAGAGCCTATAATAGAAACAGGCTCCTGAAAGCAATAGACACTGATACACATCTCTGCTAACTACTAAGAAACCACAAGCTCTTAAGCTATTCACTTAAATTCATGATTACCATGGAAAAAATTACAACTGTTAATAAAATATTTAATTTTCACATACTGGAAAGACTATTCCTCTATCAGCAGCAATAAACTGCTTTCAGAGCCATTTACAACTCTAGAACTGTGACGGGATGGCTTGGGAATGTGTATTTCAATCAGACATCTTAACTCTGAGGAAGGACCTAAGAAAAAGACACCATTAAATTCTGCTAATATTTATTGTTTTACTGGCGTACCTGCAAAAAGATGACCTATTTTACTTGTCTTGCAATTTATACCGTTTTCTGTTATAAATTAGTCAATGTAACTGTAAGAATATATCAATTTAAATGTGTCCATCCACTATGAGTTATTATAGTTGCAGCCCCCCAATGCATCTTTTCACATCTGACTGCTTCTCATATACACCACTTACCACGTTCCCTCTTCATTAGGCCTCAAATTTCTCCTTCTCCTGATCCAATCCCACTACTTTACTTTGCTCCTTAGATAAACCTAGAACTTAATCCTACTTTCCTTAATCCTAGTCTCCTACTTTCTCCTCTGCCCAAAAGCCTCTAATCCACTAAAAACTTTTTAACTATTGAAGTTCCTTTTCTCATCATTTCCATACTTGCACTGGACAGCTGATTTCCTACATTCTGACTGAGCTCAGTGAAGTGATCACTCAGCACCAGACTGAAACGTTTAACTTCTCTGTGGTTCTGTAGAGGAACCACAGAAGAATTGCAAAAACCCTGAGTGTGAAGTTTTGTAGTCTCAACAGCTCATTTGAAATTCACCCAATGATTTAGGAAGTTTTGTCTGAGAAGAGCTAACAGTGCTTATTTCAAGATAACTACATCACCTTGGTTTAATAATCTCTAACACACACTGGCTTCCAGCTATGAGTGACTGCAGTTAATCAATCAGCCAAGTACTTTGCTGCTATCAGTCACATATACATCTTATACTAATAAGGGATTTGGGTACTGTGTAATTAAAGAGAAAACCCACCACCAGGTAAAAACTAACAGGATAACATTTCACCACTTTCTGAGGCTCCCTTTGCTTTCAGTATCTGTTTTGAGAGCACATCTGTCAAAATGAGAGAATTGTGCATCTAGTATTAAACTGTAATTTAAAACTATTGACATCATTACATGACACAAACCTCAGAACATATTTCCTGGCCACTAACAAGTTGTTCCAAACTCTGAACTTAGAGAATATTTTTAAAAACAGACATTTAACTCTGTGAGTATTTTAAGAAAATGAAAGAGAAACAGAGAAAATGTTTAATCCAAACTTGCAACATCAATGGAAAGCAAGCTGCATTCAGAGATAGGGATAATCGAAAAAGTACTTCTCCCTCTCTTCTGTAACTAAATTCTCAAAAAAGCACATGTAATCTGAATTTACATATATGCTACAATACACCCTAAAACCAGGGGAAACAGCTAGTCAAGTTCTGCATCCACAAGCAGTTGAAGAATGCCAGTATTTGAATCAAGTTAGCTTAACAAGATTGATAGAACAGTACTGAATACTATATGACTTTTACCTGATTTATCGGATTATTGCTACAAATTACGTAAAATTTAGAATGAGAATTCTAAAAACACCTTCCTTTTGGGTGTTTTATGTCACATACAAAAAGCAGAGCGATATAAAATTGATGGAGTCCTTCCAAGAACCCAGTGATTGAAAATGTTCCAGTTCAGAGGAGGAATTCCTCTTCAAATCTCTGCATGTCACATAATTCTACAGACATCTGGAAACTTGTTTTCAAACTGTGCCGTGAAATAATCAGAATGTTTCTAATTTTAAATCACTCATGGAACACTTGAGAGTAGTTACTATATTATTAGAAACTTCTGGAGCTAAATGAGAATTAGTTGAAAGAAAATAAGACATTTGGGATTCTCAATACAATTTAAATACATCCTGTACAACAACTAAGAGGTCAGAAAAGAAACAGTATTTGAGGGGCACCCATATGGAAATTCAGGTGAAACTATAAACTGAAGTAACTTACCTCAGACAATCTCCAAGCCTACCCATTTAAGATACCTGCAAACATATAATTATGCTTTTCTCAAAGGAAAATTAGGTGCCTGTTTCTTCACACTTGCAGGACTGCCACTAGGACAACAAAACATTAAGTTTAGTCCCTTTCAGCTCAGGAAGAGAGACATCTCTGTAATTAAGTCCACAATGAACAGAATTCCGTAAGGTATTTGGAACACACATCACTTGCCCCAAACGTAACACAAGGAACAGCATTACCAGCTATTTCTATTCAGAAAGAGCTACTGAAAACCACATGTGTAGCAGCAGTGCCAGACTTCTGTGTAACATTTCATAGTCCAGAAGCTTGGAAACCTGGTTACTCCCTCAGTCCAAGACACCCAAACCTTTCTCTATCATAGAACAGTTCCACAGCCCATGGAAGAGGCAAAACCGGGAGGCTGCAATACTTTTCCATAGGCCCAGGAAGCTGTAGAAACTAGAGCAAGACTCAGATCCAAAAAGCAACAAAAAGTGTAATCTGCCAAATTCTAAGTTACACATAAGGAAGCGACAGGACCAAGGAGATGTGGCAATAACTAGCCCTCTTTATTCCTTCAAATGAAAATGCTTCAGGAAAATTTGAGTGAGCAAAACTGACTGGGTGTTTAACCTTATTTTGAAAATAGTTGGTTAAAGTTGCTTTCATTTTCTCACTTGAGGCCAAAAGAAAACACTAGAAGAAGACAAAGTTCTGTTTGAATAGCAACTTCTTATATTACTTGCCTCCCCCCCCCTTTTTTTTTATTTTGTTAGTGAGGACTTCTGTTCCTTCCATGAGCACTTTCTGCCCTTTTAATAGTTGCCTTCTTCAAGCTGAGAAGCTCCCAGTGAAACTGTATCACTTAATTACTATGTTTCAACATAAAGGATCTTCTATAGCACCAGACAACAGCTCTGAAAACAACTGCAGAATTACGCAAAACTAAACGCACACAAATTTCACTGCAACACTTTCACTAGAAGATTTCATTAAGTTCTTTGAGGCACAAATTGCAAATCCCTTCTCTTTACGTCACTCTTTTTTTCTCAATGCCATTTAATTACAATGCTAGGAGCCCCTGGAGCAGGCCCAGTGGATGGCTGCAATGATGATTAAGGGCCTGAAGCATGTCTCTTATGAGAACAGGCTGAGAGAGCTGGGCCTGTTCAGCCTCGAGAAGAGATGACAGAGGAGACCTCATCAGTGTCTGTCAGTATCTGAAGAGAGGGTGTCAGAGGATGGACCAGGCCCTTCTTGGTCGTGCCAAGCAATAGGACAAGAAGCAAACAGACAGGAACTGATGCACAGAAAGTTCCACCTGAGCATGAGGAAGAACTTCTTTACTGTGTGTGACCGAGCACTGGAACAGGTTGCCTGGAGCGGGTGTGGAGACAAGGACTGTCCGCATGCGAATCTGTGGCCTGTGCTCAGGGATGAACCTGCTTGAGCAGGCTGGACCAGACAAGCCACTACGGTCCCTCTCAACCTGACCCATTCCGTGATTACCAGGAGAACAACGCTGTGCTGCTGTGTTTTCTTCTAGTGTTCATGCTTTAGGAAAAATAATACAAATTTGAGAATATTCAACAGGAATATAGAAGAGTAACTACAGGACTCAAAACCAGGCAGCACAGCAAAGTCCCACACTAACTTAATCCAGAGAAGTTCAGAATTAAAAACTTGAGTGACCCCTCACTTCAGAAAAATCTCTTATCTAGAAAAGCAGTGTTACAGAACAAGTCATACATAAAGCTAAGTAGGAACAGCAACTGCATGTCTTTTAATAGAGAAAAAACAAAAAACTTCATTGTACAAAGCAGAGGAAAAAAAGCAACTTAGAAAAGTATGTCAATTGTTACATTACACAAAGAGACTCAATTTAACTACTGTCTTAAAGCTATTTCAGCCAAGAAGTCTTGGTCTAAAATGGTCACAATTACTTCTCTGACTGCGGCTACATAGAAGAAACTCATTTTAACTGGCTGTTGATGCCAAACATAAAGGTAAGTACTATATCAACTCAGGTATGTGCCTTCAGTTGCTAGATGAGAAAATCAGCAAGCCTAGAAACAATTTAAGAAGGTCAGTAGCCATAAAGGGACAGGGATGAAGAAGAAACTGAACACCATTTCCATCCAACAAGGAATTATTTCAATGAGCTCAAGCAGCAATAAACAAATAGAATATCTGCTTCCACAAAGTGAGATTAACAAACTTTTAGCAAAGCTGAACACTCTCAGTGACAATAGACTACTTTCAATAAAAAGCTCAATCATTAACGTTACAGAATTTTTTATGAAAGTATGATTCCCATCTAATCCTTCCATTTGCAGCCTGAAAGCCAAGAACCATGGAAAACAGACTTTTCAGAGCATAAAAAGACATATGCAGGTATGCAAAACATTACTTTAAGAGTCTTCTAAAATAGTCTTATCACTGTTTCTTAAGGGTGTCCCATATGTCTAAAATTTTATTTACAGTCAACCCATAGGATTAACAAAACACCTTTGCTGCTGGCTTAAAGAAGGTCATGATGAAATTTAATCCTTTTCATCGGAAGGATGGGAAACCTCTCTTGCAAAATCTTTTTTGAAAATTAAGCTTTGCCTAAAGGAGAAAGGAGAAGGATGCTAATGGGAAGGGCCAGGAAATAACAGGCAATTAGAAATTGTTAATATACAAAAGGAAATGTGAAGAAAACTAGTTTACTGAAAAAGTCTAACAAGACTTGATTGTAAATAATTTCCACTGTAACATTAAAATAGAAAGTAATAGCCCAGAAATGAAAGCTAATTTTAGAAATCACCTAAGGAATGGAAATTCACTATAGAAAAAGACATGCTTGTTTGCAACAAAACATTGTTAGTGCCAGTCAGTACTAGAAAAAAACCCTTTTGTTTTCATTGTTCCTTTCACCAGCAAAATTATTTACATCACCAACTCTCACAAAGAATCCAAACAGGCAAAACAAAAATTAGGCCCAAAACCAGTGAAGACAAAATGCTGTCTGCCCACCACAACAGACAGCATTTGCCAGTCTATTGGACTAACACGACCCTGCCACAATTGGAAATAAACCTTTTAAATGCAAGGGTTTCATTATTGGGACATACATTCCTCACAAGAAGCGAAGTTGTCTTTGGAACCCTGCTAGAAAGCCAACTGAAGAGAAAAAACCACCATAAGACCTCAGTTAATATTAAACACTGCTTTGCAGATGAGATCCAGCAGTGGCCAAGCTTTCCTTCTAGAATACTTCAATGGCCGAATTTGCTGAACAAACTCAGCAAGAAAGTTCTCTTGCAAACCTTGGAGAAATGAGCCAGCAAGGTTCTCCGATACTTCATCTTTCACACTGTATCTGACTATCAAAAGCATTTTCTGTTTTGGTCACATAAATGAAACAACTGTATAATTAAAAAAAACCTGGATTTATGGTGCTTTCAACTGCTGAACAGAACTTTTCCCATCCAACCTTGAAAATCGTCAAGACCACAGCATACTATTATAATAATAATTACAATACATGTTAGAATGACAGACTTTTCTGAATCAGCTATATAATAATATATTCTTTTAGGTTCTAGTTTAATCTAAAAATTGTATTCTACCAATAAATAATTTCAATGAAAAAGTAGGATTTCAAAAGACCCTCTAAGTTTTCATTTCATAACAAAACTAAACATTACTGTAAGGCCATCACAGCATTTTTGACCATTACCAATTCTTCCTGCATGAGGAGGTGCAGGAGGGAAACCAGTAACTGTGAGTTATAGAATATGGAAAAACCACTTTGATGATCACAATCACTGTGTTTCTAGAATAACCAGTTACATTGTTTTCCTCAGAGGGAAAACAAAACAGTGGCAGCTGCAACCTCCAGAAAAAAAACTGCCTGAAAACTCCTCAAACTTTAACACCTGCAGTTCACCTGTAAATGGAAGAGTTTGCTCTGTAGAGGCCCACAGTTCTATGACCACACTAGACTTTACAGGAAGGATCAGCTTCTCAGAGCAGCCTGACAGCGCCCTTAGTTTTGAAAGCAGACTAAAATTGCCAGGTATGAAGCAATCATTTGTACCTTTACACCCCAAACTCACAGGTTTCAGGGTGTCTGCCTGCCTGCACCCCCACATTCTTTTGATTAAGAAGCATTAAAGAATACATTTTAGAACATACACAGTAAAGGCTGATAGACCAGTACAAAATTAAAATCATGTGTTTTTCACATTTGAATGTGGTCATGAGAAAAATTAATTTGCTTGTGGCATTCCTAAATTTGTGGCAGTCTTAAGAACACAAACTCAAAAAAGTCTTAATCCTATTTTCTTGAAAGGGCCAAGAGCCCTAAACCATGACCCAAAAATGGGCTTACTGAGAAAAAGTGTTCAAAATACTGCAAATAGGATTACAGCCTACCTTGCAACAGTATTCAATTATTGTAATGGCTGTATCAACCAGCCCAACAGAGGCATCCTTACAACTAGAGAAACTTGAAGAATTTCAAGATTTTAAGTGGTAGTTCAGCTGAAAGAGTAATATTTCTTTCCCACAACTACTGCCCCAGAGCAGTCCCAGGCCTTCTGAAGTAATTATTTATGAGTTTGACACTGGGATAATAGAATACAAAGCAAGCTGAATCACCTACCATGTGAAAATATACACTAATTGAAAATACTAAGAGGCAGAAAAAAGTAGAATTTAAGATGATCCTCCACTCATTCAAGCCTGACCTTTACAAAGATAGCTTTATTCAATTAGAAATATCAAATAAAAAGCTCACTCTACTTCAACATTTTCTAATAAATTTTGTCAGCAGAGATAAAGGTCTAACCAAGGCCAAAGTAATCTCCTTTATGAAAGTTAACAAAGTAACCATATGAGATAAAGTTGTACCACCCTCAAGACCTTCAAAGTTTTCCAAAAGCACGTTCTAGCCCACTACAAAGAAGTCAGAGAAGCACGTAACCCTTACATAAAGATAATAGATAGGTAGATAACATCAATAATTCTGATCAGAAACATCAAAGCAAAGCATTCGTTTGCAGAACTGAGGCTCATATTAAAGGAGATGCAGGCAATACAACTACTGGACTTCACTGTATTTGCATTAAAAATTTCATAGAAGCATGTTTTCAATAGAAAGTCTCCAGACAGTCATAATGAAACATACTGCTCACTGCAGTTGTTAGCATACTCTACATTCTTCCAACATAAGCATTGCAAATTAACCTTAAAATAAAAGGAAACCATGCTAGGCTTACCCCAGTCTTCCCTCTCCCCTAGGCATCCCCAGCATCTCCCAGCCTCCATTTACAAATTTAAATGCACCTGCACTTAAGAATCGAGATGGCATGCAGCATAATCTTAATTATGGCCTGCATGAATTTCAAGTGCAAATTACTCCGAAAAACAACTTGCTTTGACAAACTCGGTGAGGTCAGAATGCCTGCCTTCCCCGCCATGTTTTACGTCCAAAGAACACCCAGCACAGCAGTGTCCCAGACCCCACTCTACAGCCAACCAAACACAACTGCAAGGGTAAAGGACCGAGAGCTTTGCCCCAACACATCCTGCAGCCCAAGTGAGCGACCCAGCAGACAGAGAGCACTGAGAGCCAGCACAGAAACCTGATGTGCATCGTACCCTTCCATGGCTTCAGACACCTTAAGTGCACCAGGAGAATTTCAGATTGGACAGTATGAAGAAATTCGTCACAGAAAGAGTGATTAGAGATCTGAATGGGCTGCCCAGGGAGGTGGCAGAGTCACCGCCCCTGGAGGTGTTTAAGGAAAGACTGGACGTGGCACTGAGTACCATGGTCTGGTTGACAGGTGTTCAGTCACAGGCTGGCCTCGATGGTATCAGAGGCCTTTTCCGACCCAGCCGATTCTGCGAAAGAGCACATACACTCCCAGACCCGGGAAAGCGGGATAGCTGGCTCCCCGAAAGGAAAAGCGACAGCAGACAAGCCCCAGAGCCCACAGCTCACCTGGCAGGTACTCCGCCTCGAAACGCCGCCGGGTCTCACTTATCAGCGCCGCCTTATCCTGTCGCTGCTGAAAGGAAACAAGGAACAGGAGGGCCGTGAAAGGAAGGGAAAGGCCGGGGCCCCAGACAGCCCCATCCCCTCACCTGTACGGCAGGGCCCGGCCACCCGTCCCACCAAACCACGAACCCCGAGCGGCTGCGGACGGCAGCTAGTGAGGGAAGACCCGGCAGGCGGACAGGAAGGTAGCAGTGAGAGGGGCACGAGCGCAGGGACTCACCTCGGCCATGATCCAGCGGGTCCGCCCGCGCCACCCGCACTGAGGCGGCTCCGGCAGCGCGAGGGGCGGCGGGAAAAGAGGACGGAGCGGCCGGGGGGCGGGGCCTCGGGGCGGTGGACTGCCGGCAGGCCCCGCCCCTTCCCCGCCCCTCGCGGTGGCCCCGCCCCCGCCGCGCTCCCGTCATGCTCCCCGCGGCGGGAACTTCGGAGCGGGTCGCCCGCCCTCCCGGGAACCGCGGCACGGCCCGGGTGGTAGCGGCCCCGCCGGGAGCCAGGAGAGGCCCCGCTGGCGCGGAGCTCGTGGTCACTGCCCTTCTCTGTACCCGGTCTCTGTGCGGGAGCTCGCCGGGCCCGGACGGGGAGGGCGGTAATGCGGCCCGAGCCGAGCGAGGGGCGTCGCTGCGGGCTCCGGAAGTTGAGTGAAACTTGGTGAGGCGGCTGCGGTTCCCTCGGGGTCCCCGGGGCCTTCTCTGGGCGAGGAGGGAGAGAAAGAGGGTGCCTACTTGGTCGCAAAATGACTGGATGCTTCTTCAGAGAACTTTCTCCTTCCAGGCCTTATAATTTTAACAAAAAGTGAATTATAGCTATTAATAAGTACTACGCCCGGGAGAAGGCTCTTTAATTTGAAAATTCAAAGCACTGTTACTTTTCAGTCCGCTCGGTGTATTTGTGGCGCTGACACCTTCAATGCAATCACACGAATTGTGAGTGTGTGGTTTGGTTTCTATCAATTTATATTATGCCGTGCGACTATTGATAACCAGAGAATTCATACTTTGGTAAGGAAACATTTCTGATATGTTTCTGTTAATTAAATCTCTCAGTACAAAGTTGCTTAACTTTATTATTAGTCTACGAGATTAGAGCACATACTGGCCTCATTCTCAAAATTTTCTATGTTATTGCTTTGCAACACATAGTTATTTTTAAGGATCAGTTCAGCTAGTCCCGAAACAACTACTTTTTTTTTTTCATGTTTGCTTTTGTAGATGGAAAATGCCCAGATAAGTTAAAATTTCCACAAAGAAATAAGCCTGACAGAAATGGGGACACATATGGTTTTCTTGTAGAGGAATATACATAAAGATAAATCAAGATGCTTCTGAGTGAGCAAGATCAATTCTTGTCCTACAATGGTGAAGTCCTTGTATTTCAGCTGTCAAAACCAGAGCATGCACAGGAAGCTGATGATAAAACAATGAATTTATGTGTCAGAAGGATGGTGTTCAACAGAGACACTAAGCTGTTTGTTCAGAAGTCTTCTGGAGTATTCAGCGTGCGTGCCAGTCACTCAAAAATTGAAATGGTTTGTTGTAGCTGCACAACAGATTCCAGAACAGGGATTATTCTTCCCTGCATTTTGATGAAGAAGAAAAAATGGAACAATGTCAAATACTTTGTATTGTTGCTTCACAGTTCAAATCAATTTGAGCAGTCCTTTTATTTTAAATTGGATTATGAGCTGAAAGAAGACATCAGGTTGTTTGCTGGCCCATCAGTGTTGTGGAGACATGCCAACAAGCTGTTCTACATCTCTTCCAACACCTGTGTGGTTCAAAGTGCTGCTGTTCAGCTTTCTTCTGTAGTGTGGACAGGTGAAATTGTAGGGGAAGGCACTGTTGTCTTAGGGATAAGAACTGCCTGCCTGCCAGAGACTGAAGATGCAGATGGGTTTTCTGTTTCCGACAGAGCCATCTGGGGTAGTGAGTTCTTTGGATACGCAATTGAAGCACAAAAAATGCTGAGTGGCACGTGCTTCATGCCTCATGCTTACGGCAGAGTCGTATCTTCTGTCTACATCTGCAAGACTGACAGATTGAAAAAACAGCTTCAAATATCACTTGTTGCCGTAACCTACAAGAACCAGCTTATTTGGTTCCAAGGTGGTGTCCCTAAAGGTGTTTGTGAGCTTCCTTACGAAAAGCCATGTCTGGTAAAAACAGCTGTGACCAGTAACAATGATTTGCTATTTGTTGTGTCTTTTGCTTCTGGAAATACCTGTGTTGTACAGAGGAGAGACAGTTTACAGGTACTGGTGTCTTTAAACAGCTCCATTTTACCACTATCTTTGTTGTATATATTGTCTTATTGAAAGTCCTGCAACTGAAAATCTGCATGTTTAAGTGCTTTAGATTTCTTGTTTGTTTATTAGTGTTGCTGCTGGTAAAATAACCTGTATAAAGGATTACATTGTTTTGCTTCCATTGCTTGCTTATCTGAAAATGAAGCTGGGATTCTCTCATTTAGTAATACAATTATGAATCTGACCAAAGCTTCTGTTGCTAATTTAAAACTGCAGTAATGTGAGAACTTGAAATTGTAAGGCAGTTATGAGTGTGCCTAGATGATTTGTGTTAGAAGTAACCTGATATCATTGCAAATCATAAACTACTCATTGGAGCGTCAGAGCTTTTTGAGCTTCGTTTCCTAATAACAAAAAGTTGTGTCTAGAAAACGTTGTTTTATGAAAATGACAAGAAAAGGCCTTGCTATTGTTTCCTAAAATTAGGAGAGACAAAGTTTCTGCTAGGGTTTTGTAGTAATCTGACAGGAAGACTTGTGTAAGTCAGGAAATAAAAAATTGTACTGTTTAGTTGTTGGCATTATTATAAAAATTTGTCTTTAACTTCCAAACATATTTAAGTCTGTTGTGAAACCAAGATATTTCTCAATGTCAGAAGTATAATGCCTTACTGATCTGCAAGTATTACTGTTTCTAAATAAATGTTACAGCATTCAGCTGTTAAGCTGTTTGAATACACTGAAAAGCTGTCATTTTCTCTGCAACCTGTAATCTGGAAAGTGATCTTTGAAGAGAAATGGCTAATTTTTCCCAGAGTTACATAGGCTCTAAATGATGGGGTGAGAGTGAGAGCTTGAAACTTCTAAATATTGTATTTCACATGACTGAATAAGCTCCCTCTTAATTGAAATCAAGCTTCACCAGAATGTGATCTCAAATACAAGATTTATTCTAATAAATGTATTTTAAAACCTCTTCTACTGTAGGTGGTTTCCAAATGGCAAAAAGTGAAGTGTGTTCTGGTGGATGATTTTATTGGCTCTGGAAGTGAGCAGCTGCTACTGCTTTTTAAGGATGAGTCCAATACAGACGTGTTAAGTACATTCAGAATAACAGATCTGGGGGAGGTCAACTATGCAGTAAGTTGAGCTTGCCTTTTCTCAGCTACTCAGTCTGTGCTTACTAAATTAAGAAAACCTCAACAAATCATTAAAGTATTGATGCAAAGTGAAATTGGATGTGTGCTGTGAAATGCCCTGAAGTTTGAGTACAATATCCCCTGCTGTAATCTTAAATTATCTGAAGACATCATTTTGCTTCTTTGATTGTATCAACATTTTGTTGGGAAATTAATGCAGTTGCAAATGCTTCACATATATAACAGTTTTGCCACAATTCTTACCTTTTGGCTAAGAACTCTTAATTTAATTAAGGCCATAGTGCTTGTTAATTATCTTCTCATAATTGGGTCTTTCCATTATGTACTGTCAAGTTCTAATTGCTTTCAGAAAATAGGATTTTTGTTTTAAAACACATACTGTGATTCTGCTGGGTTGCTGTATTTCCCCCCAGACTTTTATAATGCTGTGTAATAGCCTGTACCTTACCTTCAGCTTTGTAATTCATTCAGAGTTTTGTTGTTTTTTGGTTTTTTTCTCAGGGTGGTATCAATTATAAACATGATGTTCCTGCTGCAGAAGGATTGCAAGAGAATGGTTTGCTTACTGTGCGAGCCCTTGAAACAAGATTACAGGTTTGTACTCAACAGTTCTGCCTCCATGTTTTCTATAAATTACTGTTCTGTATCATTACATTATTTAAAGGGTAAGGCTAATGATACTGTTGTTATTGAAGAAGTGGTTCAGGGTAAAGGACAACATGGTTGAGTATTTATTCTTGAATCGGTGGTAGTCTGTGTTTCAGTTCTCTCAGTTTTTATAAGTCCATTTAGGTAATTGTAGAGGTCTAATTTAATTTTAATTAAAAGTTTGAGATAATGTTGAAGCTATCTTATTAGAGCTTCTTAGCAGTCATTTTACTCATAGATGTTTTAATACCAGCTTAAAAAAATTAGAATGTTTACTTCTTTTGCTTCCCCTTACATAATTTTCAGGTCATGTAGTGGCAAATTCCCAGCGAGTGCATTTGCACAAATTGGTGACCATGTTTATTTCACCACCTTCTGATGTTCATGCTCTTGTTATTAGTGGTTTTTGTAAGGATAATTTTGAAAAGTACTGTAGGTGAAGCTAAAATGTATCCTTCTCTTAACTAGCATCATTTATAAAACAAACTGGGGGAAAGTTGCTAGTTTCCCACCCAGCATACTCACCAATATGTGCTTTTGCAGTGTGTATATTAGCCTATACCAAAGGGGAAATAATTGACAAAATAGGAAGATTATTAGTAAAAAAGCTTTAGGAGAAAACATAAATCTCATACTGAGTCAATGATGTGAGGTTATTGTTACTTTGCTAAGGGTGCTTTAAAGATGAGATATGAGGTAATTATTCCTGTCATTTGAGAATTAGTGACAACTTAGTAGGGTACTGTGGCAGTTTTATTTCCTGCCTTTAAACATGAAGCAAATTAATTGGCAATTGTTTGCTGGTTAATAAATAAATAAATAAAATGAGGACCTATCAGGAAAAGACTGAAAAAGAAAAGACTTTTCTAGTTCTAATAACAAACAAAATGTCTAAAGAGATATTGTGCAGATAAAAGCTGTTTGGAGAACAGTGGACAAAATGGTTTTTTTCTTCATGGAAGGCACAAGCAAATAGAAGCTGGATTAATTTCGAGGACCTCTGGAGGTCCCTTCCAATCCTTCATTTTTACAGTTTGCATGTTAGAGGCCTGTTGGCTTTAATGTGCAGGAGTGCAATCTTCCTTCCAAGTGCATCTTTTTCTGTTTCTGCGGTTTTTTCTTTTTTGACAGTTGTATTTTAAAACTTACTTTACTGCTGCATTCTTGCCCTACTCATTCATTACATTACTTTCCATTTACACAAAACAGAAATCAGTTTCTGTCTCTTATTTGCTGCTCCTTCCACAATTGTAATGAAGGTTGTCTACCCTGCCATTGACAGCTGTATGTTCTATGTTCCATAACTTTGTTCTTTCAATACACCAACTGGCTTCCAGCTGTACAGCTCTCTGAATCTGTGTCAGGATCAAATGAATTACCTGGTTTGCACTTTCTACTGGTTCTGCTGGAAACAAGCCACTGGCTGGATATTTTATGTATCGTGTGCTGATACAGTTCTTACAGACACAGAATCCTTCTTAAGACCTAACTTATTTCTGTACTTTTAGATCTTTTTAATCTCTAATTTTCAAAGTCATGTGCTAGCACAAGCATTATAAGCAGGTTGGAAATTTACTGTGTTTTAATGCTGTAAATCTTTGACATTGTCAAGCTGATGAATTTGGAAGTAGGTGCAGATATTTCTTTTTAACCTTACTGTTGCTTCCTTGTTGAAATCCCCGTTGTTCTGTATCATATTTGCTGAACAGTGAAGTACTCTTGCTGGCTTTTATAATCTGATGTATAATTGAATTTCAAGGATGCTTGTTTCGAAGCAATAGTGCATGGGTTCTGCTTAGCTTGGGAATTTCCAAAGGTTATTTAGTGTTGCAGTGGTGCCTCTTGGTATTTATCATCAAAATTCAGGTATTCTAGAAATTTGCTATCAAATCAAGTTTTCACGGTCTCCATGGAATCTTGTGTTTTAGAGCAAAATTAAATAGCAGATGCAGCCCTTTTTCATCCTTGTTGCTTAACCCTTGCTTCACGTCTGCACAGCTGTTTTCTTAGCCACATGAGAGCTTTGGCAGGCATGAATTATACTCCACTGTATAAGTAAGTTGCATTTAAGTTATACACAGTAATGTATATAAATTGCATTTCGCAGGTAGTGAAACTGAAAAATAGATGAATTTGTGCATTTTTAAACTGTTTATTTTGTATACACTCTTTTGGGCCTGAATCCAGCCTTTTCTCCTTTGAAGATTTTTTTTACTGTTATATGTGTTTAGTTATCTTCTGAGGAAGACATCCTTTGGCGGAGTACTGCAGTTACATTGCAACAGCTGAGGTTACAGGGTTTCTTCTGGTTTTAATTGATTGTTTTGGCAGAAACAAAGAAGTGTCTTAATGTCCACTGGTCTGTTCTCCCCCCCATTACTTGACAGTTTTGTGAGGACTGTAATTCTGGATTTACTCACAGCTCTCTTGCTTTAGCTCTGGACTGCCTTGTTTTCATGTTCATGTTTATTTTCTGTTCTCAGAAGTTTATTTTATTAGTCTCACAGCACAAAACTTGTAGCTCCTGCCAATGCTTGTAGTGCAGTACTTCTTGGCATATAGCAGGAAGGATGTGCCTGTCACTTGTGACAGAGTTGATGGGGGACAAAACTCAGTCTTGGGTTTGCCATGTGGTAAATTTCAGGCCTCTTTCTTGTGTTGCTTATGTGGAAAAAGGGCTCTCAAAAGCCAGATTGGTTATGTTGTATGCCACAAGCATACAACAGTGTCTTGGTGGCCATTTTGACTGCTTCCACGTCTGTGCTTCCCCATTTGCTCTCTGTTTCTCAGTTGTTTATTCAGGAATTGACTCCAGTGGGAGTAAATGATGGCTTAGTACTCTGATGACCTAAATTAAGATGATATTGTAGACTCATCTTTGTTCTTAACTCTTCTTTTTTGTCTCCTGACTCAAGTCTGGCACTGGATTATTGCTTGGAATCTGGTGCTTAGATTCACAGTTTGATGGGTGACAATTTTTTTTCAGAACTTTTCATTAGAGTGCTGCTGGTTTAAATGCCCTTTGCCATTGCAGCTTGAGCAGAGGACATCACTTCACTTGCAAGAACTGCTTTTTTATTCAGGCTTATAATGGTGTTTTGGGTGTTATGTGTTTGGGGGGATTTTCTAAGGGAATGGGGAAGAGGGAAGTTTGGTTTTGCATTCCAGGGATGAGTTTGTTCTCTCCTTGGCAGCATTGGACTTCTCAAGATCTTGCTTTCCAGAGAATAGCTTTTGAGGAGTTTTCTTAACACCTGAGAAGCTGGCATGATTTTTTTCTTTATTGTTTGGTTTGTGGGGTTTTTTGGTTGGTTTGTCTTGGTTGGTTTTTTGAGGGATTTTTTTGTTGTGTTTTGTTTAACTGAGACATAGCCAACGTGTGTCTGTTTGTAGGTCTGTCAACTCTTCAATATATTTGTTTGATCAATAATCATTACACATCTTGAGAAGAAAATGAAACTGCTATCTATGAAAAAGTGAAGCAGGAGTAATAATGAAAGATATCTACAGAAATATATCTGAATATCTACATAATTTGATAAAGTTTACCTTAATATTTATCTTAAACTCTAGGTTTAATATGGAAAGACCAAGATTATGAGATTCATATTTTAGAAACAGAGTAGCCTGACTTGAACATTTTTTAGAAACGTTGCTTGTGATACTTGCATAAAAATGGAAAGCTGAAAAGGTATTTTGGTAGCTTCAGTGTCCTTTCTTATGTGCAGTTGTCTAATGATTATCTTTTACAGGCTGGTTGGACTTCTGTTCGAGAGCTACAGCAGCATTTAGGACTCCAAAAGAGGGTTATTCTTGAGTCTTGCAGAGCATTAATAGATCTTGTTGAAGAAAGAGCCCATATTCTACCAAGCGCAAAAGAGGTAAAATGCAGGAGATGGCCAGATCACTTCTGAGTTCTGCCAAGCCATTTCTAGAGGGTGCTGCCCTCGACCACTTACCGCTTCCACCTCTAGGGGTTGCCACTATCAAAACTCGTTAATCTGCTTTTTAAATCTGGTTCATTTTCTTAACTTGCCAATACATGTAGTTAGAAGTAAATTTAGTTGTCTCTACTTGAAATTGCTGTGCACAATACCTCCTGACAACTGAGTGGTGTGGAGGAGTAACCTCTAACAGAGTTAGCAACAAACACTAGGGGAGTGTACAGTTCTAATTGGCACAGTTGCCTAGATATTGAATATCTGTCTGTAATCTAACGTTACAAAAAGGGAGTTGTCATAGAATTATGTGAGCAAAATTGGTTTTATAATGGGGGCAGAGTGAACTGTGGGCTGAGAAGTTGGTGGAAGTTGGGAAAATTTTATCTTAGTATGTTACTCAAAAGAAACCTCCTAACTTAATTGGTCTTGATCTCGCTTTCTGTTACTGTTGTGATACCTTTCAAGTTTTCCAGTTTTGGACAACAAAGTATTGAGCAATTAAATGCAATAATATAAAATAAATGCTAGCATCTTACATCTTTGGACAATTGATTGTAGGACAGGTCAAGATTTCAATGTGATGTTTACAAGGAGAGAACAAGTTATATTTTGCATGATGATATCATGTGTTTTAAGAAAATTCAATTCTATTTATTGTAGAGAATAACCTAGTTTATATATATGTTTCATTTTATGTATCTTAAAAGCTCTTCCAGCAGTCACTTGTGGTAAAACATGAAGTAGTGCAGTATAAAAAGAACCGATATCTCTACTTAATTTATCTAAAAAACCACATTTTTCTGTAAGGAAGGCCTTGTGTCTCTCTGGGATGATGTGGAAAATCCTCCTCATTGTCTTAGTAAAGAGACATCATTGGCATCTGAAGTCCCAGAGCACTTCACAGAGGAATTGTGGCAGCGTGTTGTGGGTGACAGCCTGGTAGTTGGAGTAAAACTAACTGAATCATTTTACTTGTGAGTATATACATTTATCTAACAATTTCATTGGTAGTTTTATAGAAAATTAATATGTAGCTTAAGGTCTGCAGTAACTTTGAACTTTCTCATTTTGAACATCTGCATATAGAATGTGTTTTAAATGTGTCTTTGTCAGTATTCTTGCTGCTGCTTGTCTCTCTCTTGCACTGTGTAGAAAAATACATTATACAGCCAGAAATCAGTTGTGTGAGTATAATTGCAACATTACTGGAGACTTTTTACAAAAGAGTTTTCTTTGACAAAAGTTATGGTTCTTTATAGTCCATGTTGACATTGCAATGCTGACATCAGTGTGTGTTGTAAATAAAACTGTCTTAGCTTAGTTTCTGGTGCTTTACTGTTAGTGACTTGCCATTCCTGATGTGCTTCAAGAAGCACAAAAGAAAATATATTAAATTCTCTTACCAACTAAATAAATACTTAGCTTTTGGATTGAACTCTTCTAGTGAAGTATCTAACCAAAATATTTGCGAAGCTTGTATATTTTATAAATTATGTGCAACAATCAGCCACACAATACTTAAACCTTCAAAATAACTTGTTTATTCTAATTATCATCTTTTAAATTGTTTATTCTGTTTAATTTAATAACTCAGTTCTAGTTGTAAATACTACTTATGCCATTTTCTCTTACAGAGAGGGAACTAATTTGAAACATAATGTGAAAAAACAGGATTACATAAAACATAAATTTACAATATGAATTGTGTAATATAAACTTACCTTCTGACCCATGTTCCCACAAGCAGTGTAGCTGAGACTGTTAGGCTGAGCTCAAAGGCTGCCGATGCCACTGAAAATCACTCAGGTGGTTGTGAGGGAGCTGACCTGTTAGGCCCTCTGGCCATTCTGCTGGAGCTGTGGGTATATTCTTTCTCAACTGTCAGATTGCTGTAACTTTACAAAAAAGTTGACCTCATCCTCTTGACAGCCTCTCTTAAGAGCCACTGAGGCAAAAGATTGTTTTTTGCCTTTTTAGTGTTTCTTCTTTTAGCTTTGATGATGATGCCTTTGCTTTTTTTTAAAAAAGTGAAGTGCTTCATTCCTGGATAACTTCAGAGATCTTCAGCAGATTTTAAAAACCAGCAGCAATCTAGACCTCTCCCCATTTTTGCAGTTAAGAAAAGATCTGTGGAGAAGCCATTTGTTGAAGGTTACCTGGCAGGCCAGCAGCAGAACCTGGGTCTTCTGGGCTCCTGTTCAGTATTGTGTACAACAACCTGTGTTTGTGGAGAAAAGGACTTGCTTTCTCTCCATCCCAAACACTGTAATTTTTTATTGATTATTTTTGTGCTTCCTACTAATGCAAGATTGCTGCAATATCATGGATTGCATTATGAGGTGGTGATACTTCTCTGTAAAGAAAATTAGACATTCATAAGACTTTCAAATGTCAGTGACATCTTGAGATTGAATTGATTGACAGAGTAATATATTCATTGAGAGAGAATCTGAAACAGTAATGTTAGGATTTCATTGAAAGAACCCTGTGTTGAATAAATAAAGTACTTCATACATTTCAGGAAATTGCTGCTTGTTCAAAGTAATGGTATCTTAAACCTTTTATTTTACTCTACATTCAATTTTGTTTGAATATCTTTAAAAATGTAGAGTATCAGAAGAGCTTTTAGTCCTCAAAAGGGCAAAATTGATACTTGCCACATTTTTTATTAAAAGAAAGTTAAATCTTTAGAAAATAATTTATAAATGTCATAGAGTATCTGTATAGGTTATGTAGAATTTTCAACTTTTTCTGGCTGAATTAAATATCCAAATTCTTTTGATTGAAATGAGGCATCTGACTCCTAGAAGCTCTTTGAAAATTCAGTCCACGTTTTGAAAATTATTTATACTGAGTTTATGTAAAACAGTCGTGTGAAAGACTTAGCATCTTTGCAAAGTCTATGACTTAATCTGGAATGGTATTGGAATTTATGATAGTCTTAGATGTCTGTATACATCTGCAGAGTTGTGGTTTTTTGTCAGATGACAATAATGTGAACTGGGAGTGCAGTCACATTGTATGGATTTTCACAGGTCACTGAGTGATGTCAGTTTATCTTTAGTGATGGATCAAGACTTCTCTTCGATTTCTCCAATTATCAAGTGTCAAAGTAAAATCTGTAAGCTGAACAAAGCCTTCTCAGCATTGACTGTCTCCTCCAGTCAAATTGAACCTCCTCCAAAAAAGATGAAATTGGACTTGCATAGCAGGAATGATCTGAGAAAAGAGCTTCCCAAGAGATCTTCAAGGATTCAGCTGGATGGAGCAAAGACAGTCACTGCTGTCACCAGCCTTTCACCACTATTGGCATTTCATCGTGTGAGCTGCGTAGTTCTTCTGCATGCCAGGAAGCAAAACCATCAGCATGATAGTTTACAGCAGAGCAAAAGGATTACTGTACTCTGTGGGAAAATTTTGTTAAGTCTGGAAGATATTTCAAATGGCAGATATTCAGTAAAGATGCTAAGGGATAATAGTTACTGTACAGGTAAATGGAGTTATATACTTTGCCATTATAAACATATATTTGATTCTTCTATTTACTCTAAATTTCTCTCTGAACACAAGCTGCATAGACCTTTTGGGAATTAAAAGCTGGGTGAAATAGGAGATGGAACATTTTTCAAAATTGAAAAAATATTTTAGTGAGTTGCTGTAAGGTTTTGCTAGCATTGGTGATGAAGGGTCTCTAGAAAGGATAATTATGAAGATAAGTTTGAGTACAGAATGCTGAAGCCTATGTTTTTTCTATAAATAAGATACTTACTGTAATTAGATACATAAGGGTTTTTCTGACATACTACTACCTCTTAAATAATACCAAAGTAATTGAAGCTCTTCCTCATCTGTATGTATAGTAAAGTAATTTATTTTCTTTTTTTTTTAATATTCCTGATTGAATTGATTTCGAACTGGGCTTTTGCTCAGGTAATGAAATATCCTTTTTATTGTTTGCAATGAATTTTAATTTTTCTTCCTTTAATGCTGTGTCACTGCTAAAGCCAACATGCCATATTACTATCACAGGAGGCTATTAATAGCCTTCTTTTGGCAAGGTGATGTTTATCTTAAGAGCTTTCATTATATTGGTGGTGCTCCATTAATCAATTCTTTTGCTTGACAGAGTAGGGATAAGAATTTAGGTGAGAAGAAAATTCCCAAAGAATGCCTGAATTCAGGGGCAAATCCGTGCCAAAAAAATGGGAGTATGAGCCAAAAATCTAAACTCATTTAATGCATGCAGCATGATCAAAATATTTCGTTCAAATACCTTTTTTTACTGTATTTTCTTGCAGGTTCTGTGGAAGATATACTTGCTGTCCTCGCAGTGTCTGTCAGATTCTCCTTTCAGATTGTGTCTTCTGACTGCACATTGACTCCAGTCATTTCATGGTTACTGGGAGAAATGGAGTGCACACCCTTTAAGGAATGCCAGGACAACATATTCTGTCATAAAGCAGGAAATGTCCATGGTACAATTTTTAATTGGACCCTGAAAAATCCATTTGAAGGCATTCTAACAATATTTTGCAGGTAAAATCACTTGAAAAGCATTGCTTATATTCATCTTCCATACACCCTTTTTTAAGGTGTATGTTTCTTTTCTTTTATGCTGTCTTACATTATTCTCATAAACAGCAACTGAAATCGTAACCAATAGGCTGCCAGTGCGATGATATGATAACAATCAGCAATAACAGAACTGTTTTCAGATCAGAACTATGGCAGAACCTGAACTGTGTTGTTTAATTTTATCTAGGCTAGAACACAGAATTACAAATAAGTGTAGTCTCCAGTAATACCTGCTTGGTACTATCCCTTCTCTTCATTTTGTTGCATCATAATTTTAAATTCTTTTTTTTCTTACATTATTCTTAGTATAATATGTAATTTTTTGCTTCAATGTGTGTTAGTTTTTAAAAAATCATTAAGGGAATATTAAAACAAAAAAACAACCAAACCACAAACCCCAAGTCATATTAAATTTAAATTTATTGCTAGGTCATTTTTTAGTTTAATATTGCAATGTAAATGTAGTCTCATTTTGTACATGTTTCTGCTATACTTATTTCCTATCTACCATGATTATGAAAAGGAAATGATCTGAAGTCTCACTGATGTCCTTTCTTATGCAGATTCTTAGACAAATATTTCCTAAACCAGGTTAAGCAAGCTAGTAATACTGCCATAATTTATGACTTAGCTGGATAAGGCTTATAACATAAAAATTACTTCTGGAATATTGACAAATGTTGCTGTTTTGAAGAGTTCAAGCTAAAAAATAAAAATGAAAAGGTGTCACTTTTAATAGTGTATTTTGTAGTGAGGTTCAGTCATTTCCTTAAATTAGGAGTTGATTTCCTTTTTGTAAGAGGAAAGGCTGGAATGTTTAAGAAATCTATCAGTAAAATTTTAAATCTCAAGACTTTTGGTTCCTTTTGAAAAGTGATTTTACTTGGTACTGTTTCCTTTTGATCCCATTTCATGTTAATAGTTTAGAGCCCCGTGTTTATGGGCTAACTATGATCATATTTTCTGTATTGTTTATTCCTGTGTTTGGATTGATCTTTGATCTGGCTAGGATGTTTCTGTGATAGGTGCAAACTACAGAGTATCCTTTTGTTTTGACACCGTCATCATTTTGTTTTACAGAAATCTGACTGTCTTGTTCCAGTGCCTTCACAGCCTTACTACAGTTCTCCCTCCAAGCTGCAGTGTGAAACTTCTGAGATCCGGAAGCAAAGCAGTACTTACTGAACAGTTAGCACTGGCTCTGGAAAAGGAAATGCTCACCTTCAAGAATTCTCTTTTCTTGAAAGAAACTAAAGCTGAAAACAGCTTAACTTGGGGGAATGAGTCTGGCAAGAAAATCAATAATCCTCCTCTGGCTTCTTTACTGGACACTGAGGAAGGAGTCCAGCAGTTCAGAAAGAAGCTTCAGAATGAGCGGGAAGAGAGTGTGCGAAGTATGAACCAAACAATGAATGGTGCCCTTTACCAGAAAACAGCCTTGAAGATAGCAGAAGCTCAGCTCAGTTCAGATATGATTGTGTGGAGACTGAGCAAGTCCTAGAGACTATTGACTAAATTCATTTTGAAAAAAATTTTATTAAAGTTATACTATTAAATAATATTTATATTTTCATGGGTACTTACACTGCTTTGTATTCTATAGAATTTCTATGTTATATCTACAGATAAATACTGGTATTTTAATTGATAACTATGGGAGGAATTTAATATTAAAGATTGAGTCATTATTTTGTTACAGATTTTGAAAATATATTTTTAAGACATTTTCTAATTATTCCTATTCCAAAATCATAACTCTTGGACTAAAAAAGAACTATTTTAGAAAAAAAAAAAAAGTGTGTAGTCTTTAACATAGTTCTATTGAACTTGAAAGATGATGGTTTACTCATGTAAAATTTAAGCCTTTTTTAGAAATCTTGAGACAGATATAGAAAGGATCTAAGTTCTACAACCAATTGTAATTCATAATTTGAGTGTGGAGTTTGACAAATTCAAAGAAGAGGCAGTTTATCTTTGTGATATATCAAACCTTTTAAATAACGTCTAGTGATACCACTTGAGGAAGAAAACTCTGTGCCTTTCAGCCCTATCTTCTGGAGTCCACCCTCAGATTTATGGAGTATTTATTGGAGGTAGAGAAAGAGATCGGGCCTCTTAACCAATTTTTAAGTACTCATGAAGATTCACTGCATAATAAAGCTGCTGCAGGTTTGAGAGGTCCATTCCCACATGATTTAGCGGTAGGGCTGGTCTCACTGGTGAATCCTGGAGGAAACTGTCCTTCCTTGGATGTTAACCTAGCTTCAGGGTCAGATGATTAGCTTGCTCAATCCCAGAGTCAGATGATTGTCTGCTGATGCTAGCTGCTCAGTGGTTTTGGCCTATCTCAAAAGTAGTTTAAATAATATTGGGCAACTCTTTTATTACTATTCCTCCCTTCGCTGGCTTGAAGATCCTGCTTATGCTTCCAGGAAGAGAATGGCCTGTACTCCTTGCTGAGATAGTAATTTTCAATCAAATTTTTCCCACTAGCTTCATGAGGGGCAGAAAGGTTAGAAAATCCCAAATCACAATAATTTGCTTCCTTTTATCTCTGCTTAATTTAAGTAAAACATTCCTATTGCTTGTCACCATTTTTCTGAAGTTGTCAGAGTTTTGCTTTTCATTTTCTCTGCAAACAGAGTTAATAGCTGACATCTCTAGCATGAACTCTCTCTAAAATAAAAGACAATAAAAGTCTGGCAGGAGAAGTAGAAGATATTTATTGACTCAAAAGAAATAGTGATGTTTCAGAATAATTCTTTTTTTCTCATCAGAAAGTTCAACTTCTCTGTGTATGTCCTCTAGAAGCATTAAGTGATGATGTTTTTCAGTCCAAGGCATCTTCTCATACTGGCAACAGGAGTGAACTGATGCACATTAAATGCAAAACACTGGCTAGAAAAACAGTAAATAAGAGAACTGTGCTTTGTAAGCTCAACGCAGTTTAGTGATATAGCTTCACTTTTGAGATACTCAAAGTATTAAACTATTCCTTTTTAGCTACACAGAAGGGAAAGCTTCCATTAAGAGGTCAAGAATGTCTTAAGAACTTGTCATGGGTATTTGAAACTCAGTGTTTACTGGATGAGACAGTTGAGGGTTTTTTACAATCTTTTCTTTGTTAAGCCACAGTCACGCAATAGTCAAAGCTTAAGAACCCATTGTTAGGGCTTGGCAGTCAGTTGTCACTGGAATTTCCAGAAGTTCCTGATTATATTCTAATTTTGCTTAAATGAAGTGAAAAATCTCAAAGTGCAATCCTGTAGCTTGCAGACCTTAGCAAGGGCAAGACCTTGCTAAGCCATCTGAACAGCAACCTTCAGAGCAACAAAGCTACTGCTCAGCTCCGGGCACTTGAAGGAGATTTTTCAAAGCAGTGTATACAGTCCAGCAGTTGATTTTTGTCAGCACTACTATAGCAGCCTGCTCTCATGTTGTAAATAACCATCACTGGTCTGTCTGTCTTTAAACAGGAACTTCCTTTTGTGTTCACATGCCTTTATTGAACTAGCAGAGTGGGACAAACGAAGAGAAGCTGCTAAGCACAAGTGTTGCCAGTTTCTAATTCTATGGAGTTGTTACAGAACCAAACAGTGAACTCACAGCAGTGTAGAAATGAAATTATTAGAGTAGAATAGTAACAACGTGTTCCTACTAAAGAGACTTTCCTGAGTCATGAATACTTAGTTTGTAAATCATCAGATGAGGTCATTAAACACTTTCCTAACAGCTCTAAGATTCCTGGGAGCAGTTCTCCAGCTGACTAGTAATGCATAATATCATGGTACAACTTTCAATGGTAGTGATCCAATTGCTAGGTGTGTTGCATCTGTGCTGTGTTTTTATGTGCCAAAATCTAAAGGTCTCCAGCAAACACTTGAAAGGTTTCTGCTGGTATGGGTGTCTTTTGGCCAGGAATAATGGAAAAATGGAGCAGGTATTAGCAAAGATTCAGGCTCTCTAGAACCTTACCTTCAAGTGGCAGCAGCAAGCATTAGAGGTATTTGCTTTCCTAGACTTGTCTTTCAGAAGTAAAAGCACTCAAAGGTGTTAACCTATTTATTTGGTCTCTCATGATGATTAATGTCTGCACATGCTGGTGTTCAATGAGAATTCTAAATTGCATGGACTAGAAAAATGGTTAAGTTGGCTAACCGTGTTTCTCTCATGAACAGTTGAAGTCCCGTTTTCTGGACTTCCAAGAAACTCTTGGAAGTGATATCTTGCATAAAGTGGGTTTTGTAAGTACTTTTCTGAACAAGTCATTTGAGAAATTACATCAGTGGAAGCAGCAGTCCTAGTTACGGGGGAATTAGTACTGCCAAGAAATAACTGATAAAATAGTTGAGTGTTTGCTTCTGTTAATAAATTCTCCTTTCTATGATAGCAGATCAAGTTGGGAGACAAACACATCACAAGGAACAGAAGGCTTCTTGCTACTAAAGCTGTTACTAATAGCAGATAGCTATTCACACCACACATTCACTTAGTCTAGCACTCTAACAATTCTGTAGAATTAACAGCTGGGAGGTCAGTCCCCACCCTGGGACCTCTGGCTCCTGGGTGGGTTAGAAAGTCCTTTGAAGAGCCCTTTGCTTCCTAGGGTGTGTACATGTAATCCCGTAGGGGTTTTTGTTTGCCTGTAGCAACCACTACCTGTTTGTGCACAATCCAAGTTAATGCAGCCCATGGCTGATACTAAGGTGTACTGTGGCTTTGCACACAGCCAGCAGGCTCCTGGTGTTCTGAATTCATCAGTTCTGGTGGATTTAACAGAATGACTGGTCTCCAGAGCTTACCAGTCCTGGGAGACTTTCACATGCTGCTTCTCAGCATGTAATAATCTCCTCAGCCTGCTGCTTGCTGGTAAACATTCCTCCCTCCAGAGCTGGAGAACCCTGTCACATAAACTCACACAAAGCAGCCTTTGATAAGGCAGTAAAATTATGCCCAGAATCAACTTGTCTTGACCCCCATAGTTCTGATTTCTGGAAACCAGCAAGTGTCAGTGGTTTCTGACAGGTATCTGTGGGAATGGTTCCAGTCTTCTGGCCATGGCAGTGTTCTGTGTGCAGACATTTATTTTGCAATGACTATTTTATCACATGCTTCAAAAGACTGGGATGCAAAAGGGAAGTCTGACATAGGAAGTATGAGCTGTCATGCCTGGATGCACTCGTATGTCCATCTTAGCACTTTTAAAGTCAGTATGATTTAAGACCCTAAGAAGAGGGATTGTGTGTCAAAGAATTCTGTTTTTTCTGGCCAAGTTGGAGTAATAAATAGATTAACTTACAGTGATTTTTCTCTGTCATTCTAAGGCCTCTCAGGCAAAAGAAATCTGTCTGGTCTAGAGTGGTTTCTGTTGGACAGTAACATTTCCTTTTTAAGTTTGTGTGTGAATGTATTTCAGATCAGCCACAGGCTGCTCAGTTGTTCATAATGAAAGTTAAGCCTTCTCTCTCAGCTGCTAATTTTTGTTTTCCCACATCTTTTGACAGTTTAGGAACTGTGACAGTCATATGACTGCTCTCTTCTGAATCGTACTGACTCTGCTGACAAAATAATAATGGTAGCATGTTTATCCCTGAGTGAGTTATTCATTAGAGGCTATTAACAGTGATGATAGGCTCAGCAAAAGGAGTATTCAGACAGTGGTAGTTTTCTTCTCCTCCCTTCTCTACTTCCCTGGGAGAAATGAAGCTTTAAACAGGGGAAAGTAATTAAATTAGAAATCAATGCAAGGATTTAAAATCTCGAATAATTATAAATTTGGACATTTAAGTTGTTGCCAAGTCTCATTTATTTTGGGGTTTGGATGCAGGTTTTTTCAGTACTTTCTTTTCTGCACTCTAGGCATGCCACTGGGTAAGGACAAGGTGAACATCAGTACTTAGCAGGAGTTTCTAGCCAAGAAAGTCCTCCCAAGGGAAAAGTGAAAGAATAGGAGGTTTAATGCTGCTGTTTAGTCATGTTAATTACTGCTTTAAAGAGGTGATACTACTTTGATCTTTTCTGTGACCTCAGGTTTGTGGCATGTGACAGCCTTACCCTGTGAATATATTGAGAAATTCATGATTCATAGGTGCAAGACAGCAGCTGCATGTTTGTGAAGTGCTTGGTTAGAGCAAAGGCTGCCCAGTGCTAGGTTTGTATCAGTCCAGTTCCTGCCTCAAGTCCTACATTCACAGAACCCTGGTGCTTAGCTGCGGTATTTAGGTCAGAGGCACAGGTTGGTAAAGCAGTCCCAGGTTAACTAATCCTCCTCCTTATTGTCTAAACGGAGAGGCGGTGACTCATGTGCCGGGCTGTGATCCTTACCTGCGCTCTGAGGTAGAGAGGGAAGCCTTTGAAGCGAGTCCTTCAAAACAGCATGTGCTGCCTCTGTACCTGCCCCTTCCCTCTCCCCGGAGCCCCAGTTACAGTTTCAAACTGCACATGTGATGTCTTCTTTTGTAATCCTGCCTTTGAAATGTTCTCAAGCATGAGGAGCAACGCAGAAGCTGCCAAAACCTTCCAAAATCCATGGTTGGTGAGAGTCTGCTGTTTCTGTAAAGTCTGTGTTATTCCCTCTGCACAGGCTCTACTGACTGTGTATTTTCATGCTCCTCTCTTGCCCTCGCCTCAGTGATCAAATACTGAAAACCAAAACCACAATCACTTCTAAAATGCAAAAACCCACCAAATTTTGCCTTACTTCGTCCTGAAGGAAACAGGTATATGTTCTTTCCCAAACCGCTAAATCACAGAACCTACACATACAAGTCATGAACGAACTGGATGAAATTTTCAAGTGCTGCAAATAATTGTGCAACACAGAAAAAAGCATTTCCCCTCTGACAGCCTTGACCCGACCTTTCTACCAGCTCTTCATGACTGTTTATGCTGAAAAGCTGCACAGGGTTGATTGTTTTACAAGATTTCTGCAGCTGAGTCCCATTCGCACTTCTACTTTACTTATTGGTAATAGATTTTAATGCTGCCTGCCACATTTTAAGCTTTTGTTTTAATTTTGCCTCTTCTCAACCTCGCTTAGGAAAATTCAGCACTCATTAGATGAGTTAGTATACTACTAGAATTTTTAAACTCTATTTGGACACGAGTTGTTAATACTCAAGCTTCCAGAAAGGAGTGGATTTCTGGGGATTTTATCAGAATCTCCTTTCTTTTTTCAAAGTAGTATGAAATCTCCTAATTATCAAATCATCCAGATGTGTCTGAATGCAGATAGTATATCAGCTGCTTTAATCACCCCAAATCAGCTGCATGAGATAGTTGCATCAGAGAATGCAAAGAAAATTCTGTTACATTGGAGTTAGGTGTATTTTTCAACACAGCTCTAAGGACAAATAATACAAGACAGTCAGGCCAGTTCAGCCATCTTCCCTGTTTGGCAGCTTTTGTTTATTTGTCGGCATAGGGTAAAATGGTCCAGGAGAGCAGCAGTTGGATTAGAAGATCTTATGACCTTTCTTATAATATGCAGTGTCCATGAGAATTAATTCTCATTTGTGATCACAATCATTAGATTATGAATTCTTCCCCAAGCTGGAGAGTCAGTGTAGCTGTTGAGTTGTACATAGGAGTGGGCTTTTCTTCCACTTTCCCTACCTGACAGGAAGGTAAATACAACCACCACCCTATGGAGGACAGCAATTGTGATCTCAGCAGGAACAGAGCTGAAATTACACATTCCAGTGGGGAATAATCACTGATCACGTAACACTGATGGTTTTACTGGCATTGTTTTTCCCTAATGATGTTCCTGTTTTCAAAGTACATTATTTCTGTTTAGTTACTCAAAAAGGGTATTTCTGTTGTGACGGTTTTACTAAAAAAATCAAGATTTTTTTAATTCCGGTTTACTCCAGCCACTTGGACAGAGGAGTGCCTGTGTAAATACAGAAACGAAAAAAATATATATTCTTGAGGTACTATCTTATTTGTTCACTTACTTTTGCAGTAAGTGAACTATTCCAATGCAAAGTACCTCAACAGTACACACCACCTTGCCAATAAATGTGGGGTTTTTAAGCTACAGATCAGCTTTTAGTAATTTTCTGGAAAGAATATATCAGTTTTGTTCATTTCAAAGTAGCTCAATTTGTCAAAATGTGCTCTGAATATATGTAGACACATGCATGTGACCCAGTGTGTAAAATCCACGATACCTCAGTACTGGGGTGTTTTACTTCAGAAAGAAATAGCTAATTTAAAAACTTCCCCCTGTATTTTGTAGGACTGGGATAATGAAATAGACTTGGCAGAAATAATCAAATAGGGTGAATAAATGATTCCTGCTTATTGAGTTTTCCCCAAATGTGAATATATTGTTTTGTGAAGTTATAATGAAGTGATTGAGTGAAAAAGAGTGTGTCATCGTATAAAGTGTATAACTTTAAAAAAAAAATTATGAAAAGGCCTGGGGAAAGAATAAATCCCTCTTCTATTTTCCCACCAAAGACGCAGGAATTTGTGTAAGCTGGTGTATTTTCTTGATAAATTGGCACGTTATAAACTAAAAGAGGATAACGAATAGAGGAGCCCTGTCATTTTGAAATTGATTCCTTCTACAATAAGTGTTCTTTCTTACTGGCTGTTGAAAACACTCAGAGTGAATTGAATTCTTCAACAATCCACATTAACCTTCTATAAATTAGTAGCATGTCTAAAACAGTAATACATTAACAGAATGAATGATCCAGGATTTGAATGATTTAAGTGACTGTGGATACCCCGAGGTTATAGTAGTGATTCCTTTAACTCAACTGGAAGTTCTGAAGTGCTTTTTTTTTTTTTTTTTTGGAAGCTATTAGGAATTTGTTGCATATTAACCTGCTCATACACATGTAAGTCTGCCCAGTGATACAGCTCATCTGTGGAGAACTCCCTTCTCACACTGCTGTGTGCTGTTCATGAGCCATCATCTTGCCCAGTACTAGCTCTCATGCCTTCCTAACGTGGGTTTTTCCACCCACCTCACGTACCCCCATGCCACCATGGCAGCTGTACACCTAAAAAATTAGGATCTTCACTTCTAAAAATCACAGAATCTTTGATTTGTCAGCATTTTGTTTTCATGTGGCTGGGAGGTGTTGGTTCATCTGTATGCAGCTCTAACTGCCCTTTCCCTCTGCATGTCGATTTTTAAACCTCTCTGAATCCGATGCAATGACTCCTGTCCTCCACTGCCTCCCCTTCCCCCACCCCAAACTAATTTTTACACCTCTTACACTCTAGCTTAAACCTTGACCTCATGCAAGGCAGTGGTGAGGCTTCCTGAGAGCTTCCAAGGTCTGCACATGCTTGTCATGATTCAGAACCTGCTTTTTTTGTCTTAGCAGGGGCATTAGTGGGTTTCACAGACCCAGATTCCCAAATATTCTACTACTTTGCCCAGGCTTTCATCAGCCATGAGTGTAATTTTTTAGTAGGTACAACTTGGCTGCATTTCTGAATTTAAAGGCAGAGAACTAATAAATGATAAACAGAGCAATAAATTCAGACTTGCACTTATTTTGCAGTTAGGCACTGTTTATTTGAGTTTTTGTTTCTACTTATATTTGCAATGGCAACAGATGTGATGCTTCAATTTTATTTGAAATTGTTTACCGTAAAGCTGGCCTATAATGTGCCCATATTCAGCAAGGTAACACCATACAGCTTGTTGTAATCATTGACAATGATATTTCAGATTGTATATCTTCATGGCAAACTGCACATTTTGAGGATTGAATGAACAAATGCTGTAATACACATGCTTTGAATATCAAAGGTGTGCTAGAAATCAAAACCAGATTTCAGTTGTGAACTATAAGAAATCATTAAAGTTAGATTTCATTTCAGAGCAATGAAACACCACTTCTTCATGTTGTAGTAGAAATACTACATGGGGTCTTTTTCCATTTTAGGTTCAAGTTCTTTTAATATCATAACAAAAGATTAAAGACATGCTTAGGAGTTCATGTTTCCAACTTCTGTCATGAAGTTTTAGAGACACAACGAGTAACTTGAAAGCTAAAGAATCCTTACAGATACTCAAATAAACGTCTCCAGAAGGAATTACCAAATTATTTTGAATATGCCCACCAAAACATAAGGAGTTCTTTGTCCATTACCCTTCTACTCAAAAATCACCAGCATCCTTGTGACAGGTGCTATTAAGTGAAAAAGTGAGACTGGAATAATGAATGTAGTTAAGCTACATAAGCTATGAGTCTGAAAGACGAAGAACAGAAGCATTAGGCCACCAGCAAGCTAGCTGTAGGGTACTCTGAGGTGATTTTGATGATTTGTGAGACTGCAATTTGGGAATCAGCTTCCTTGCTTTGAGCCATTCTTTGTATACTTTATCTGTGGTCTTGTGCAGATAGAGATGTTAGTGCAGAATCTGTTATTTAGTTTAAGAAGTTTCTACAAGGTATCTGATCCTGATAAAATGCTTCAAAGGCATCTGTTGGTTCCAAACAACATTGTTACCTCAGATTACTTACTAAAAAAAAAAAAAATCCTCCGTAGTTTCTTATACATTTAAAAAGGGTTTACTCTTCCCTAATTGCTTTAGAATTCTTCTTCTTATTGCAGGTGATGTGTATTGATTTACCTCGCCTTTGTGCTGGAATCCCCTCCCAATCTGTTCTGAGTCAGAGCAAATCTTACCTCAGTAAACTGTGCTGAGCTTCTCCATTTCTAACATCCTGCCGTTACAAAAACATTTGCAAAATTGTGGTTTTTTAAAAAAAAAAAGTTGAATTTCTGCTGTCTTAAAAACAAGACTGTATCATTAAAGAAAGAATAGTGAAGTTCACTTGATACCTGAAAAATAAAATAATATTTCCAAAAGCAGATGTGATTTCAGTATACTATTTGAAATTGGCAAAAGATGGCCCTTCAAATACTCTTGGAGGGAAAAAATTGTATTTAAATCTCCCTTTGGCACTTACCTACTTTTAGCCTACAGCATATCTGCTGATTAATAATCATTGGTGGACTAAGATGCCCATCAGTGAAAGCACATCTGTCTGCAGCTGGCCTTTGAGAACACGTAAAATAAGAGATGACGCCATGAGCTTGTTTGCCTCTATGTGCAGTGGATGTCTGCCTTAAAACTGCGCGGAGAATTTTTAAGACAACCTTTTTATAGAATTCTCTGCTCTCTGGGAGATTCTCCCCCTGAGTTTGCCCTCTGTGGCCCTGGGGATGCTCTGTGCCCCGCAGAGTGTCCCCAGCTTGCGAGAGGCAGCTCGGGCTGTGGCTGCGGTGGCACGTCTCAGCCAGAGGTAATGCTGCGGGGGTGTGTGGCAGAAATAGTGCTCCTGCATGTATAAATAGCTCCACACTCTGCTAAAGTGATGGTGGCAGGGTACTATACTGCAAGTTTATTTATATCTATGTAAGTGCCTCAAGCTTCGTAACGGAGTATCAGGCTTGTGCTGTGAGTTATTTTGATTGTTTTCCCCCTCAACACAATCTGATTCATAAAAATCCTTGGTTTTCTCCATCAGTCTCAGTTTCTTGCCTACAGTGATAGCTACCAAATAGAAGTTTACCAAGTTAAGGAGCAGATCCCAGTTTGGGAGTACCTTTACAGGCAGCCCAGAGAAAAAGCTGTGCATTGATTCATCTGTTTGCACACAGAGGACCAGGACACACAGGCCTGGACACCCCCATTCTTCCAGCTGCTGTCAGGCTGGGAATGACCCAGAGGCTTCGTGATTCAGACCTGAAGCAAAAAAAAATTATTTATGAGGTGGGTGGTTAGATGTAACTTTGCAATGCTGAAAAATAAACATCTCCATTTCCAGTTTGAACAGGGAGTGCCACTGGCTGACTTTCTGTTCCCAGCAGTAGTTGATGGATTCATTTCTGAAGCACTCAGCTGCCAGTGGGTGGATGCAGGTGGCAGACTGAAGAAGAAACATGTCAAAAAGGAAAAATTTTTGACATCATGGCTGGACACTGGTCATGTTCGTGTGGTGATTAGAATGCAGCAAGGATCGTTTGTGGTGGGTAGGTTAATGCATCAGTCTCATGCAGGTGTCCCACTTTAGCTGGACCTCCTGTTTTAGTTCTTGCTTTTTGCCAGAGAGAGTCCAGCATGACGGAGGTAAAGCAGTCTGTAGCAAATCATCATAATTCTGCAACTTTACTAACCCAAAAATTGGTGTTCATGGCCCTGACTGCGTTTGTTGGAAAAGGGGTGATGATGATGGAGGCAGAGGAAACAAAAAGTGCAATAAAAGACTTGTGGTCACTTTTTTCTGAGAAACAACCTCATCGTTGGACATAAAACAGGCTCCTTTGTAATGTGCATTATGGCAGTAGCATTTCTGATGGAAACTGAGGGGCTGTCCTCTTAAAGCATACTTGCTCAGATCAATAAATACACAGTGACTTACATCCAGCAGTATGATTTTTTGTAAATATTAGGGAAAGGGACATCTCAGCAGTCAAATATCTACAGGTGACTGTATAGGGAAATACTGATGGGAGCTACGTACTTCAAGTCTTTGCTAGTACTTTGCTGCTCAGTACAAAATTGCCAGGTTTCCACATTAGAGATGAGGCAGTGTGCATTCATGTGTAGAAAAAATGTTTAATTCCCTCATAGCATTTTATTTGCCCATTTTTTTTTCCTCTACAGTTTCACAATAATGCAAAGTTTGCTTGTTTTTTCCTGGGAAAAACTTCCAGATCTGCAATTAAAACAGAAAAACTTCCCAGCCCTCTTCCCTTCTGTCTTGAAGTAATTCTAGAAGCAAAGTGAAGGAGGCAGTTTGAGATTAGTCTTTCTTCTTTTCAAAGAGCAGACAAAGCATAGTTTTTCTTCTCAAAAGATTTTTTCTTCCTTGATTTTGTCCTTCAAATGACAAACAAAACTTGATCTCTTTCTAATCCTTTGCTGGAACCAGAAGGCACCTCATTATACACTGCATTCATACTTTCACAGACCATGAGGGCTCGGCAGCACTTACATCTCTGTCAGTATGGAGCAGTGATTTGTACAAGAGAAGGGAAGAGAGGAACTTGCTGCCCGGTTGTTTCCTAACTGGCAGGGCCTGTTTCACTGTGATCTTGCTGCATTTGGTGAGGCAGCTATATTTTCACAGCCCTTTGAGTCTGGTGAGGATTGACCACAATGGATATGCATGAGAGAGAGAGGGAGTGGGGAAAGAAGGCGGGATGGGAGTCCAACCTGTAAGGAGCAGCATCACAGACTGATGCGGCCTCTGCATCTGGGTCTGTATGGGGCCATCCTGGTGCACCCAGGGCTGCCTGGGGTCATCATGGGAGCCCAGTGGTTGTTTGCTTTTCCATGGTTTATGTGAGCCTAAGGGTGAGATGAGCAATGTATCTGGATCCCACCTGACCAGTGGGATGATGCCTGGGACACAGCCACAAGACTAATAGTCACTGTTCTCTCAATAACAATCTTATCCTGAGATTAGCCTTGATGACACTACTTATCACCAAGACCCTTACAGCAATCTTAAAGTATTTTAATGACCTATTTTGCATATTTATTCTAGAATATTTATGAATCAATATCTAGCATTTCCTGCATTATTTCTGTCACTGATTTGCTGCTTACATTTCATTACTCTGTATAAAATGCCATATTCCATTTCATTTGCCATCCAAAATTGTACTCTTCCAACCCATGCAAATGCCACCCAGTGATTACAGCAGGAATTGCACTTGATCACTTTCACTGCTGTATTGCATAAAACAAATTGGCTGCTGGAATTATTTTTAAAGACAGATAATTTATCTTTGTGATTAGAGAACACTGTTATAAAATCAACATTTGCTGTGAGTAAATCAATTTCTTAGTCCCTCATTAGAACACTATACAGTTGTGAAACATCCTTTAATGTTCTTGGGATGCATTTTCCCCCAAAAAATGCTTCTCAGACCATTTTAACTATAGTTTATATATATAGTATGTAAAGGCATTTCCCAAGATGCCTCTGGATGTGTTGCAATAGACAGAATAGAGAACCAGCTGGATAACATGGGACATTTGTTTTACCTCCTACATAGATAACATTCTGCCATTTCTGAAAATCCATCTGGAATTCTGTTGTGGAAGACTATGGTATTTTCGCTTGTGTATTCCTTAACTATAATTGTGTTTTGCAACGGTGTGTTTTCTCGGCTGTTGAGTCATTCTGTTTGGAGACGTAATGTGAAGACAGAACCCATTTTGTGGAGATAAAATGCTTTGTTTTGCCTGTCACGATTTCATACCAGGAGTTCCCTTGCAGGCTACTGCACTCTCAAACCAGCATTTTTTAAACTGAATTTTCCCCTTTTCGGTACCAACTAGGAGCATTTCCTCTAGGGGTCAGCCCTGTGGGTTCACCTGCATCCCTGGGGAGCAGTGTTGGTGCAGCGCGGGCCGGATGCTCCGCAGGGAGCTGAGCCTCCCGTCGGGACCGGTACCTGCGGGTGCATCGTGTCTCTCTCAGCGCCGGGAGGGGAGGGACTGTGCAACCCAGGGCTTGGAGCCGCCTGCCTGGCACGGTGCCCCTCAGGGTGGGGAGAGAGGCTGTGGCCCCCGGAGAGCAGCAAGGCTTCAGGGGCTTTGCTGTGCCCCGGGGAAAGGCGCTGCGGGGAGCAGGGGCAGCAGCAGAACTCTGCACCGGCACCTTCCAGCACTGCCAGCACGGGGTCACAGCATTCCTGCTGAGAGAGGGCAGCATGAGGCACCCCATTTCATCAAGCCTCGAGCAATGAGTGAGACCAGTGAAGCAATTTTTTCTCCCTTACACAGCTTTCTGTGATGCTTTTCTACTCACAACCTGATAGCTTGCCCTTACTCAGCCTGGAATACAAATTTAGTGAATGTACAGAGTGACTGCTGTGATGCCAATAAATCCAGTACTTCTCCAATGTAAGATACCATCCCTGATCCTCTCTTGGCATGATAAGTGCTTTTGAGAACTGTATCTGGTGGCATCTGACTCTTGGCTGGGTCTCTCTCAATGCACCACTGTTCCTGATGCAACTTCCCGTTGCTCTGCACTCATTTCTCTTGCACTGACCCACAGGAAGATGTTATGAAAGGAATTATTCATCCACCTTTGTATGAATTTGAGCTCTGAATGGTAAACATTGTAAACAAACCAAATAATTTCTGAAAATAAACCAGTATCCACAACGCAATAGATGCTCTCCAGCAACAGAAGAAAAGGTGTAAACTCTTCAAATAAACAGCACAAACTTTAAGATACATACGTGATTTTTTCAAACTAATTTTTATATTTATGTCATTAATTACATAGAAAAGAGAGAAAAAAGTATTTCTAATTCATTCTGGCCAAACTCTTCTCTGTGCAACTTCTCTGATGTTTGTGAAGTTACAAGAGAGGATTTGGCCTTTCATCTTAATAATGTGAATGTGCTAAGAGCAGAAACGAAGGATTTATCAAAGATGACCAGTACACTGTACATGTATTTATTGACAACTTTTGGGGCAATTTTTTTCTTTTTCTTTTTTTCCATGGAGATGACTCTATAGAGGACTGAAAGACAATTGTGATTAAAGCTCCTGAAATGCTGATTTACTTTTAAGTGGTGCAGTAAAAAGAGAAAAAAAATCCTTTTTACAGGAGTCAGTAGTCACTTGTAAGAGAGCTGATCTCACCCAACAGACTGTGAAGTTGATAATTAACCAGAAACAGGCAGGTTCATCATTCTGTAATGAGCTGCCTGCAAAACCATCTGATGAACAAAGGCTGTCACACAAAATCTCTTGGCATGGCACATCCACCTGCAGGGCTTACTACAGATGGCATGACAGTGTCTGACCATCTGATTCAGTCAAGAGAGGCCAATGGAAACGTGGTGTGTGCTCCAAACAATCTTTTCTAATTCTTCACATGCTGCAGCAACAAATGATAGAATTTCTATATCCACAACTGAATTTCAGGGTAGGGAGGGAAACACAGTCTCAGTCCAGTGTTGGAAGCAAAACACAGCATAAAACACCAAAATTACATATGCATTATTTAACACCATTACTGGAGAGGATGCAGTGGTGGAGAAAAAGCTACTATAAAAGGATGAAGTGGAATCCCAGAGTATTTGCAATATCCACCTTCCCTGTGGCACAGACTGGCATACATACAACTAGGCACTTTTCATAGCAATTTGTTTAATTCAAAGCTATTTTCACCCTTTTTAAAAGGCCTACCTTGTAGTCTTCACTCAAAAGAAAACTGTAAATGATAGTTTCTGAAGGCTGGAGCTCCATTCACCCAATAATACAGATCTGAGTTGTACAGTGACAATTTTCAGTTTGCAAGGCTGTGTTGCAGTGCTGAAGGCAGATGTTAAAGCTTTATGGTGCTTACCAGGTACCACGAGGTGCATAAAAGCCAACTGGATAGAAATATAGGGTGATAAAAAACCATATCTTTCCTTTCTTCAAACCAAACTGAACCAAAAAACGAAATCATTCAGCCCCCTTTCTCAAGGTGAAGAGTTTCACTGGCATTTAGCCTGGGTGAGTCACTGGGAGCTGACCCCAGGCAAGCCATACAAATGAACAGAAAGGGCCCACAGTGGTCATGTGCATTTCGCCACAAGGGTTTGAAGGATCAGGCATAGATGGGAGGTTCCCAGGGCCAGCTGCTTCCAGCAGTGAGGGAGCTGCTTGTAAACAGCCCAGCTGTCTCTGCTCAGCCGTGGGGACTGCACCACTCAGAGGGAACAAGGAGGCTGCTCTGCAGACACCCCCATTACTGAGGTTCAGCACATCTCCAAACACCTGTGAGCACCTTCAAATTTCTTTCAATACAAAGTGCTTCTCCACATCAGCTGTCAGAGCTTGCCCAGGCCAGGGCAGTCACTTGCTGCCATTGACAGCAGACAGTGTTTCCTGGGTCATTTAGGCAAAAATGGGAGCTAGGCATACAGCTGCACCAGTCACCTCTGTCTTTACACCGTGCCTCATCTCAGGTAGGGAGTCTGCCTGGAGCCTGGGAGAGCCCAAAGGATGGGGAGAATTGTAATAGAAACGTGAAGATTGGCAGGAACGGAGTATGATTGAGCACCAGGAGGACTGGCAGAACAAAGGGTTAGATGCATAGATACACCCCTCAAAAAACACCCTTTCCAGCAGTAAAATGGAGACAAGGGTGGTTATACCAAGCCCAAGAGACCTGCACTATGAAAGACTCCCCAGCACACCCTGCATCCTAACAACAGGGGAGTGGCATTGACTCAGCAACAGATCCCATATAACATTGCATATGTGCTTTTTCTCATTAGACCACAAGGAAAATTTCCTGAAAAAGAAAAAAGATGCAATGAGCAGCAACCTGGCCTAAGGATTAAAGACCTGAAATCAACAATGCTCATACTGCCCCATAAGAGATGATATTTCCTAACAGATATGAGATCTGTCTGAAATGAGATCTTGTGGCCCTCAAGAAGAACTCCAGGGACAAATGGAAGACTTGGCAGCTTGTGTTCTTTGTCCTTAGTATCATACACAAGTGGTCCAGGTCAGACATCCTGTTGCTTGTACATATGTGGAATGAGAGAATGGGTGAAAAAAGTGTATATGGGAATGGCTGAGAACAGGTAACATCGACTCTCTCACAGATGTTTGTAAAGAAATATCACCTCCCCCTCCATCATGTCCTGCACCAAGTTTTTTACCACTAATTTCCATCCAAGTATATATGTCTGCCCAGGTTTAATAAACCTGCTGCCTCCCAAGCAGGCTGGATATGGGTGAGTTGTGCTTGTGGTGCTTTGCCCTGCTGTAGGGACCATGTGCCCCTGGGTGGCCCTGTATGTGAAGAGCTTGGGTTTGGTAGGTTTGGTCCAGGCTTCTCACCAAGCTGGAATGCCATATCTGTTTTTCAAGGCACTCTTAGAAACAACCCAGTCATGTTCACACCTAATAAACCTGCCTCTATGTGAGATGCGTGTGATGGAGCTTGTGCATCACTGGTGCCAAGGGATGGGTATTTCGGGGTGAGATGAAATACCCTACTTCCATTTTCTCTGGGGCCTGATTCGCTGACCAGTGAAGGATACTGGTGTGCAAAAGGCAGGAACAGCACCTGATGTTCTTGTTCCACACCTGTGGGATTTCCTAGAGAGGGCTGTCAGCAACATATTGACCTGCTGAATCCCGTAATGGTCTATGATTATTGATTAACTCCTTACAGAGACATTTGCTGTGGTTTGTAAGTGCAAACCAAGAAGAGGTTGACATTTTTGTTGATGATATTGTTGGTAGCTTCATTTCAAGGTAATTGAGACTAATCTTGCAATGACTAGAAAGAATATTTCCCATTTCCCCAGCACCAGCACATGCAGGACACATATGACTGCTGTGGTGACACCATGTGTCTCGAATATAATTTAATTTGTAGAATTTCGTATGTGCAGCAGTAAACAGTGTACTGACTATGTAATTTGACTGAACTCACGAACCTTCACTTTAATTGTATTTTAAGGATTTTTTTTTGCATTTGAGATAGTTTAATTACGAAGGTTAGGAGCAGCTCCATAGGCAGGGTTAAAATGAATTTTATACTCAAAACCTCTAATTTTCTTAGTGTGTGCCCTTCCCAAATGACATCAATTGCATTTTCTAAGGCTTTACAAATTAAACATACTGATTAGAAATTAAAATTAATTCATATTAGTATGCCAAAGCACGTAACAACCAACATACAATTTTTTTGTGCCTGTGCCCTTTATCTCCCTAGCAAAAGCACACAGTCTTATCTCTTGCTTTGTACAAGGCAACAGCATTACGAAAGCACTCCCTCTCCCCATTCCCACAAGCTGAACTCAAACCAACTGTGTTTACTCACAAAACATGAAGCCTGAAAGCTACACAAACCCTGCCATGTCACCTGGTCTCAGAAACAGAGTCATAGAATGGGTGAGGTTGGAAGGGATCACAGGGGCTCCCCCCCTGCTCAAGCAGGGTCATCCCAGAGCACATGGCACAGGATTGCATCCAGAAGGTTCTTGAATACCTCCAGCGAGGGAGACTCCACACCTGCTCCAGGCAACCTGTTCCAGTGCTCGGTCACCCGCACATTTAAAAGTTCTTGCTCATGTTCAGGTGGAACTTCCTGTGCATCAGTTTCTGCCCGTTGCCTCTTGTCCTATTGCTCAACACCACCAAAGGCCCCTCTCAGTCATCTCTTGCGGAGTCTGAAGAGGTTCAGCTGCCTCAGCCTATCCTTGAAAGAGAGATGCTCCAGTCCTTTAATTATCTTTGTTGCTCTCCCCTGAACCCACTCCAGGAGCTCTGTGTCTGTACTGAGGAGCCCAGAGCCGGACACAGCACTCCAGATGATTCTCACAAGGGCTCACTAGAGGGGCAGGGTCAGCTCCTATGACCTGCTGACAATGCTCTTCCTGATGCACCCCAGGATTCCATTGCCTTTCTTGGCCACAGGGACACACTGCTGGCTCATGGACAGGTTATCATCCACCAAGACTCCCAGGTCCTTCTCTGAAGAGCTGCTTTCCAGCAGGTTGGCCGCCAGCCTGTGCTGGTGCCTGGGGTTATTCCTCCTTAGGTGCAGAACCCTGCAGTTGCTTTTGTTGAACTTCACTGGCCCAAAGCCCTGCTGGAGGTGTTATAAAGCATTTTGAGTGCTGACCTGCTATTTGACCATACAGCACAGAGGTGCAGCTCACACATATGGAAGTCTTATACCTGTATTCATTTCAGTACAAACGCCCTTTGGAAGGAGCAGTGATCATTAGCAGATGCTCTTCCTCATAAGCAACAATCTCTCAGACACCCGAGATGGATGGTCACTGTAGTTTGCTAAAACAGGGGCCATTTCCCAAAACATTTGCCTCTGCACTCACCAGACGTGAGGCCACACAGCCCTAAGTGGGGGCCATTTCCAGGACCACATTTCTGATGCCATTCTTGGGTCATGTCTACAGAAAGCTTCTGTAAGGGCTTGTATTTATGACCAGTCTTGAGTGTACAACAAAAAGAAAAGGCTGGTGAGTAGGAGAGGGGCCAGGGCAAATTAGCCCTGCTGTGGGTGCAACCACCAGGCTGACCCCACAACCAAATCAGCCAGGCCAGACCAGGCTCCCACAGGGAAGCCACCTCCACGTCACCCTGGGGCCTTCCATTGCTCTCCAAGAGGCTAAGCAATTTATTCTATGACACAAGGAATAAGAGATGGCCTCTTTTGAAAAAAAACCCCTTTTCTTTGTGTAAAATCATTTTCAGTTGCAGAAATAATGTCAAAACCAAATGTTGATCCAAAACACTTTCTGAAAATCATGAGATACTTGTATCTCCTCTGGAGAAGAGGATGAAGGGAAAGGCAAGTGAGACTGTAGAAATATGGGATGTGTACAGGAGAAGTTGAGAGGTGGTACAGCTTAACAGAAAGCTGTTCATCAGGAGTGGTGCCATAAAGCCCCACACCGTCATGAGCTGCTCCCGGAGACCAGGCAGCTGTCCATCCAGGTAGTCTTGTGCTTCCTGTTTCTTTAGCATTGATCTGAAATGCACATTCTGGTTATTTATTTTTAATGTTTTCCCCTCAAGGTGTCACTGCAGGGTAGACTTAAGGCTGTTTACAGGCACCAGCTGAGTATTCTCATTCCTGAAATTGTTTCCCTTTCTTTGAAATAAAACTTAAACACCTTGGGGAAATAATGCACGGTTTGAAGGCAATGAAACATCTCCATGTAATGTCAGTCTCCCTCATGTTACTCTTCTTCACTTTGCTCCTTTGTGTCTTCTCCATCTTTGTGTACTTCATCTAGGAAGAGGAGGACCTGTGAATGCCTAAGGCATTGGATTTAAGCCGGTGTAAAAGCAGCTCTCTTGCTGCTACCAGAGATAAGCTGATCTGAGACATCACATGTTCTTCTTGATCATGCAGTAGGGCTGCTGCCTGCACCAGTGAGCTATTGACAGCCCTCTCCAGAACTCTTTAATTTTCTGTCAAAGTCTTAAATCCAAGATGCTATCAGCACTGACTACCTCTTTACCTGGCATCGTAGGTGGTCAAGGGTTTAGGGAGGACAACACAGGCTTACTTAGAGTGATTGCCTCTTTTCTGAGGAGATGGATATGGACTTTTTTTTCGTTATTTCATCTTCAAGTGGTGCCATTGGTAGGACCCTTCAGTACTCTGTGAAAGGAAAAATCAGTTATTCTACTGGTGAGAAGGAATAAAGCCTTATACTCGTAAACCTTCCCTGCTTTACAGTAAGTTCAGTTTCCTTGTCTGTCCCTTGTGACAACTCACTCTGAAGGCAAGATACATGCCAGTTGCTCAGCTAGCAATTGTTACAAGTATGTGTTATACCTGAAATCTGACGAACTCTTCATCAAGGAGATGAAGGGATTAATTTTTTTTCCCATCTTAGTTTCCACATATCTTTTACAGTATTTCAAACATGGACCTTAGACTACACTTGGTTGCAGTTAGCCAGGGAGCTCAAAAGCTGTGATTCTTAAGCATCATTTTCTTAGGACACCAAGCTACTGCATAAAAAAAAGATCCAGTAGATGAGCTAGGGCAGTTTCTTCTAGTGTGACTCAGATCCTGCAAAATCACTTATTTACTTGCTCATATACAGGTCGCAGAGGTGTGTGAGAAGATGTAACACCTCACTGAAGCATCCTCTACAAAGGAACTAGTGCTCTATTGGCATGGAAGTGAATGGGAGTCTGCTGGTACTTGGGTTGGTACTTGCTCAGCCCCCTGGTTATTCTACGTCCTGTACGTAATGCATCCAGCTGCTAGTGACAAGTGTCTTCATCACAGATGGGGCTTGCCAAAAATATTCACCTCAGTTTCAGCAGATGCAGCGATAGAGCAAATCAGCTATGGGAACTGGCCCACCTTAGCCTCGATTGCTTCATGCATGTCAAGCTCAAAAGTGTCTTGGTGAGAGACGGTAGTTCTCACTTGCGGTTCTCATTCCACTCCTGTCTTCTAGATGTTTTGACTCCAGGCTTTCTTAATCCTTTTTCCTTGTCCCACCTGCTTAGCCAAGTGCAGCACACAATGAGTGGGAGCAAAAGGAATTCTGTTTCTACTTCTCTTCCCCTGACTGCATTTTCTCTTGTACTCTTCGTCTCTTTCTTGTGACATTTCCCTGTTGTTGACAATGATAAGATATTAATATTGCTACTTTTGCTGTCAGAATGTCAGAGCTACCTCTCAGAAAAGTGATTGGATCAACAGTGGGTATTATGGGAGGAATCTGAATTAAAGCATGCTGGGCTGATGCATGAGAGATACGAAATGAGGAGCTGTTAAACTGAGCATCTCCACTTGTGATGAAGTTGTGGTGATGTTTTAAGCCAGCCTCTGTGATCTAATTACATCCACTAACTATATTAAGAGAGTGTTTTAAGAGTGATAATTCAATCACTCTGAAGTTAGAAAATACCAGCATTTAGGTTATCTGCAATCCAAAATGCATGTTATACAATAGTCTCCAATTACTTAATTTTAAATATATGCTAAAAATCACCTTCTAAACTGAAATCTAAATACAAGAGCAGGACTTGGAGGCTGCTCCAAGATGTGGGCTGAAGTCTTCCCTGTGGCTGCTATCCTAGCTCATAGGGTGTCCATGCTAGTGAGAACTTGCTCACACCCCCCAGTTCACACCCCTGACAGATTTCAGATACCTCCAGCCACCTCTTTTCTCACTCTCTGATTCTGTTCTCTCAAATAACATTACTCTTGTTCAGCAAGACAGGGGTGTACTGAGCCCAATAGCCTCTTCACAGAAATTGGCTCCTACCTGCAGATTTGTGTTCAGTGGACGCTCATCAGGACTTCTCCCTCCGGTCTTTACACATGCAGGCACCCTCTGTGGCAGATGGACTTCACTGTCACCATTTAACACTGGGCTTTTGTGAAATTTGGCTGCTGCCTGGTAAAAGAACAGAAACGAAGAATGGAAATCCCTTGGTGTACAGAGCCTGGGGCCTGGACTGGCCCAGAGTGATGAATATAGAAGGGCAGTCACCACCAGACCAAGAAAGCATCAATGTGCAAATCATTCAGAGGAAAAATCATCATAGATTACTACCCCTGAACCCACAAAGTTTATGTCTAAATTGCAGCCACAGCTGTGATTGCTCTATAGGCTGGCATATCCAAGCAGGTTTAACCTCCCTAATTCAGTAACAGTGGCAAGTTCAAGCAATTCAATACTGGTACAAGCCCAGTCACAGCAACAACAGCAGTGCAGATACAGCAACAATAACCTCCCCGTGCTGTTCTCCAGGCAACCCAGCTCTCAGATGGCTCGGACAGCTTGCAGTTTCCAGAGCTTAGGTTTCAGTGCATTGTTGTCATACCTGTCCTCTACGTTAAAGCCAGCTCGTACGGGCACTACAGTGAGTAGTGCCTCGGATTTTATCACAGGTGTACGAAGCAGCCTAATTTAAGAGGGCCATGTACCATTTTACTGTCCCTGATTATGATCGTAATAAAACAAATGTGAATACTGATAATCAGTTAGATAGGTTGTGATTTAGTTTCTTCAGGCATGGCTAAGTGCTCGTTTTCAGTAAGATACAAGTGGGCGAAAAATTTGAGTGATCTATGCCATTGCTTTATCAAGTCCATTAGAGCCAACCACTATGAAGCAACTTGCTCTGAATGTGAAGGAAAAAAAAAAGGAAAAATAAAAATATTCATTTGTGAACAGAAAAGCATCCAAACCCATGAAAACTCAATATTTCTCTGGAGAGAAACTACATACTAGATTTTTTTTAAAAGTCCCTCAGATCAGCGCAGACTTAGACCACAGGGTAAAGTAAGGATGTATTTTCTTTTCATAAAATAAAGGCAGACCACTGAGTTACCCAGACCTGTTGCACTCTTCAGCACTCATGAAGGTGCAAATGTTGAGGTTCAGAGAACACAGCAGTCACCTTGTACTCTAGGATGTGTAACTGCTCTATCCAATTTTACTTGCCCTGCTTAATGCAGTATGCCAATTCATGACATATTGATTCAACTTATAGAAGTAATTTTTTTTCCAGTTCATTTAAATTATAGTTTAGACTGTACATGCTTGAAGGAGATGTCCATAAATTATGTCAGCTTTCAGTAAGTCTACATTGAAAAATGCAAAGTAAATCAAAAGTGCTAACTAATTTTTGTTTAATTATTGATTTAAGCCTACTCTGCTTTGGAAAATGTAATTAAGAAAGTTGAATTTGGCCAGATCTACAGAGGGTTATATGGATTCAAGTTGCAAAGGAAAGAATTCAGTCTGCTCGATCAATGATGAAAAAGTGTCTTTTGATAGTGGCTCCAAAGAAGTCCAACAGCATTTTGGAGTGCCTGTTTGTCCTTCTAGCCATTCTCCAAAGGACAGCAAACTTGAAGGAGTTTCTGGGTTCTCTCCAACATGGGATGTCACTGAAATACTGACAAGGGTGATGCTTTTTGAATTAAAAGGAGGTCAAATAGGTATTGACCTGAAATGAATGTCTATGCATTAATGCCTTATACACAAATTATACCTTCCTGACTACCTATTTGTTACCCTCCGAGGCTGTTTTATTTTTCCTCTATACCCCAGTATTAACTTCTAGAACACAACAGGGGAGTCTTCTCAGGAGCAGAGGAGACACTCCTGGAAGCATCTCTACTATCCTCAAACCTTTGAACTACAGAACAGAGTCCCAGGCCCTGACACTAGAAGAGGCCCTAAATAAGGGTTGCAGCTTAAATTGGGGTTATTAAAATGGATCCTGCATGTTGCCCAAGAAGACAACCCCCTGAGGCTTTATACACCTGGGAATCAATCAGGTCCTTAGGAGAAGTGTCTTGACCAGGTTGCTCCCATCCATAATATGTCCTACGACTTAATCTTGCCAGACCAGCAGGTTAAAACGTTTTAAACCAAAATTTTTAATGTAACCTTTTCAGAATACCAAAATATGAATTCGGTTTTCTTTAATGACTGCCACAGTACTACCGAAGGTTAAATTTATTAGTCCTAAGAGATTTCAGTGCTGATAAAATAAAAATCTTTTGCTGATACATTCTTGAAGGACAATATTAGCTTTGTAGGAGGATTTAAAAGATTATTTGAGGGATTGTGAAACAATTTCTGGATAATGTCAAATTCGTGTTTTTGAATGATGGCAGCTTCAGTGTAGAAAGCACAGTAGGAAGCTTTCCTTTCATTACAATTCTTCAGCTTGCTTTCTGTCAGGAAAACACGGGGCCCTGAAGGGCTTCTCTTTCCCAAATAATTTAGGTTTGCTCACAGCCCTCCTCCAATAGGAGCTGTTTGTTTTCCACCTGTTTGCACTGCTGAGCAATTAGTGGGGTGAGAAGCAAGTTGGGACCATCGAGGAGCTCAGCTGCACTTGCTCTCCTCTGTCTGCTCAGCTTGCCAGACCTTTGCCAATCCCAGCAATCTTTTTGGCAGGGCAGTGAGAATATCAGGAATATTTGTAAAAGGATTTGAAGGTCAGCTAGGAGAATTCAGCTGGGAGGGAATGTTGTGGAGGTCATTTGCTGCTGCAGGAATGCTTGTATCTGTTCAGGATCAACTGGGAAAATCAATAATGGGAAAATCCCTGTGCTCCTTGTAATGTCAGGGAGCTGGGATCTGGTTCGGTTTTTTTCAAGGCTGTATATTTGAGAGTCTTTTCCTCTGTAGATCTTTGCCTCACGTAGTACCTGCAGGAAATATATTTCTGTGAAAAGCTGAGATAAAGTTGATGCATCTCTGCCAGGAGTTTCCGACAAACAAAAAGCAAACATGCTCTTGCCCTGCTTGGTCGGCAGCCGGGAAGAAGTCCCTGCTCACCAGGCAGCTGGGGTTGTCTGCCTCCGAGCTCTCAGCCAAGAGAAAACAGCTTGCAGCCCATGTGGCACTTCAGTGTGAGCAGTAAACATCACATTACCGCTTGTAGGGGCCCAATAACCTGTCACTGCGGGTTTGGCAGTGCTGCCTGAACTGCCTGGCTACTGCGAGCCGTGTGGCCGAGGCAGCTGGGAGCACTTAGGGTCAGCTGGCCCCTGCCCCTGGGGGCTGCACAGGCTCGGGGGGGTGGGCATTGCCTGTGGCCCAGCCATCTCTGCACCCACCTTGTGAAGGAAAGCCAAAACTGAAATAAGGGGTAGCCTGGTGAGCTCAGCTCTACCCTGGCCCAGGGAAGGCTGGAGCAAAAGCAGGAGGATGTTGGTGGTATCTGACGTGCTCACAGGCCAGGGCAGTGAGGAGGAGCAGGAGCAGGAGCAGACCCATCACATCCTACACAGCCACGGGCTGGCAACCACTTGCCCAAAGCGCAGGGGAGATTAAAAGCCACTCCTGGCACTCCAGAGACTCAGTCTCTGTAAAGCTGCCCTGGGGCTGTAGCTTCATAAAAACGCATGCTTTTACCCTTTTTTTCCATTTTATTTATTAGTGCTGTTCTTTCCTTAAAATAGAGACTCGATGTCCTGCACAGGCACGTGGACTGGAAAGCTGTACAGTTCTGCCATAGTCAGGATAAGGATATCTGCAGGGAAAGGCTGGCTGAGGAACCCTGGCAGTGCTGTTTTCCAGAGGGGTGCTGCAGAAACCTCAGTCATTTCAAAAGCACGATGGTGCTTTCATGTGGTTTCCTTTTTCCCCAGGGAGAGGCTCATCCTCTCTTCCCTGGCCTGCCCTATGCTGCCACCAGTATGTGCCACTGGAAAAAGCAGGGGTCCAAAACACAGGGAAAGTGCGAAAAAATGGTGACATGGAGAATCATGATCGAGCACCCCATGGCTCCAGCTAGAGGACAATGGAACTGATGTGACAAATACATATATGTGTAGCTCCAGGAAGGGGACAGAACTGAGATCTATGTTCCACTTGTGGGAGAGTTACTCTTTTGAATATTGATATATTCAAATCTTTCTTCTGAAAGCCTCTGCTGAAAATTATTCCGAAACAATGGGGATGTGTTTTCTGGAAAGATTTTGGTGTCCTGTTTTAATCGTCTGCTATAAGGTACATACGGAATGTTAACATGATGGAATGACCTTCTGAACTTGCCTTTTTGCTAGGATGCTGCTCTTAGAAAAATGTGTGACAGGCATCTTTTCCTGTTGTTCTTTTTCCTGTTAAGCAACTTCTACAGGCCTCTTCTTACTGTAGAGATACAAAATACAACTCACCATGTCCCCAGGGGTTTTGGCCTCTGGTGAATAGGCCAGGAGTCTTCTCAGAAACTACTCTTTGGGAGAAGAAAGCAAAAGAGGGAGCTGCAGGTAAATGACCAGGAAAAACTCCAGGTAAAAGTAGTTTGACCATAATACTCAAGACTGAGATTTCCAGAAGCACTTAATGATTTTGAGTGCCTCGCTTCTTGGGTATTCCAACAGAGAAGTCTGTGGAGGCCTTACACTCAGAGAATAAGTGCTTGGCATTTCCTGAAAGTTATGTCTCCATTAACATGTTTCAAGTGGTGCATGAAGAACAGGAGCTATTGAAAAATCACAAGGCCAAGATATTCTTTAGTGACTTAAAACGGTCAGACAAAGCATATTGTCATGCTCAGACACAGCTCTTCAAGGATTTTGAACATTTTTTTTTCTTTCTCTGGAAGAGATTAAATAATGGTATATCTGAAATCTTACACTGCACTTCAGTTGTGTCATGAAAGATAGAATTCATATTTGATATTAATGGAGCAGGTGAAACGTGAAATGATATTTCTTTAATCTTTAATGAAATTTCTCGTTTTAGCATTTAGGTTGTCTGTTCAATGACACAGAAGAGCTAATAATATCACTGTTTTTGAAGAATTCATTCACTACAGGCAGCCTGATTTTCTGAATCTGTTGGAAGCTCTTTAGATGCTCCAATGATGCATGAAAAGCATAATAATAAAAAAATCCTTTGTCCTTGAAGCCCAGTGATCATAATTGGAAACATATAATTAAAAAAGAGAAAAAAAAAATCTCCCAGTAAGCCACTACTGTGAAACAGGGATGCAGTAGTTTAGAAAATAACAGTTCTACAGGAATTAACAGGAACAATGGGTTTTCAGGAACTCTTCAACCAAGTATGCTCCATAGCTTGGATAAACACCTGTGTATTCAACACCAAAAAGCTGAATGGTGCTTTCTGTAGCAAACTGTTTCTTTCCTGAATGACTTTGTCTTTTTAAAATTTAAAAATTGCTTTTGTAAACCCCCATGAAACAGGAAAAGTTAGTAAAGATGCTGCAAGTTTTTGTTGGGAGAAACTGATTTTTTTCTCATGGGGATATATAAATGTGAAAATGCTGTGCATGACAAAAAATTTGCTATAAGACAAGGCAGGACTAAAAGGCAGTTCCAGGGGATACACACCCAATATCCCATCTTCAGACAGTCCCGTTGAAGCCAAAGCAGATTTTGCAGTCTCTTAAGGTCATTCACACTTTGATTTTTCATTATTTCAGGCTAGGATTTTACTTTTTCCTTTGAGGGACCCATGCTGACCTTCTTGAAACAGAGGGATATTGGAGTAGTGTCCAAAGGATGCAGTCATACTTCCAAAAATCGTAGGTGCTCTCCAGTATCCATTAAAGCCAGCTGGTAATGGAGATAATATAAACCTTGGCCATTCTCCCAGCTGACTGTCCTAATAATAGAAAAGCCCCTCTGAGTGAGTAGCTGATACTGGGGATCTGCCAGGCAATTTTCATTAAAAACAGCAATTAGTGACAATATCCTTGGTGGAGATCTGCTTGTCTCACTCATATTACTACTGAAATGGGCAAGAGGACTCTTCCTGCCTGATTTCAGTTCTCATTTTGCTGTCAGCATTTTCTTGAAGTCTCTGATCTTTTTGAGGTGTCTCCTAAACCTGCTCCCCTTTGCTTTCCAGTTACACTCCTTTTTTTTTTTTTTTTTTCCACACACAATGCTGCAGGCTCTTGCCCTTTTATCAGCTCATAGGAAGCCTCCCAAGCCTGTATGGCTGAGCTGGGGAGCAGCTCTCTGGGTGGTTTGGTGTTGGCAGGTAGGTTTTTTCTCCATCTTTCTTGTTTTACAGAGGACCAGGCTCACTTCTTCTGTACAGCCTGAAGTGAGAATAGCTAGTGAAAACGGGAGGGCAGCTAGAAAACCCCCCAGGGAGTGGCCAGAGGTGAGACGTGCATGAGGCAGTTGAAAAGCTAGCTAACCACAGCTTGAAAACAGAAGTATGGACATTAGGGCTTGGGCAACCTTCAAAAGACAATTTGATCAAGCTGTAGTGAGGAGAATAAACCACTTGTAAAGCAGCCTCTTCTTGGGCTGCTTCAAAAATGAACATTGCTGATAGTGTAGTCTGGATGGCCCTGGATCTGTCTGTTGCTGCAAGGCATCCCCTCGATGCCCTGTGCAATGTCTGGGATGTTGGGATTCCTTCTCCAGGCACCAGTGCCATGGAGACCCTGCCCAGATGAAAAAGGGGCCTATGGTATCCTTCTGCATTGTTGTGGCTCAGCACCACGCAGAGGGGGAGGTTAAAGAGTTCTCCCTTTTTAGTACATGTTTCCCTTGAGATTTATTAAGATCAGCTCAAATTTTAAGTTGCAGGAAAGATGTCCATCAGTAGTAACCACAATCCCATTTTCTGCTGAAGTCTTCATATGTGACCCAAAAACCTGATGAGAGAGCACTGGGCAGAGTGCCTGCTTAGCAAAAGCCTCTGCAGATACACTCCAGTGCTGCCATTTACAGGGATAGCTGTGCCTCAGCTATTTCAGATGACATATATATATATTTAATCCACAGCAGCATATTAGCAGCTCAGACTTAGATTAATCAGGCTAAAGATAACTTTTGGACCTTTTCCACATCTAGGTCAGAGAAAAAGAAGGTAGATATTTATCTGTGCTACAACACCAGCTAGCACTGTGTAGCAGACATTTTCAGGGATATCAGTCAAAGAAACACTGTAATAAGACTAAGAGAAGAAAAGTGAAAGGGGTGTGTCTGTGTCTGTGTCTGTACGTGCGTGTGCACAAACACGATGCAAGCTTTGCAATTTGCAGAAACTATCAATTTCCAGTGAAATTCTCTCTGCTATTAGAGCAGCAAATGTGCAAATTTCCTTTATGCTAAAATATCCTCCTTTGTTTCCTTAGTGCCATAAAACAACTCCTGCCCACTGATATTATTACAGAAAACTACAGATAGAATAACAGTGCAGCTGTTCAAGGAAACCTTTCTGCACGTCAGGAACAGGCCTCATGCTTTCAGCCTTGGTGATGCCTGGAATAAGTCAACCAATGCACAGGAATTAGTTCCTTTAGAAATAGATTAGGTCACATTTAGGATGTTTAATGTGAAATGTTACTCTGGGTATTAATGGAGAACTTCTTTTCTGCAAATTAAAAACTGAGCTAGTGTTAATAAATCAAAGGAAACATTAAAATGCTCTTTAGCCTCTGCCAGCGTCCCTTTAAAAAGGCCTTTGAAAGACTATTATACACACAGATTCTGATGAGAGGAAAGTTTCACTGAAATTCTAAATGTTCTTCAGCAAATTCTTCATTTTTGACCTCACGTACTGCACTTGCAGCACCAGAAGGGTCAGTGATGAGACCTCTCATTGTGGTAATTCAAGAAAACAAAGTCACCAGGCTCCAAAGTGAGAAGCAAATGTGCCATAACAGCAAACATAACAGCAAACAGCAAACAGCTAAGATGTAGGCTGAGACCCTGCCCCTATTGAAACTTTCACCATCAACCTGTAACAGTTTGGCTTACACCCAAGGTCAGCAGAAAAGTTTCTCTCCGTTTTGACTTGAGCTACTATAAGGAAAAACTGTCAAGGAAAAGATGATTTTTCTTTTTTTAGCTTTGCTTCTTTCATGGATTAGTAGAAAATTGTGATATTCTTCCAAGCAGAAAATACGCTTTCAGAGACCTATTATATGTAATGTAATACACGTGGAAGGGGAACCCAATTTTCCTGCAGCAGGCAACTCTTTCAGCTCTTGTTTTTTAAGCTAATGACTCAGTAACAGCCCTGCTCATCCCCCCTCCTCTGAAGAGCATTGCGAACAGCTGCCCTAGAGAGCGTCTCCTGCAGCCACTGCTGCAGGAAGAAAAGTCGCCTTGAGAAACCACTTCTCCGACGCGAGACTCGCGTTTCAGCGAGCCGACCAAAAAAGCAGCCAGTAGCCACTTGAGAAGAGTCGTACCCTTGAGAGTGGTCAGCTAGACAGTGATGGACCACACCGTGTGCCTTTTAAGTTGATTTCCCGTTCTAGAAAACCCTGCGAAGAACCTAGATAGCCTGGTACTCTGTGCTAGTAAGCCTCACAAAAGAGCCTAGAGATAGCCTAGTACGAGAGTCTTTTTTTTCTTTTTATTTCAATCCTTTTGCCTCAGTGTGGGTAGAGAGTTGAGTGTGAGTTCTTGTCGTAGTGAAGAAAGTCACGCTCCATGTTAAGCCCTGGCAAGAAAAAACCCATACCTAACAAGAGAAGATGCAAGTTTTGTACCCCCAGTTTTGAGAGTTTTTAAGATTAGCCGTGCGTGAGAAAGTTCCTGCGCGCGAGAGAAAAAATAACCTCTGTTTTGTTTCACTCAGTCATCTAGAAACAAAAACCTTCCGTCCTCTCCTTCTGTCCCTCACAAGAGCTCAGAAACTCAGGGGTGCAACCGTCCCCCTGCCGATTCCGTGTCTCGCCTGTCCTCTCACCGAGTCAGACCTAATCACTCCGACCCGGGCGCCCCCCTCACCCGCCTCCCGACCCCCCAGTATCTCGCTGTGTCAGCGCCACAGAGCATCTTTGGCAAACCCCTGTTAGGACCCTCATTGATTATGTCCCTCATTTCTCCCAGAGGACAGAGTTCATTAGCTTATTACCGGAAAAATGTGCTCACTCTCCTTTTCTAAAGGTTAATTAGCTCATCACAGACATTTGTCCATGCTGTTCTCCTTGGTCCCCCCCAAATGCAGCCACACATGTATCCCTTTCGAACTCCAAGCAATGGCTAAGAGGAAAACTTTAACCACACATTGGCAGCTTCTTCTTTGCCAGACTCTCAAGCCTTTTCATAACATCTCTGCCTGACAATGCAGAGAGAGGAGGAGGTAGTGTCTCCAGTGTGAATTAAGTGATAAGTGCTCTCATTTTCTCACCGGAAAACCCTGACAAAGACTCTCTCTGGTTCCACATGCAACATTATGATTTCCTGCTTGGAGCATGGTGCCCAATAAAGTCTTTTGCTGTAGGATTTGGATTTTTATAATGGGGTTGCACCCAGCAGATGAGACAGAAGATATTCTGTAAATACGTATTTTAGACTTGACTCATCTTTGATGATTTCTCCCCCTTCCTGTCAGTCTGATCTGGGAGTCTGCTCTTGGCTGTTACTGGGCCACTTCCCATCCCTGGGAGTCCCCTTTCCTTGTTTCCCTTGGCTGGTCCTGCCCAGGGGATGCTGTAGGGAACAGCAGGCTCCCGCCTCAGTCCAGGCTTGCAGAGCAGCCCAAGAAGGTGTCTGTGTTGATCATCTCAGGCCCACACCTCCCCATTGCCTGTGCCCTTGAGCTCCCTTTCTTCTTGTACCTGCCTTTGTGCCTTTCAGATCCCTCACTGCATTCTTCTGGGTCAGGGAAAAACAGGCAATGTCCTGGCTACTGCTAGGACACATCCTCACACAGGTTTTTAGCACTGATGCAAATACCAGTAATGCACTGGATTTACTTTATCTTCTATACATCGGCATAGCTCTTTTCTCTTTTTGCATCAAAGGGAGAAGAGGGAAGGTATTGTCCAGAAGGCAGGTGATAAATATGTGATTTCCAAACATGTCCAGCCACAGGCTTGACCCTTTGATGTCAAGGGTAGCACTCTTCATCACCTGAGGGAAAACGGATTCACGCCAAAGCAATGGTAAGGTGGAAATCTGTGAGTCCTTCAGCTGCTCTCTCTAAAGCATTTTCATTAAGCACTGCTATGGAATATACTCTGTGTGCACTCTCAGGGATCCTGCTGGTTTTCCTGTGGAAAGAGGAGGGATGTACCCATGCCATTTTCTTGGCATGGCACCCATTGTCCACCATCTCCACAACAGGAACCCACTCTGCTGGATATCAGATTCAAGGCTTGTGATAGTCTGAAGGAGCTGGTTTTGAATCAATTGTACAGCTGCTCAGATGACTAGAGAGGATAATACATAATTTGTTCCAGTAAAATCCCATTTTTAGCAGAAATAAAATGAGATCAGAATCTCATAAAATGAGATTCACTACTTGTTTGTTGCTGTTCAACAGAAATTTTCCATAGCAAAAATAATTATTTAGCATGTTCACTTCAGTGTATGTATTTCACAGAGTCAGTTTCCCTAATTCTTATCTGAGATGCTTATTTTGGCTCAAGTTTTTATTCCTCCTGAGAGGAAGAGAGATAATCCACTCTGAATATTTTCCCTCTCAGATTATTTCTAGTGCTTAGTGTTGGAAACCGATCCTTCATTAGGAACTGATCTAGAAACTATTGAAGATTTTTTTTTTCATTCTGCCTTCAGTAAGCACTGCATTGGATTTGGAAGTGAATTTGATGGATGAGTTTGTCTGGAACTGGTGAAGATTCTTGTGTTCTACAGCTAAGCTCTAAATGTGATGATATTTCACAATCGCCTTGCAAAATTAGGAAATGTATGTTTAAATGGCAAAAATATCTTCTTTTTATCTTCCTGTTAAACTAGAGAAGATTAATTTTTAATGAAAAATCAGTGAGGGGCATTTATGGACAAAAAATGTTCTTGCTTAGAGTATTTTCCCAGGCAGAAGTTTCTCTAGGCAGCCTTGATTTCGGTTTTCTAGTTTTCCAAAACATTGTAAGACACAAACTTCTATGCCAAAAATCATTAGAATAAATTACTTTCAAAGTCTGGCAGAAGATTATTTTCCACAGATACTACACTATAGATAATGAAAATGAATATATTAAATAAAATTATTTTCATACTACTTCGTGTAACACAAAGCTCATCTTTGTACAAAGATTTTGTTTGTTTGTTGCTGTGTTCTAATTTTAAACTAATTAGCAAGCTGTGCATATGCTTTTTACAACCACACATTAAATATATTTCTTCATGTATTTAGAAATATGATTCAAAATACAGAAATGCCACTGTTGGACTGAGTCATGTCTTTTGAATAAGTTCATGAAATGCAACTTCCAGGTGCAGATGCAGAATCCTGTTGCTGAGGCAGACACCAACTCAGCCCAATGAAAGCCCTTCCCAGGACATGCCTATGACTGTAATCTCAAAGACTGGTTCAGATTCCTTCACAATAATTTCAGTAACATCAACTACAAAAGGTTGTAAGTTTTGGCTGGCACCTCATGTTTGGGCAGCAGGTCCTGTGCCACCGTCAGTCAGGTTTGCACAGGGATGAAGAGCTGTAGCAGTTCAGCCTGCAGCAGACAAACATTATTTTTCCATCAGCTCTGTCCTATTGCTTTCAACATCTCATGCTGGGAAAAAAAGGAATCAAAGAGAGAAAATCTCAATGTCTGTGGATGAGGTCACTCTTACTTCTCACCTCTGCAGCACATGAAAAAATCTGACCCCAGAGTCATTGCACATCCAGGAGTTGTCCTCCAGCAGTTACAAACTGTTGATATCTGATATTGGATACTCCAAAAGCCTCTATTGCTACACCACCTTTGATTCAGTACATCACAAGTGACAGCTCTACCACCTAAAGAAATATGGAGAGAAAAAAACCAGGAAAGAGTAACAAAGAGAGATCTCTCATTTCATATTGCACATTTTTCTATTTTTCATTTTCCTCCTAATGTAATAAGGGGTTTTTTAAAGATCTCTTTTATCAATTAGGCTTTATCACAGCACCTGACAGCATCTATCCTGTGAAAAACATTTCCCCTTGAGTACTGAACCACTCAGGTCCAGCCTGTAACCACAGGATGCCAATGACTTGACCTGATGTTGCATCCTTTGAAGATGTGCTTAAAGTTTTTTAAGATTTCTTGGTAAATTAGAAGTCATCATAATTGTTTTATAGCTAAATGCAAGTAGTTTAAATGCCCTAGGGCTTAATTTTATTTTACCAACTAGAATTGTAGCATGCAGGCTTTCCAATATGTGTGGAAGCTCTTCAGAAATAATCTCAGGTCTCTTTCCTTCCATCCTGCTGTGTCTCCTGTTTCACAAAGGCTATTTGTCTGGGAGTTATTTTCCAAGCCATTCTTTTTTCTCTTGCAGTGGTGTCTTGAAATGAAACTGCTTCACTATTTAATTCTGCTGCTTCCTTGAGAGCAAGATGACAATTTTTTGAGTATTTTTTCCACTGTTAACCCTACTGAGAATTTGTTTAGGAAAGTTGTGTCCTTCCATAAGTCCTTGTATCCTTGTTACTTGATGTTTTATCTGCAGGCAGTTTCTCAACCAGTTTCTGGTGCCAGCCATGTTCTTTGAGAGAAGGTTCTTTAATAGATGGCCAGTAGCAACTGATCGCTGTGTCAGAGGGTTCACAGGCTACTAGCCAGCACGTGACAACTTTTCTGTATCATGTGGCTATTCCTTAACCCTGTGCTTGGTGGACCTTGCCCATTTGCATGCATTTTTTGTTTCCAAAATTTAGTTAGATAATTTCAATATTCATGACTAATTGACTAATTGCCATGTAGCGATAAATTCTGTCTTCAAAAGAGAGAGAGGGAGACCTCTTCAAATTTTGTGCACAGATTTTTCTGATGACTGGACCAAAGTTTGTACAGAAGGAAACAGCAGAGCAATCTTCCCATGGACCCTGACAACAAAGCTCAATTCTGATCAGCAACACATTTTAGTAAAATATTTAGTAAATGCCAATAGCCAAGCACTGCAAAGAGTGCAGTTGAATTTGTGGTGTGGATGCTGAAGGCACATGAGCTTCACCACAGAAAGGGATATAAGGTATCCATCAGCTGAGAGTAGGTTTGCATTCCTATTGCAGCGGTCTGCAGTCATTTGGGGCAGCTGTGAGCAGTAGGCTCTGACATTCATTAGCAACACATCTGGGCACTGAGGATTAACATTAATCCTGGCATTACACCTTCATTTGAAGCAGAGTTTTTGGAACAAGGGGTTATTAAAAGTGAGTTCTGAATGTTTACATACCAGTGAAGGCTCTTAAGTTCCCAGACAAGCATGGTTTACAGTTGGGTGTCCTCACCCTGCTGCAGTTCATGATACTAGGATTGTGCTGGGGTTTACCTGTACTACATTATCCATAATCAAATACTGTTCCACTTTAAAAATGAATAAAAGCAAATCTGATCCTATAAAAATTGCAGATATTGTGATACTTCAATTTGTATCAGAAGCTTGTTTTTCAAAGCAGAATAGTTTGGACAGTTGTTTTGTGTTCTCACTGGTTCCCCTTTCTGGGGCTGTCAGTCACATCTGGATCCACGGTCTCAATGAGATGCAGGTGATTTTGCCAGTTCCATTAGAAGTGTAAACAACAGAAGAGTCTACAGAGCTGAGGAGGGTATGGGAAGATAACATGCATGACTGGCTTTCTGCCATCAATTTATTGTTCAGGAATCAGAGTTGTCACGATCTCTAGATTCCCTCCCCTCTTCTGGGGAGGAACAAAGCCTGGTAGTTACAGGCAGCCACGTGGAGAGATATGGGAACACAGACACACAGACACACAGACACACAGACACACAAACATAGGCTCAGACAGCCTGTGGAACCTGTATCCTCTCAGCAGAAGCTGGTCCAGGAGCGAAAGCAGAGTGAGAGGTGCTGAAAGTTCATTATGTCTCAGTACCACATCTCATTAGGAGAGTGGGAAAAAATGTCTGTACTGGGCACCTACAGGGTGGGTATTTGGGTATCACAAGAGAAGGGCAGAAAACTGAACGCAGTTTTTAATTTGCTTTTAAACTATTGGTCCTTCCCATGTCTACAAGAGGCACCTGGTATAGGCCAGCTCAGCATCTCCTTCAGCTCACCAAAGTGGTGAAGCTGTAAGAAAGTCAGAAGAAAGTTCAGGATACCCTCACGACAGGCACAGCACATGTGAAGCTGGGTTGTATTTCCTGCTGTGCAGGGATGCTGTGAGAGGGGAGCAGTGTCCCTCCTCCCCTAGGCCTGGCTCAGCAAACACAAATGTTCTACAAACGCTCCCATCATACCCTAGCCACACTTCTGACAGTCTTTGACATATTCCCAGGGGCTGCAATAGTCCCTTTGCTGCAGAATAGATAGCAAAATTTGGCGTGCTAAGTCAGGTCAGCAGAAGGCTGCTTTTCACCCTTTTTCTGCTGACGGAGCAGTGGAAAAGCTGGGCTCTGGCACGAACAGCCCTGCTGCCGCTGCTGCTGCAAATGAAGAAAAGAGTGAAGAAATAAATGTTAGTACCACATTTAGCTTTATTGAAATTGAACAAATACCTTTTTTTTAATAAACCCTTTTACAGCAAGTGTAAAATTTTAATGTTTTACTCATCTTATGTTACAGGTTGTCTTCTTCCATGTAAGCAAAAATACCATCTTTTTTTTTCTTCTTTTTTTTTTTAACTTTTTAAAATTTTCTACTTTAAAACATGTAGCAAGGATTTGAATAACGCAGATCCGGCACCAAAAGGTAACAGGTTCTGAAAATCACAGTACAGTTTTAAAATTCTTAGGTTAATTAATGATATTTAAAATGATAGCCACTTTGAGTAAAGATATAAATTAGAGGTCTGTAAACAAGTTGTGTTTACCTATAGAGCAATTCACTGCAGCTACAATGAGAGCGGTAATAGAAACTCAATGCTAAACTGAGCTACACCTTTGAGGAAACAAGTTCTTACTAAGTAGTGTGGTACAGGGTAGCACAATAGGTAAAATACAGTTTGGCACCTCAAGTTGCATGTAAAATCAGCAGAAATAAAATGAAGTAAGTGCACTGTCTCCCAACAGAAATAAACTGGGCAGTTTCACTGGTTTTGGAGTGTCAACTATCAAATAAATCACACGACACACAAGTTCAACCCCAAAATTACAATTCTAGTAAAGCAAGATAATATTAAAATGCACATCCACAAGGATAGTAAAGTATAAATCTTTTTTTTTCTTCTTTTTTTTCCTCTCCCCTATCAGTAGAAATAATTTACAACCCACAAAAGGACTCCTTGGTGAAACCACTACCTACAGACATGGTCATGGAATGTAGCTCAGTAGACTTGTTTCAAATAGAAAGGCAACATTATCCTGAAAAATTTTGGTCCTCTTTTAACTCACTGTACTGTAGCCACCACAGTCTCTTCATAGATGTTTTAGGAGAATTGTTTGTTTTCTGATTCTCTTTTGTTCTGAAAGGTTATATCTTGGTGATAAAGCTGGGTAAAATTTAGCCCCAGTTACAGATGTCTGATCAATGCTGAATCTGGAAGAACACGCTAGGAGTACATAGGGGAGCCTCTTGACCGGTCTCACAGCATATTTTGTCATGGAATCACTTTTCCTTCTATACTTCTTTTCCTCTTTGCTGATTTTTTTCTCCAGTGTTCTGGGGGAGTGGGGAAGAAATCCTTAGTCCATATGACAGAAAGACATTTCACTGTTTATTTACATGTGGATCACTTTGGCTAAGAAGTCCTGGCGAACCAGAGTTGCCTATTTCTTGTGAATGTCCTCATGCCGTATAATTTTGTATGTAATCCAGTAAAAGATGTTGAAAATGAGGAAGGCGAGTGGGAACGCAGCACGGGATATTGTATCAATCCTTTTTGCACGGTCAACAAACTTCTTTTTGATGGACTCTGAATCCTTTGGTGGTGCCGGGGGCGGGTTGGGTGGTGTAGCCTTGACTGCTGTGCCGTCTTTGACTTGGAGACAGTGGCCCATGCCATAGCCACTGAAATTGAATCGACTGTCACGAGCAACTTCGTCTTCCTGGAGGATAAAGGAGACAAATAAAACACACAATCACTTGTCTATCTAGCATGCCATGTAGTTGAGTAGCTGAGGTGCACCCCTCCAAAGCACCTCAGCAGATTACCTGGTTAAGCAATGATACAAAGTCTGGGTTTTAAAGACGAACAAGAAGTTAAAACACATGTAAAAATACGTGGAAATCAGGTGACTTCCAGTGTTTGTGAATCTGAGCTTTGCTTTCTCTAGCTACATCTAAATCAAGAGCCCTGCACTGCAAACTGTATCCCAGCCCCACAGGGAAGAGATTTGACTCCACAGGTTTACCATTGCTCTCCTTGAGCTTTCTGTGGGGAGGAAACACGGTCGTGTTGGCAGCAGGGTGTCTGCTCCCGCCAGGCTGAATTGAATGACCCAGAAGGGCCCAAGTTCATGGCAATGTGTTTCCATTGCTCAACCTAGCAGCAGCCTTACAGCTCCATCTCAAACCTACGAAACAAGGGTACATCACGGTCCCTCCTTGCTCACAGGAGTGCTCTGGCAATCTGTACTTCAAAGTGCACTGGGCACTTGGATTTAGTGGGAGCTGGGAGTCAGCTGCAGTAGCATGAGCTAATGTAGCAGCACCCTGCAGAAATCCATTCTCTCTTTTCTGAGTGGGTGATATTTGTTTTTGGAGAGGTGAGTAACTACCACTGAACTTTATCACTATAATAACTGTGTGATGAAAGGCTTGTGACTGTGCTGGTAAATTCTGCCTGATGTTTCTCCTGTCTGATAGCACAATAATACACAAGTTAACAGTCACTGGCAGCTCTCCACGAAGGATTCAAAACCAACAGACAAGCATGCTCTATTATTTTTCACTCCAGCAGGGATGAATTGTAAGTTCAGGAGCTTGTTCTAGCTAAAGACCTTTCCTTTGACTGACAGATGCTTCACTGTTGACTGAAAATGACCACTTCTTGGGTTGACAGGGAGCCCAGTCCCTCATGGGAAATGCTCCCTCATATCTCTTACTAAACCACAGCCTTCTGAACTTAATAGAGCATCAAAAACTCCAAGAAAAAAAAAAAGCATCACAGCAGCAGGATACTGAATAACGAGTATATTGGCTGAACTTGGGGGTGGGAAGGGAGGATAATTTGCACCTATTCAGGATGTAAATCACTGCTCCTTCACAGAAGAACCTCTTTCAATAGTTGCATTTTTTTCTCTCCCCAGCTCCAGCATTGGAATTAAATATATCACTCAACTTGCTCTCCTTACCTTGGAGCTGACATGCAAAGGTGAATAACATAAGTAGTGTGGTTCAAGGCTACCAAATGAGAAATAGTCACTCTGACTGCTTATGGCATTGAATGCTTATGGAAGGAGGGTAGGCAGTAAACCGTGCATTGGAGACCCTGTCACTTCAGCCTGAAGGGCTATTCCACAGTGTATCCATAAGCAGGTGGGAAATTGCGTCATTGCAAGGCTGTTTGAGCACTTACCCAGGGCTTATAACCTTTTCATTTCAAAAGTTCACCATCATTAAGAAAAAGAAGGATGTTCCTCTCCTTTTCCAATTTTATTTATTTGCAGTTCGCAGCACCTCTGTGAAAACTCTGCTTGTCCTAGTGATTATAAGTATGTGAAGTATTTTAAAGATGAACCCACTGAGTCCTAAGTTCTGGATAGCCTTATAAGACAAGGCTTCTCTTGCATGACTTAATGATTTAATATCACTACCAAGTCCCCCAATAATACAGGGAGATGCTTTCCTCTCAGTGTTTTTCATTTTACTGAGTTTGAATGATGAAATGCATGCCCAGGACATGAGAGGTGATTTAAAAGGGTAACAGATTTTCAGCAGCTGTGTTGCCATATGTACTTCATTCATTTTTTAAAAATTTAATTTCTGTTGCTCCTGAGAGATCTGTGGTAAGAATAAAAAGTACTGAGCTCAACGCAAGCTTGGAGAGTCCTGACTTCCACTGCACTCTGGTGGGTCACAGCTTTGTCACCCGGGGCTGAGCAATTAATCTTCAATGTCACAGCCTTCCTTTTGAGCTTACTTTGTGGCAACTTGAGCGGGAAGCCATCTGAGATTAGGGACAGAGATGTTTAAATCAAATTCTTTTAGGTAGTCAGCACCCAGCCATTAACTGTAAGGAGCTACTTATGTCCCAGTAGGATTTAGAGCCCTGCTTTTCCCACCCAGACTGTTGTCTGTGTCACTCCTTTCTCACAAAAGCCAGAGGGAAGCAGGTCCAGTCCCCATGTTAGTTTTTTATTTAGAACTGCAGTAGATGTGATTTACCCTGGCTACAAGAGGTACAGCATTCACCGGAGGTATGAGTGATACATGCTCAGTTTCCCTTTCTGCTTGAGCAGATTTGAGTCTCCTTCTCCTTGATAAATCTCTGGATCAGTTTGTAACTGTTTTACCAACATGGAGCTGTTTGCTGGTTGCAAAAAAAAATATGTGTTTATGTAGGGGTTTTGCAACCTCCATCAGAAAAACCTTTTTCAAAGACTAAATAATCGATTAAGAGAATAGCATTGTGTTGCTATTTCCACTTGTTACTGTCTGATATTATGCATTTACACAAACATGGCACTAGAGACACCTAACCTGTAGCTGTTGGCATCATTTAAGTGCCATCAGAAGCAAGGAAAGCCAGAGCCCTTACAGCCCGACTGCCAGCCCTGGACATGCCACAGCTCCAAAACCACCATGGGATTTTTAACAGTAAAATCCCCCAGGAGCCAAAGGGGCTTTGCAGCCTGGCATGTGCCTGCACTCTGAGCACTGCCAGGTCTCATGGGCAAGACCTGACCCCATCAGAGCTCTCCTACCTGACCAGACATCACCTGAAAGACCTCAGGGTGGTGAGATCTCTGCCCTTTCCAATGAAACTGGCTAATAGTGTTGAAAGTTAACCACGAAACCCTGGACATATCAAGACCCACACGTCTGTGCTAAGAGGATACTTTTCCCATGAGACTGCAGAAGGGGGCTTGTGTCCTTTTGGCCCTCTGAGCCCCTAAACTGGTTCTACCCAAAATGAAGCAGAGGGGACAGAAAGTCTTCCTCCATGCTGCTGAGGGGAGCTGGGGAATCAGCCCATGTGCTGGAAGTTCATTGTCCATGCTGCTTGTGAGTTAGCTCACTCTGGGGTGGATCATACCAAAAAGCTGTCTCCAAGACAAATCTGCTCCACTGGGGACTGATGCTACACACTGCCATCAGGAGCCATGTGGTGATATCTGGCTGCAGAAACAATAACATCCTCCATCTGATTTACTTTAGCATTATGGATGTGTTCAAAAAAATCTGTCGCTAATCCACCATAATCTTACGACAAAACTACAATTTGGTATTTCAGATAATCTTTCAACATCCTGTTACATATAAAGGACCTGGAGGAATAGTCATAGAGGAAGAAAAACAAATTTATACACTCCGATAAAGAACCTCTTTTAAAATTATATCTCAAAATGAGAGATGAAGAACTGACCTCAAGTGCTTTCCCTTAAGTAGTGGATATGTCTTCCTTTAACCTAGAGGGTTGGTGAACTACTGAGTGACTCACCTTGGTACATTCTGGTGGGGTTGCAGGGTCACTCTTCACTCTCAAGGTCATATTCAGTTCATACCATTTGACATATCTACCATGGACACTCATCCATTGACAGTCTTCAACCTGTTCATTAGCTTAGTCACTGATAAAATAGTCCAAATGACTTTTTCAAACATCTCTATCATTATTCTAGTCAGACTAGCCTTAAAAATTATTAATTTTAAACTGGACAGGATCTCATTTACATACATCCCGACTCTTTATGTGTTTACAGATTTTAAGACCAAAACCAAAGGGCAGCTGGAAGCCACCGGACCTCAACTGGAGTGGCAGAATCCACTGCCATTGAAGTTACTAACTTTATCCTTCTAAAGGGATGTGAAGTGTTACATAATATGGAGCCACAACTCCATCTGTCCTTGATTAAGGCATAGGGAAAAGGGTCATAAGCTAGGATGAGAAACAGAAAAGAAATAAATAGCAAGATGAAAGTGCTCTTTTGACAGTTTTCTTTCAGATGTTCACACCCTGAGTATTTTAGAGGACTTATCCTTTGAAAACTAATTATATTTCCTGAGACTGGAGCAAATACTTTCTATAGATGCTTTTCCAACAACCTAAATTTATGTATATTGTCTTACAATGTCATAATAAACAGGCTTAGGTATTGGCTTTAAACAATTTTCATCAAACAAGAATTACATATTTTTCTCATTTTTTAATTACCCTTTATGAATTTAGTGATTTTTCTATGCTTTACAAAGTGATGGCATTAAAGTCTCTTGACTTAGCTTTACAGTAGGCGACATATAAATGGGAGTAATACTTCTGAAATGGTTTTCGTTTCTCATCTTTCATTTTTGTAAAGCTTTTATTTCTACTCCATCAGGTCTAGAATGTATTTCATACTACTAGTTTCACACCAAAGCAATCAGAAATGGGGAAAACACTTCAGAAAATCTAACCCATTCAATGACTTCCATGTACAGCTTTCTGTACAATGCATTTTGAAGTGCTTTGTCCTCACCACTATTAAATGCTTATTGTCAGCATTGACTCAGTTTTAACAATGAGGAAAATGGGAGAGAGGCTGGCTTCAAACAGTGTATTTAATTTACTCTCTGATGTGATTTATTCTTTTAATTTTGCTACTCTTTTCCCAACATATGGTGGAAAAACTATTTAAAAGACTATCTGGTTTAATTAAATTTCAAGGGCACAGATGATTCATTTTAGGTACAGGATAGAGAACATCAGAGAAATTTTCCTTTTGGTATTCATAAGCACAAAGTTAGAAACCCAGAATCAATTCAGACTTGAATGCAAAATGGAATCATTAGGGAATGGACTCCAAAATATCTTTGGAGATTTCATTCTTAAATCATCTTTATGACTTTGAGACACCTCCCATCTCTCAGTACTTTACATAATTCATGGTGTGGTTTTGCAGACAGTCATGCTTACATGGTTTCAGTTCTCAGGAGTCATTGAGTATGTGGACGAAGATAGTTCAGCTGAGAAGCATATTTGGACTTCCAAATCCCCTTTGGTTCCTCATAGAAGCCTCTTACAAAATTCAATTCAATTCAATTCAATTGTGAGGAGATGAGAGGGAAGGTCTTTTCACAGATTAACAGTTTAAAAGGCAGTAATGGAGTTTAGGAGTAAAAGATCGATTTCATAACTGGGGGATTCGCTGGAGGGGATCTCCAAGAACCTGTGAGAACCACTCAGAACGAACTGAGTTAGAAGTAAGCTGGGACAAAGGTTCCCAAGGGAAGGTACACAGGTGAAACAGGATATTCAAAGCAGACAAAGCTAAGCCAGGCTTTCCCGGAGGATTCTAAAAGCTGAGTGACTAAGTAACAAAATGGCAGTAAATGAAATACAGGGTTTATAAGTGCAAGGTAAAGCATTGCAGAAGATAACCCTAATTACACATAGAAAGTAGTGGGCTCAAAATGGTTTTGGGTTTTTTTCCCATGTGGGAGTTTGGGAAATTGACACATATATGACTCTGACAACATTAGTCTTCTGCTAAGCAGCAGTCAGACAACGGGCAAAAAAAAACCAGAAAATGCCATTCTGCCATTTTATCTACTCACAGTGCAATGAGTTTTTGGACACAAGAGGTACTTCTGGTCACTCAAGCCTAGTGAAGACATAGCAGAATAAAATACAAAGAAGAGCAGCAAGGATGATAAAAGCCTTTTTTTTTTTGCATAAGGAAGAAGAAAATAGATGAGATCTCCTCATCTTAGAAAAGCTGTATTTTGAAGATGATATCACAGGATACTAGCAAACTCCTCTGATTTCTAACAGCCTGAAAAGTTCTGGATCTCAGCTCACTTATGCCAGATGTCATTCCCACTTCTCTTTAATCCAGACTTCAGAGGAGCAGAAGGTGATGTAAAATTGTCACCTCCTCACCTCAATCCTGCCCAAAGTATAGACCAAATACTTCCCAGGATTTTGTTTAAATATTTTTTTTTCCTAAATATCCATCAAGACATTTAATCAAAAACATAGACAGTCTCTGACCAATCCTACTGCAAGATGACACTCCATCAGGACCCATCATTTTGCATGTGACAGTGGCATTCACCCTGTTTCTGCCTCTCTTAACAGCAATTTTCCTGCTTGCTGAGGTTTGCTTTTGGTCTCATTTGAACCCTCACGCCTTATGGAATCTAAGTAAAACAGACCTTATATTATAAATAGACATTTTAATTAATGGAAGAGAAAATTGGTCATTGTTGTCTCTGGTAAGGGTTTCCAATGGATAAAATTTAGATTTGTTTTGGAAAGCTGTGCTCAGTAGTATGTCCTGTCTCCAATAAACAGCAGAAAAATCTCTGAAGCATGAGTGATTTACTTACTCAGTCTGTAAGAACAGCAAGTGAACTGTTGTTAATGCAATAATGAAATAGTAGTTAATGCGGCTTCACCCTTTTCAAGTAGGAATTGAACATTATCCAACTGAAAGAATAACATAATTTAAACATGTTGTGAACAAAAATATTTTCCTGGCTTGAAATATCTTTAAGTAGAATCTAAATTTTTCAAGAATTACTTTAATAATAAAGATTATACAGTCGGTAAGGGTGACTAGTTTGTTAAAAAAACAGAAATCCTTTCCCTTTAGTGAAGCAAGGCTTTCATCTTTAAATTTTGCAAACACAATTAATGAAAATTTCTTGTTCAATTTCAAGTTTTATATATAATATAATGAATGTTTTCATTTTGGGGGAGGGAGAACCAGATGAACTACTGTTTTGCAAAGCATCATAAATGTGATGATAGAGAGCAATTTCTGCTAAAAAGCCAGTGTATTGACTCCTGACACAGTCTTGATTTCTCGTTTTCCCTCTATTTTAAATGAAAGTAATGCCTTAAAATACCCAGATATGATGATCTCTGAGTCTTACAGGTAGAACTTGACTGGATATTAAATTCTCTCGGGACAGTAAAGTCTGGAGACTTGACTGCTCTTGGGTAAGTTCTGCTAATCTCTCTCCAAAGAAAGAAGAGGTTGGCCAGCATATCAGTGGGAATGGCACATTACTCTGTTTTACATCAGACAAATACATGTTAGTGACCTAGATTTGAAGGATAATCTGCTCTGACCAGAAATCTGTTGGATAAACGGCAACTGACTTCTGCTCATTCTGTCTGCATGCAGGGCTGAGTAAAATGCAAACCTGGTGTTAAAATACGTGACTATTTCAGATAGAACATGAAATAGCTGTTAATTGGCACATCAAACTAAACAACGTAAAGCAAGACAACATTTGTTAAAATTTTAGAAGATCAAAACCTAAAACACCAATGAGAATGTACCTAAAATTCACTTACTCCATTTTCTCTTGCTTTCTGCAAGACGTCTGCCTCAGGAGAGACGGGCAGACTCTCACCTGCCTCCTTTCAGCACTGTTCAAGCCCGAGCCTCTGATTTCAGTGCTCTCCCTCCCTGAAACCTGCTGCAGGACAAGGACACATGGTGTGCCCAGGTGTGTGACAGGTGTGGGGGAGCTGCCACCACATGTGGGGCACCTGTGCTCAAGTACCCCAGTCACAGACAGGAATATCTGAGCACCCTTCTCCACGGGATTTTTCACAGCAGGTGCTCTGGTCCTTTTCTCAAAGCAGATTTAAATACTTCGGGGAAGATGATTTTTCTCACACCTTTGTGAAATTTCCCAATGGCCTCTGCCTTAACTGTAATCATTCTAGGAGATTTTGCTAGACCACTCATGGGCCCTGGCTGTGCCATCTCAGGGTACCTCATTAGTCAGTCAGTCAAAATTAAAAAAGAAAAAAATGTCCATGCAGGGCCCATAAACAGCACTCATGATTGGATTCATGCAGATTACCTTCTAGAACAATATATTGCTGGGGATGTTTCATGGCTCAGGCTTTGACTGTCTCAGCTCCCCCACTTCTTGGGGCTGATCTGCCGCCCACCCTGTTGGCACTGCCCTCCCTGCCCAAGCCAGGGATGGGGATGAAGTGCTGGGACCTGTGGCATCTGTACACCTTGCTGAGGTTTCCTGCTTGGTGCTGGGAAGGGGCAGAGAAAGGGGACAGGCAAAGGGAAGGAAGAGAAAAAAGCTTTTTGCCTCTCTGAAGGTGGATTCTCTCCTTCAAGCCATTTTCTACAACAAACATCCAGAACAAACCCCAACAAATGTAGACAGAGTTTACCAGGGCTTTCTCAGACATTCAGTATTTAATTTATGCAAATACTGAACAAAATGAATTAAATATTGCAAATTACATTAATAATTTAAATTCTGTAGCTAAAAATAGTCAAGAATATTTGAATAATCTTAAAGTGTTCACATGCAAATTTTATAAATTTGGTGGGGGGAGGCTGTGGTGGGGGGTTTGTTTGTTTCATTGTTTCTGGGTTTGGGTGTTTTTTGTTCCTGAGGGGACAAGCCTTTCTTTTCCAGTTACCAGCTCTTAATACCAGGCTTCCAATAAATAATGTTTTGGGGTTGATTTTATTTTCTTATCTTCTATTACACAAGTTACCCTTTGTGGCTTTCCATATAATTCAGTTCTCGTTGCTAGTCAAGATCTCAATCTGGATTTCTCTAGCTATTCTTACACAGGTCCAAAGCATCATTGAGTTAAACAAAATATTTGACAGCTATCTGTCCTTCAAACTTGTTTCCAAAATTAAATTTTGCATCTTAGAAACATCTTGACTGCTTGAATGTGTTAGAAATTTACTACCCATATAGACTTCTGTATTTTCATTTTTATTTGCTTCTATGAGGGTTGCTCTATAAAATTCTGACATTATTTATTCTCAGGAAAATAAACATTCATCATGAGGTAAAAATCGATGACACTCAATGCTATAGCAACCTGACAGTGCAATCTCTCCACGGAATTGTTGGAATGCTTTTTTCTCATCTGATAAGTAATAAATCCACAAATTCTACAAGGTCATTTGAAGTATGCATATAGTGGAAACTAAATAATATTCCATTAAAAATGGTTTTGATAGTTTTTCTTTTACTGTATTACACACAAACACACAGACACAAGAGTGTACACACTCACACTGTCTGCATGCTCCCATCCACGGAGATATATGTACCTACATATAGATGTGGGCATCTACTTAATCTAGTCCTCTAATGTATTCCCTGAAGGCATTAGTTAGTGGCAAGTTCACCTAGTGAGAATGTTTTTATTCCATTTTAAGATTAGGAGCACTCTCCAGAGCATTTATTAATTATTAATTTTTAATAACTTCTCCAAGGGCTAACTTTTATTCTAGCTTTTCCCCCGCGGTAGTTCTGAGAAGCAAGGATACAGAACACATGGGCAAGGTTCATTAGACCTTCCCAACCCTCTCTGCCCATAAACAGGCTCTTTGGTGGGGTGTTGGCATTTCTCCAGGAGGACCATCTGCCCAGGCCAGTAGCTAAGCAACAGATCTCCTGGTGATGGCGTTTTATTACTTGGCAAAACTGAAAAAAGGATAACCTGAAACAAGAGATTTAACTGTGTATGAGAAAAGTCAGTACTGAGAGGTGTAGACAGATGAAATGGGGAAGCATTGCTATAGCACTGGAAAAGGTATTCTTGGGAGAAAATCTCAGATGCTTATGTGAACTCAAGTTTTGTTCAAGAATATCAAGGAAAACAGGAGAAGAAATGCCCAATTAATTTATCCGAAAGAGAGCACACAAGAATAACATGTAAATAAAGGGTTGCTATGCCAGCAGCCTTCCTGAGACATGCATGTTGCATATTTCATCTTTTATGTCCTGGAGTAATTCTAAACCAGTGTTTGCAGTGCCAGAGCTCTGGAGGAGCCTGTCACTGGGCACACAGAAGAGGTCAGGACTCACTGTGGCTGCCTACAACTTCCTGACCTTGAGGTTCCACTTTTGAGAAGGGATCACACCAGAGGAAGGAATGTATTCAGAAAATATGACAATAAGCCAAAGAATGATGCAAAGCAGGAGCCCCCTGAAAGAAAGGGAGATGCTGCAGCACAGGTTTCTACTTCACTGAACATCCAGGAGCCTCATGAGCACCGGGCAGGAGCATTCTGCCCAGATCAGACAAGATGAGGTGTTTGGTGACAACAACAGTAGGATATCACACACGCTGTGCAGTTACAGTGGGTGGGCATTACCCTGATTTGTTGTCCTTTGAGCTGGAAACACGAAAGGGCTCTTAGAACCCCTAATGTGAAACACAGGCAAGTCGATATCTACTCTGGCTCTTTTACTTCCCTGACTCCTTATTTCTGCAACTGTCTCTTCTCTTCTTAACTCCTTTTTAACTTTTTTTCTATCACACATTTTGCCTCACTAATTTCCAGACCTGTTTTTGCCTACCTCCTCTTTGATGCTTTCATCCTCACTGTTTTCCTTACATGTGGCCTATACCTTCTGCTTGCAAAGTTCATTCCTTCCTTAAATCCTGCCTGCTCTGGCCCTTTCTGCTCTTTGCAGTTAAATTATCTTCCTCCAAAGAAAAGGCAAGCCATAAAAGTAGAACTCCACCTTGCCAAGACCACCTTTAAACTGAGAGGTGTTTTTCTAAGAATAGCCAGGAAATAGGTTTTGTTTTCTTTTGGTTTTTTTTCTAATTAAAACCTTCTGCTTTTGGGTATCCACAGAGCTGATAATTGCTCAAAGAGCTTCCCATACCATAAAGCATTTTGAAATATGATGCTTCTCATTTGATCCACTGTTCATGACACACAGCCTGTCCCATCACAGGCACAGAAAGCTGAAGATCACTGAGTGCGTGGGCCCATGTAGCAATCTGTGACTGTGTTCTGACTGCCCAGAACGTGCAACATGGACCTTTTGGAGGCACTGGAAAGTGATCACGAGTGCTGCAAAACCAGCAAATGGGATTTCGTTTTTATTCTAAGTATAAAGCTCAGAAAAAAAAAGTTGTTTGGGCACAGCACATGTTGTTCTAGTCTACTGAAAACTGAGTAATGTGGTAGTATATGCAAATAGCAATAGATTAAAGACTTGGCATGCTCTGGAATACTTCAATGACATGTCCAATCACAGCAGTACCATCTGCTTTTCCTTATATATGCTAAATTTTTAACATTGTGCTAATTTCTGTAAAAGTTTACTCACCAGTTTCAGGAAATCATACTTAACAGACATGCAATATTTTGGCTTTGTGACTTACTGTTAGCAAACAGTTAGTAAATGTCTCCTCAGTTACTCATCTCTATTCTTAGACAAAGGACTTTAGAAATCAATAACATTGATTATAATTCTTAACCCTGAAGGAATGGCAGTGATTTGCAATTCAAATTTTGATTCCCCAAGTTCCTGCTCACGCTCGGATTTTGACAGACCCAAAGGCAATCAGGCTTTCACGTGGAGCTTGGACACCAGTAAAACACAAGAAGTCTGGTATTGTACAGCTAAATTAAAATTAACTCCTTCTGTTCGGAGTGGAATTTTTACCAGGTTGCTTAACTGTACCTTTTCTTCAGGCAGTGTTCAGTTTGACCCAAGGAGACTGCACAATACTGGCAATATCCCCCTCATAATTGCTCACTGAAACTCTGAGACATAGGAAAATAGAAAACCAGGCAAGGAAAGGCTCCCTTCAATGGCCATCTGGGGTTTCCACAAATGTTTTGCCCTGTTTGCTTCATGGCTGGATGTTTTCCTGATGACACTGGAGTTCATTTAGAGTGTCTCTGCAGGGTGCTGTGCTGAATGATTTCTTCCCACAGGATGAAAGGCTGAGTTATCCCTTCTTTGGGTCTGAAGAGAGCAGGTATTTCAAAGTGTGAGACCACTGACCCATCACCTGAGGGGACAGTGGTCTAGAGAATATTTTAAACATGTTTGACACATTTAAGTAGATGGTTTCAGCTTGCCAGTTTTGGAATGGGTCCTAAAACAAACAGCACTATAAAGAATAAGGCAATTTGTTTTGGATGATTAAGAGAATCTGGCTCATATATCCAAGGTGTGACAATTCCAATCACATCTTCATTTCAATTCACAGGAAAGAAATAAACTAGGCTTCACTATTGTTCATATTGCTGGTGCTATATATTTGACATGATAATCTACAGTATTAGTCAGTAAATTGACTCACTGGACTGCCCTTGATCATATGCTCCATTTTCCACTCAGCAGGGCTCTCTTTAACAGCTATATATAACCAGGGAGGGAAAAAAAGAGATGGTTCTCTCTTAGATCATTATAAAATGATGTTGCGTTCAGTTTTCCTGTTGCTTCAAAGGTTATAAGTGATGCGATCTTTTCACCATCACAGATAATATACGGCTGCTGTTTGTCTGACTTGTCAGCTCCTCACACAGAAATCCAATACTTCCCTTTTGTCACATATTCATTTCAGAAATGTATTCTCTTGCAGGCCTGAAATGAAATAGTCTCTGTGTTCCTATCTGCCAGTTTTCAAGTCTTGCCTTGTGTGGCCTCTCCTTGTCATACCACGGTTGCCACATTAGCAACCCATATGAGTACGTGCAGCAAATGTAAAATCTCCTGATTGTAATTAAAATTCTGCATGCTTTTCTATTAAATAAAGTAAATTATCGTGCATCATAATCCAGAGCTCTGCTCTTCTGCCACTGTTTTAAAATGTCTGATTACTGAGCTAATTGCTTAGGCAGGTTGTTTTTAGACTATATAATGCATTTATGGGTTATATATCTTTGTCAAAAGAAGTACTGGATTAATCTTGGCTCCTCATCTGCATGTTGAGAAATTGCTTCCTCAGTCCAAAAAGAAATTAAAGTCAAGGGCAGCATCTAAAAGGGACTAAAGGGCGAAGTGCAGCTAAGAAAGCATGAGATCCCAGAGACAAAAAGCAGACGTCTTCGTAGGAGATTGGCATGAGTTACAAAATACAAACTTGTGTAGCTGTATTTCAGCAGCATATCTGCAGCTGTAACCTGTGTTGCTGCAGAAGGAAGAGGAACCAAACACTCTTAGGACAGAAAGAGCCTATCACTATTCCTATCCAGAATGGTACATAATTGTTCAGAGGCTTTTTTACTCACCTTTGTTCCAGAAATACTTGCAAGCCAAAGAGAATTACAGGGTGTAAATCAGAAACAGTCAACTATGGGTCAGCACATCCACAAAGAGATATAAATCAGCTCACAGTCTCCCTGAGGAGCAATCCCTGACAAATCTCTCTTAAGCTCACTCCTGATATATTGGGAACATTACAGAAGAATGTTTAACAGCACTGATTAATATTTTCAGCAACTGTAAATTGTCCAGTGTACTGCCTGGTGCTGGCTCTGCCAGCTGGCTCTCAAGGGCTCTTCTGTTCCCTGCCATCCTACAATTCTGTGCTTGTAGTTTGAAGATCAGAATAGAAATCAATAACAGTCCAGGCCAAACAGCTTCCTCTAAATTGTAATGCTTTAAAAATGCAAAGAGGCTAAAGTCTAAGCCTCTTTGCTTCAAAGGTTTGAAAGCTGCCAGCAGAAAAGATCCCCAGATTCATATGGTACCAATTCCTAAGATATCTTTACTCTGAAATCGAAGGCAAGAGGGGAAGACTCATGGTAAAAGAAAGGTCCACATTTACATCCCACCAGGTCAAACTGATTACCCTTTGGGTACCCCTGTACCCCAGGGGTATGGTGCTTTTGGCTAAATACCTTTCTATCTCCCCTTAGATGAATAAGACCTCACCGCGGGAGAACGGCATTCTGGTTTCACAGCTGAAGGAGGCAAATATTTGACAGATTCATGAGAGTCAGGTGTGGCAGCAAGGAATATACAGCAGTGACAGGAAAAAAAAGTGAGACTCTGAGAACACTGGCTGGGATGCCACATGCAATAAAAACATCACTAAGCTTCATGTGGGGTTCAAAAAAAATACTCATGAAATAGCAGCTGTTAGATTCAAACAAAGCATCGGATGAAAAAGATCTGTTGTCATGATATAGGTGTGATATTCAACCCCAGCTACACAAATACGCACAAGAGAGCTCACCAAAAAAAGAGGAAAGCAGTAATAGTACGGAGGAGTGTGACAAAAGCATCAGCCTCCATGAATCAAAAAGTAAAATCCAAATAGATTATTTTTACAACAAAATGACACAATATAAGCCGCAAGGGAAAGTGAACAAAGATCAAAGAGCAAATAAGAGACAGGCAACATAAACAGGCATCCCCAGTATCCAGAAGTCAAAGAACAGCAGCATACAGCACCAGAGCATCTTAAAAGAGCTGTCATGTATTTGGGGAAAAACATCCTTTGTGCAAACTTGAAAAAAAGGAGTATTTACATTTAGGAAGCAAGACGACATTTTCTGTGCCTGCAAAAAGCTACCCTCTCTGGACTTTTTATTGCTTTTTCTTCACACTCCTGTCTGGTCCCTATGAAAAAAGTATAGTTTGTGTCTCCATTGCATGAACATCCAACACAGGTAACAGTTAAGGGCAGAATAATAGAAGACCAACCCATTAGCAAAAAATACAAAACTGACTCCACCAGAGTTCATGACAGACAAATCTAGGACATCTTCAAGATAAAGAACAAAATGGCAGCGCTCAAAGACATTTTTAAAGAGAACTGCAACAGCTAGATAATCGATTGCTTTTACATAAAATCTGAAGCCAAGGTTAAAGTTTGGAACAGCAGCACTGACTTAGTGTATAAACATTTCCTTTTTTTAATGTTTTTAATTATGAGAGCAAATAATCTTGTTTTCTCAATTTCTTTTCCTTCTTTGCATGGGCTAAGGACCACCAGTTTTCCCCCAACCACCATCCGAGAAACCTGAAACAGCAGAATGAAATTGTCTTATTCTAAATCCGTAAGTGTGCTGAATTTGTTCCTGCTTTTGTTTGGGTAACTGTGCAAACAGAAATACATCAAGAAAGGAAATAAAATTAGCACAACTACCTCCTATCCTTTCTCTTTCAATGCTGCCCTCCTTGCAGGCACAGTCACTGAACTCAGGGTTACTTTGCTCATGACAAATACCCACTGAACACTGTGAATACGTGCTACAGTTTGCAAAACCTTTAGTCATCCTGTTTGCTTTCATCTAATACACAGCTTTGGTTATTTCTATTTTTGGATCCACCTCACACAAGATCTTCCTCCACTTCCAATACCCTCTTCCCTCCCAGCGTGCACTCCTGTTGGCTCCAGTGGCCATACATACTCCTAGTCCCACAAGCACTGCAGACCTAATACGAACAACTCCTAGCAAGTTTTAGAAAAGTGTTTCAATAATTCATAAATCATCACATTGAACTGACTGCTCTATCCATAAATAGCAAAGGCTGCTCATCACAAAAATACCACCTCTGGTTTAGAGAGTCCTTGAGCTGCAAAGTCCTGGAGCCCAGAGGATGCATCAAGGACGAATTGCTGTCACACAGAGCTTGCTGTGCAAGTCAGAGCCCTGGCCCAACACAGGACAGCCTTCTTGGAGTTTGTCATCTCCACAGCAAAGAGATGCAGCCAGTTTCTGAGCAACTGCTTCATGAATTTCAAAGCCACACTGGCTATTTAACTTAAAGGTCTGGATAATGACCCAAATAAATGTTCCTGCCAAATACCTCTGCTTCATGACTATAATGCAGCATGTTTAGCTTGAAAAGGTGACAAGACTGTTTCCTCTAAGACTTAAACCTGAAAATAAGAATCTAGATTCAATGTTATGCCTTTCCATAGGCATTACTAGAGCAATTGTTTAGAAGCATTTTACAAAATAATCTGTAATAGAGATATATCTTATTTCTGATAGGAATCCAGTTTTATGGCATCCATGATAAGAAATTAGACTGTTGCTAGGTAGAAAGGTAAGGCTGAAAACAAATGCTCATGAAAAACACACTGAGTAGGTTGAAAAACCATAAAACAAATTTGCAAATGAGGACGAGCATCTAAGCTCATGCTTGGTAGGAAAGAGATGAGAAGTAATTAAAAAAAGAAGCTATATAGAGCAGTAATTTTGAAAGTAGCAGATAAATTTTAAAAAACCCTAATCCTCTTTAATTTTGCTGAAGAATTCATAGCTAGAAATATTGGTTAGGCTACCTGGAGTGAGAAGCATGATGCCTAAATGTAAGATGCTCAAAAGGAGAACTAGAATTAACAAATTCAGGAAAGCTGAAGCCCAGGCATGGCAGGATATGCCAATATATGGGGAAACTGGCAATTACTAAGTTGACAGACACAAAAGAAATCCAGACACATCTGTGGGAAATACAATGTAAAGCTAACATGGGGAAAATAATATCTGAAATAAGTTATGTCTCCTCTGCTTTTTTGTCTTAGACACACACACACACACACACACACACACACACACACACACATACATGTGTGTGTTCCAAAACAAATGCCTTGGAGGTATTTGCCCATACCCCAGGAAGGACCTGTCTGATAGAAGATTAGCTGGCATTATGGTCAAACAAGGAAACTGCAGTCAAATAACTGCATAATTTGCCACTGTTTCCCAGGAAAGGATGGGGCAAGAGCTTGCAAATCTTGAAAGAAAGGCCATTGTGTTCTGCATGAGCCACTGGAAGGTTATAAGTCAAACATATATAGTCTATTAGTAGGGCAGGAAAATTACTGAACAGGAGCATATAGTGATTTTCAGAAGACTAGATTATCCACTCACTGGTGTATATGCACCCATTATGGACGTGCAATGAAACACTCGCACCAGAAAAATACCCCTTAATTCATCTAACTAGGTATGTAATAGTGAAAAAAGAGCATTAGGACCTTGAAAGACTTCCATACAGAAGATACCACTGTAAAAGAGCATCCTGTGATGCACAAGCTCTCTCTATCTCCCCAGCCTGTAGCGGAATCACACTTGATTAGACTTGCTAGAATTTCTCTTGCCTGTGAGGATCAGCAGAGAAAAAAAGTCTACAAGACGAAAATTCTGCTGATGGGGCAAATGAGTAGACTCGGTGTCTGATCCCACCGTGGAAGTCAAAAAGAAAGCTGGCATAAATTAACAGACAACAGATAGATAAATTTCATGGAAAGTTTGTGCTAGAGAGCATCTGCTACTTGCAGATGCCTGTAAGACTTTACACCCTGAAGAGGAAACGTGCAACTTCCTTTCCTAGAATGGTGTGCAAGATCTCACATTTGTGCAACTCAGACAATCTCTAATGAACAGAGTTCATGATCTCTATTCTAAAGTAGTTATTCTTTTGACAGATGAAGATTACAGAGAACCTGAAAGCAAGTCTCTACCACCAGCAGGTTTGGGAAGGCTTAACAGAAAAGTGAATGAGTCAGTCACGGGTGGAGCACTGACTAGCAGAAAGGGTTATATGGGAAAACTACATGGAGAACCACTTGAAGAGAGTGAAGTGAAGCATGAAAACAAAGGTGTCATGTCTCCTAAGGGTCTTGTCATGTTATTGCAGAGAAAATAAAACCTTAGACCCTTGGTAAAAAACTTGCACTTAAGCAGGTGGATTATTTGTATGTACAAACACACACAGTATCTGTGAAAAATTACATATACAAGTCAGAAATTAAATGACTTTAAGAGTTATGTCCTTGCTCAGAGAGAAGTTACAGGATCAATGCAGAAATTCACAGGTAAGATTCTGGACTTCTGGCACTTCACGTGTATTGGCAAACACAGCAGCCTTTTCTGACCCTTCCAATCTGTTTCTCCAGGAGCTAAAACCGCTGTGACACACTCAGTATGCCAGATAAATTCAACCAGCCACTGGAAAACTGAGCTTTTCAATAGTAAGTCCTTCTTGACATTGATCCTGCTGTAGTAAAGATGTGTAGTGTGGGAAGAGGCAGTGGGACAGCTCTGAGATACCATTGGGAGAGTCTATCCACAGAGAGTGGAAGCTAGTAAATTTTTCGTGAATTATGATTAGGCTTGGCATGGAGATTTCAGGTGCTCCCAACTTGAAAGGAGTCTTTGTGAGGACTCTGGCAAGACTCAGCAAAAAGTGCTGGGAATATGTAGGGTTTCAAGGTGTAACTATCCCTAGCCCACTCCCCTTGTTGTAGAAAAGAAAATCTCCTTCCTCACCTCTCCATCTACTCCCAGTAACATGGAGTGCAAGATTAGTGTTACCCCCCCCCCCAAAAAAAAACCCAAACAAAACCAAAACCCACAAAAAACACCACCAAAAAACCAAACACAAATAATCAAAAGAATTAAAGTATCAGGCCACAAGAGAAATACCCTACTACAAATTATCATATTACAGTAAATATCATCTATCTCCAACACTGGATCAAGAGAAATAAACACATCTGATCATTAAATCAAGCCACATGTGTCAGAATAAGGCTCAGAGTGATCAGTTTGCCATCAGAAAAGCTGTCAACTTGAACAGGAATGACTATAAACAAGACTGTTTTCCCTCGGGGAAAAAAAAGGAGAAATAAATGGCTTCAACACTACCTTTTTAAAACTACTGTAAAAACTGGATTTTGCTGGAACCCATGAAGTTTTTCAGACTTCAGAGAGAATGAGCTTTCAGCAGTCTAGTTAATACAATTTGGTTTTGAACAATGTCATTTGGACAACATCATTACAGAATGCTTCACAATTAATTACATTCAAATAGCAGCTTCTATCCCCTGTGGAGAACGGGATTAATTGGGTCAGATGTAAATATGCATTTCATGGATCCTACTGAACACTTGCCCATCTCACCAATTTACCATGTAATTTGATACAACTGGTGTAGTATGCTCTGGAGATCCACGGGGTGAGCACGGCTGCTAGTGAGGGTAGGAATACACAGATACAGAGTGCTGGCATTCTCGGCCTGAATTATGCTTGGCTCTAACTGCTCGACCCCTTCACTCTCTTGTAGAAATACTAATCTATATTTACTAATGTTGAAATACTTTGCTGTTGAAAATGAGGCTTAGGACAGAACTCAGAACTGATACAAGGCATCACGACAGATCCCTGGCAATGATGGATCAGAAACCGTTCTCCTCCTGGTGTCTTCACTCCCTCCGTTGGAAAGAGGGCTGGGTCATCACAGCAGTGAGAAACCCTGAGATCAAGGCCTTACTGGGTCCTGACTCTGGGCATGGAAAGAGTAAAGATAAGCTACCTACAATGAAAGAATGAATGAACCAATTCAGGGCAAAGTTTTTTCTTGCGCCATCTAAGCCTATGTCTTGGGATTGTGATGGCGTTTCACTCTCTTTCTGGAGTCTTGGGTAGGGGCAGTTTAGGTTAAACACACTCCTTCTGAAGTCTCCTTCCCTCATTTTTCGTATCATTAACACATATTTGACAATTCTTTCACTGTTTTGGTTTTTTTTCCCATGAAATGAAGTGGGCCAGAAAACACCCAACGAAAGAATCACCATTTTCTAAAATAATCTGGAAAACAAAAGCTTGTGCCTGTGGCAGATGGTTCTTGAAAAGCTACTTCTTGTTGCTTTAAAGCTTCAAAAACAAGAACACTGTTTCCTGTCTCTTTCTAACTTCCTCTGCCCTATTTTCAGTTTGCACTCTCCCCTAGGTATAATAAGAAATAAGACATTTGCACCCAGCTGGAGAGTACCTTTCATGAGCTGGAAAACTGCAGAGCTCATTTTTGGTGTGCCTCCTGCTGTTCATGAGTAACTACCAGGACAAACTCACTCGAGTGAAGTGCAAACTTCAGTCCCTAAGGCTTGTCAGATCAGAGCTGATCCTTTCAGCCATGGTGTGCTGGGCAGGTACAAGAGAGGACTCGGAGTTTCTAAAGCAAAGTTCCACTACTGAGCAAACAAGAAGAAACTTTATCCAGTACTTCTGACTTTTCCAGTCCTACCTGTCCCAAGTGGTACAGGATACAGTCACTTTGTCACCCCAGACTGGAAATACTGTAATATTGCTGTTCTATAGCTTATGTCCCGTTCCTATATTATTTAACCTTAAGGAATAATTTGCTTAAGTATTTGCAAGCTGGCCAACGTGACTCATTATACTGTATCACATCCTGCTTGCTGCTTTGGTGCCATGCATGGTCCCTACAGTTTCAATATCTGTCTCCTGCCCCACAGAGTACTCCTTGTTGTACCACTGACCAGTTCAGTGAGTATAAACAGTCATCATTCTGCAGCCTTACCTACTCCCCACCAGTTATCCACTTTTCCCATTTCCAGCCTTTCTAGACTGGGTATGGTTTCCTTATTCTCAATTTCTGTGTGTTTCTTTTTGTTTGTTTGTTTGTTTGCTGTGGTTTCTTTTTGGTTTGGTTTGGTGCTGTTTGTTCGGTGGGTTTTTTTTTTCCCAGAAATTCCAATTTTTTCTCCTGATTTTGTTCTCCCTGGTTTTCTTGAAGTCTGGTACATGGATCCCATTACTCCATCTTGCGCACTGGCACTCTACCCACTTCAATTATTGTTTAGATATCTGGGACTTGACATGTGGAGGTCTTTCTCGGGACTCATATGACATGTTCCATAAATTAGTCTGCCTTTTACTACAGAATGTTTAAGGGTTTTTATTTGGTTTTCAGAATTCTCTCCCTTGAAATACATCTATCCTTTTTCTCTTCTGTTTCTTGGCTTGGGGTGAAAAATCCACCCCACATAGTCCATCATATTTTTGTGTCTGAGACAGTAAAACACATAAAACACAGATATTTGTTTAGAATTTTTAAACTTCCCTCCTCCAATAAGAGAGGGAAAAGCTTTACTTTCCTTTCAATTACTCCCGTAAACAAAACACTACAAAACCCAATTCTTCTCTTCCCCTGTTTCTTTGTATTTGCTTTTCACTGAAAAAATCTACATTTCCAGTAAGCTTAGTCTCTCCATCTGGTCAGACTGCTCTTATTAGAATTTTTTGATCCATTGCTTGGATACCACCCCCATGGCTGAACTGCTTTTTTTCCTACAGGTTGCTCTTTCTTTGGGTACTCCTGTCTCTAGACTTGTGCCTAGAGCTAGACTAAGGATTTTTACGAACATAATTTTCAAAGTTGAGATGATGCTTTTGTTTCAATGTTTAAAGTAAATATAGTATATCCATTTTATAAAAAATACACATACTTTCACTGATATTAACTAGGGCCATTCCCAGCCTATCCATGCTCACAACAAAAAGACAGACAAGGACATTCAGACGAAGCCACAAAGTGACGTGGCATCATGATGCAATGAATTGTGCCTATTTTTTAACTACAGTTAAATATTCACTGCAGTTGTATGTGGGACTATAAATTCCAGCTAAATGATCATTTTAGTGTATTTATCTCCTACTGGATTTTTTCTACACAGCTACATTAAAGTGCTAATGCAATTGCCCTGGAGAAATAAAAGCAACCGCGGTATCTTGAGGGTGTTTATCTACAGCAGAAGCCACATACTCTTTGATCCATTAAGTAAGCAAGACGAGAGAGAGAGCGAAAAAGCCATTCAGACTCGGATTCCTATTTTTCACAATGAAACTCATGCGTTTGAGCTCGCTTGGTGAGTACCAAAAATAGCTCAGCAAAAGGGCTTTCCTTGAGCACTTCCATTATTCACATGATGCGGCACCTTACATAACGCGGAGCACACACATCCTCCTGCCGAATGCGGTGCACACGGATGACAGCAGGCAAACATTCCCACCAGGGACAGTAGTGCCAAGTGCTTTAAAGGCAAAGTCACGCTGAAGGCACTGATTTCTTTCCAATGGGCAAGTCTAGAAAACCTGAGAAAATTATTTGGGGGATCTGACGGAAGGATTTCAGTATGATTAAAATGACAGAGATGGCCTATTAAAGCTGGTGTTCCTCAATGCATACCTCTTCTCCTTTTGAAAGATAGAAATACTGTATTATCTCAGTAACTTCGTTTCGGCACTTATAGTACTTGCTTCACCACTGGCAGCTCCATCCAAAGGCCAACAATTCTCTGAAACATTCAACCAGGTGCTCCAGCTTTGCCTAGAGGAGTTATCCTTTGCTTCTGTAATCACTTAGTCCCAGTCCCAGCTCTTTCATTTGAAAACACCATTTGTGCCTCCCTTTGCTAATCTGCATGCATATGAACCCCCTTGGCTGCAGCATTGTTATTTGTATTGCTCTGTGCTCCCTGCACATGGGATTATATCTGTCACATCTTCCAGCTGCACAGTTTTTCATTCAAGCTACAAAGTATTTCTTTTAACACTAATGGTCCCAAACTTAACCCCCAGTCTTGGTCACAGTGGTAACCATCACACATATAATTTGGGATGTCATCTTTGAGATGATGATATGAATACTAGTGTACCGTGACTCATTTTGACTACTGATCATATAACACAATAATTATTGTTTTCAAAAAGGGATGGTTGAACCTGTGTAAACATTTCTGCTTCCCTGGAAGCCTATCATTTTGAAAACTAAGAAATAACGTTTGATTATTAAAAATCGTATTTTAAAAAGAAGTTAATTTCTTTCAAGTGATCTGGCACCATGAAAATTTAGATTTTAATATAATGAAACTTCACTACATCCTCAGTACCGTCAGACTCATGGCTTCTGCAGCCTGTACTCTCTCTATGTATCAGGATATACAAGAAATAGGCAACCATTTATCTCAGCAATGAAGTATAGCTACTGATGGGTGCATTTAACTTGAGCAGAAACACTACATGAACCTTTAGGACAAATTTTGAATGCTTTCTCCAAGAGAAACTGCATGGGGAAGACAGACGGTGAAGTACTGATAACCTGAGGACATAGGGATTTAGTCTGCATGGAAGATGCCAACAGGTTCTGATAAAGCAATCTTTTCAAATGGTTCACCTGTAATACAATTTCTGGATGAGTCAAAATACAACCTAGACTTTTCCTAGAATAACATTAACAATCTGATCTTTGACTTAAGAGATTTGATGGCCTCTTAAGATGTCTGCTTTCATGCAATGCTCTAAGGGTTGCAGCACTAAGACCCAGCACAAGCAATAACAAAAGCAGTGTCAGAGATATAGGCTTACAAAAATGAGAACAGGTATTTTCTTGTTTTGTAGATCACGTTGCAAATCCAGGAATCATGGCCAGGTGTGATTTAGCCCCTTTTTTCTCTCCCTAGATTAGCACTAAGTGATGCAGTATAGATACTCAACCACACTCTTACACTGTCTTCTCTTGACAATGACTTTTACATTTACATTCAACATAAGCTTTGCTTCAGTGAGCAATACCTCAGCAAGTCCAGTTCCCTGCTTGTGAGGATACTTGTAGCACCACAGGCTCTTTTCCTACATTCTCTTCTGCACATAAACATCCTTCTCTTCAGCAAAAAAGTACCAAGCTGCAACCACAGCAGCATTGCTCCAGAAACCTCTGTCTTGCTACGTCTCCTCTGTTGACCTCTCAAGTGTGCATCACTTATGTGATGGGAGTTCTCCAGGGAAAAACAATGCCAGAGCAGCTCCAGCTCTTAGGGCTCTGCAGCACAGCACTGCAGCGACATGGCCCCTCTGTGTACTGCCCTGGCTGTCTGTGTAACACACAATATTCAGAAGGAGAAGAGAGGTTTCTGCAAGCTTCCCTAAAGGAGAGGATAACCATAACTTATACAAACTTTAGCTGGACTACCAACACTTTGTGACTGGTGAGACATGCAGCACTGAGTACTTAGTTGGACTGCTTTTGTAGTTGTATGGCATCAGCTTTTCTGCGGCAGCATACTAATACTGGTCATATCTCCTAGAGAGACCCTAATTTTTTTCTTCTTATATTCGGTTTTGTATATGTGTAAATATGATTATTTCTACAATAGAAAGTATCCAGAAATTAAGGCTCTCTTCTACTGCTTGATATTGTAGCTCTGAAAGTGAATGATTTATTGCATTGTAAACCCTCTATCTTAATTTTGCTGTGTAACATGAACTGTGGGTTTTGCTTTGATTTTGGAAGCTACTAATTTCCTTTACAACGTACGAAATTCACTGAAATCATCTGCATCTTATAATCACATGACTTTACAGAGCTTGATCAAAGTTAGAGGCCCTTTACAGCTCAAAAGTGACTCAGACAATGTTTTTGTTCTGGGAAATCAACTCGTGAAAGATTAAAATCCCAGTTCCATTTTATTTAAATGAACACATTTCATTCCTCAGCCACTAGTAGCAAGCAATGAGCTGCATACTAAGCTCGTTTCTTTCTCCATCATTGATTTTATTACCTCCACAACTCACCCGTAATCTGGGTCTATCAGCTGCTATCATATTGCTTCTGATCTGCTACATGTTACACCATGTAAAAGATTTCAGCCTCATGGCTCTTCTCCAAGCAAATAAAAAGAAACCAATGAAATACTTTTTTTCATTCATAGCTAGTCATACTCCACTAAGCAGGGCTCAGGACATCATGATGAGGAAGGCTGCAAGTTGACAGTTCAGGAATAAATACCACACCAATAAAAACGCATTTTGTTATACATATCAAATTCTGCTGGAATACGCTCATCCGAAAGATGACACAATGTGGGGTTTACTGTCTCAAGGCGTTTCTATGGCCCTGTCCCCCCACCCCATTCACTCTATCTTTACACAGGACCAAGCTACTGAATATACATGCACTTTCCTTTAGAGGTTTGGAATAGGGGTGGCATAGCCCAGCCGCAGTAAAAAGCAAGCATAAGGATGGGCCATAAGAATGTACAACATGAAACTGCGGTTCATGCTGGGGACAGTATTGTGTATTTTGTGGGGGCATTTAGCAAAGAGAATGCAAGAGACTGCTAGTGATGCCATCAAAATGATCCATTTTGCTGATTTATGACATCATTGCACATACTAAAACTCTCTTGCTTTCTCTTTCTCGCTACAGTTTTACCCTCAAACTTGAATTGCCGATCTGATTCACTGTCCCGTAAGCTGATGACTCTTTGCTCCGCAAGCCATTCATGCGCCGCACGGACTCAACGCTCTCATTCCCAACAGTCACAGTCTGTGCCTGTCCCCAGAGTGTCAGCATAGACAGCAGCAGCAAGAATGGGAATACCACAGCAGCAACATGACGACACACACACACACACAACAGGCAAAGAGAAGAATGGCTTGGTTAGAGAAGCAAATCATGCAAAACAATGAGAATCACTTTCAAAGCAAAATAAACTGAGAAAATCGTGAGAGACAAAATCAAATACAGAGGTGCAGAAAATACCTCCTAAAGAAACTGCCTTAGTAACATTGTTCCCTATTTTGAAATTCATGCAGCCAGATTCATAGGAAAAAAGCAAGCCTATACAAATGGCTCTTACTCGGTTGCAAATTTCCTTATATTTAATTAAGTAGTTACATATTTTGCAAAGAATCCATGCACCACCTGACTTAGGACAAACACAAGTCTTCTGATGATTTGGTTTTACATAACTTTCTTTTAATAGCCACCAAAATAATAGTTTTCAAAGCAGATGAATGACCACTTCCATGGACCAAAATCTTATAAGCTTGAGTAATGTCACTGGGTACTGTTACTTACCAAGGATGGCTTCTTACCTACTTGTTCACCTCTAAAAAAGACCTTGCATCCAAAAATGAAATTACAGACGCCATACAGAAGCTTCTGCTGCTGCCGTGCTGGGTTTAAAAACAAAGGCTTCCAGTGGCAGTGCATGTGGTCTGTGTGCCTGTAGACAGGCAAGCATCTCTGCTTTCTCCTGTAATCTAATCTTCATTGCAATCTCAATTCATCTGACAATAATATTAAACTAGAGAACAGCACTGGATTGTTTCCCAGAGCATCCATCAAATATTACATTAGCTACAGAACATTTATTAGACAGACCTGTCAAAACACAAATGCCCTGTGCCACTGTTGTCATCCCTCTTGTAAAGGAAACCATTATTTGTGGCTTGAAGCACTCGTGCAGCTCAAGTAAATATTTACTTCACCTAGCAAATGTATATCTACCATTTATAGTTCCCACATTCCCTAGATGTGGGAATGATCATGACTGGACTAAAACTCAGTTTAATGTCTATTCTTTTCTTTCCATTTACTGAAAAAAAACCCAACAAAACAATCCAGGACAGATGGACAGACTTCCTAAAATTATTTCTAGACTGAAATCTAGGTTACAAAGAATCCCCTCTTCGACATTTCAGTCACTGGCATAAAATTATGTGATAACGACACTCACAAATGGGTCTTTTGCTAAAATTTTGAAGTTTACATCAGTAGGAAACTGTGAAATGATAGAATCCAGAGAGGAAATCCTCCTAATCCTTCTCCTTTTAAAAAATGTCCATGTTTCCTGGTTTCGGCTGGGAAACACACCAGTTGCTGGTAGTCTAAAAGTGAGGGCAGAACTGCCAGTCATTGCTATTGGCTATCCTAGGGCATCTCCCACTCTAGCACAGCTAGCCGGGGCAGCGCTAGAAAAGGCGGGTCTCGGGCATGTTCTGATGACAGCACATCTGGATAATGTTGTTCCTCTGCCTATGTCATTGCACCTGGCAGTTCCTTATCCACTGGGGGTGCCATATAGCAGCAGTATTTGTAGAGGTGCAGCTGCCTCAGCAATTGCACAAAGAGAAGAAAAGTCTTGGAACTGTTGACCAATTACCGACATTTGTCAATAACTTCATAAACTGCAAATAAACCCAGCAGCCAATTATCGGCTCTGAATCAAGGAGCAAGTCACTCAAAACTTTAGAATGAGACTCTCCTGCAAGGGCAAGAAGAAATGAGGCAAGAAATCAACCGCACATGAGCAGGGCTGTCAGGGCAGACCCAGTCACCCCAGGCAAAGAGCAGCTGTACCTTGTTTTGTCTTCTTTGTCTTCTTCGAAGCCTCAGAAATTCTTTGTGCTGCCGTGATACAAAGTTGACTGCTGCATATTCCAGCAAAGCAGCAAAGACAAAGAGAAGACACACGGCCATCCAAATGTCAATAGCTTTTACATAGGAGACCTAGAAGGAAATAGGACACAGCATGTTATATCTCAAACTACTTCATACGCTGAAGATATTGATGCAAAAAAAATAAACACATTTTTGCACAGCACGAGTTCCAGGAGGTGGTGTTTTTCCTGTTGTGTGTTTTGATTTGTTAATTTATTGGCTGATAACAAATACATAATTCAACTATTAATGAAAATGAATGTCCACAAAGAACACACAAATGAGCTACTGACTTTAGGGAAAGATCAGGATTGCTGCAACAAAATACAAATGTTCTTATAGTTCCAATCAAAGTCTGGAAAAAAGAATATGAATACAAGGTGTAATAAAATACTTTTGAAAAACAATTGTAGAAAGTTTATAGGTTTCACCTTTTTAATTTTTTATGAAACAATTACCATATTGCTTAATTAGCTATATTTGGTATCCAAAAACTCAAAGTAAACTCAAGGTATTCTATTTTATGGGGTGATACAAGTTTATCAATTAAATATTCAATCCTAGTTGCTCGACCTTTATCCAACATCTCTATAAGAAAAATAAAAAAGTAAAAATCTATTCTGATTTGAATAGACTGGTCCACAATAAAATCAGATATATCACAGCACTGCAATGTCACAAGACTTTTATCATATTACCCACACTGGGCCAAACAGTAGCCAATTAATGAGCCACACACTATGTATATCAAAGGTGCATTCTCCATAGGTGTGTTTGGTCTCTGCCTTTCTTTGTAGTCTTGCAGTTTTTAAGCAGAAATCTTATGATTAGGCAACAGCAGGTTGTCTCTGTTGTTTCTCAGGTATTACCTCCTGAGTGGAATTACAATGATCTGATTTAATGCCTGTGATGTACATGTGAGCTAGTTGCATAAACTACTTTGACATAAATAAATCAAGGAACGGAGAAGAACGGGCATATCTAGGATGCAATGCATTTGAACTGTTTTACATGTCTTCTCTACGACAAGATGAATAACATCCAGAGTTTCTTCCTCTTCATGTCTGTAAGGAGGAGCTTAAAACACCTCCGTAAACAGAGGCACCTGGGGCTTTAATCAGTTTTCTAAATAACGGCCTCACAAATTGACACATTAGGCACCTAGTGTCCATTTGCTTATGCAGCAGAGCACAAATCTTCAGTATCTCACACTAACCAGGCCTCTGGAGTTATCTTAGATACTCAAGGTCACCTCAGTCTGGCAGAGACCCATGGCAGCCCCACACAGATGAATCAAGCAAAATGGATTGTACCTAAACCCTGAAATATTATAAACATTTGAATAATACCCTGCAGGCCAAACATTTCAATGCAGTCAAAACATACAGTGGTCTGAAAAGGCTGCAGAAAAGGATGTGTTATGTTCCTAACACTCATGTTTAGGACACCAAATCTCTACCTTGGAAAACTCTGCCTCTACCCTTTGCATACATTATTCGAAATGACCTTGCTCTTCTGGCTTGACAACCATCTGATGATGGAAGGAATCACACCTCTATCAGTGGTTTTTGCTCTGTGCAAATTCCTATTTGCCAGGTGCTGGAATAGCATCATTTTTCAAAGTCCGCAGAACATCTTTTGTTGATGTCAAATGGAATATACTGCACTATGTGCTTCAGAAAGCAATATGAGCAGAGGAACTGGCATTTAAAGCACAACAGAAAGGATACAGAGCTTCATCCTGCAGATCCAGAACACTGAGAAGGGCATTTAAGAGGAGCCGAGCACTGTTATTCAGCCTGCATCAGTGCCCTTCAGTAGCAATAGTGCAGCTCCACGCGGCAATGCCCAGCACACAGCTCGCACAGGCTGACATGTAGCAGGCTGAGGTGACACCATGAATCTCTGCCTTCCAATTGGATACACAGCAGGTATGTAGTTCACTCTCCCACACATAAAAAATTGTACAAGTTACATCTTTACTGAGCAGCTGTGAAACCCAGAGAAAACTCGACAATGTCCCAGACACTCTCTGCCACAGGCTGAGGCGCAGTAGGAATCAAGTCACTGTAATTTGTGTAAAATGCAACTGAGTTTAGATTGTTTGTTGCTTTCCTTGAAGAGGCAGCTTGTTTTCCTTTACAAATGCCCTTAGGAGATGTATTAGACATGCGTAAACAGCTGGACTGTGCAGCCAGAGACAGCTCAATGCAGGGAACTGAAGTCAGAAGAATCAGCATTTCTGACTGTGCAAATCCTGTCCTGGTGGGCTCAAAGCAGGGAAGGCAAAATTATAAAGGAAGCCCTGAATTAGCCGTCCTGCCACTTACACTGTGCTACCATAAATGGCATCCACATGGCTGCTGAGCCAGCTGGATTATTTTAACTCCAGCCTGCTGGGCTGGAATCAGAGAATCATGATATACTTGGCAGATACATAGCTTGCTCTATTGTTTGGCCAGTGCGACACCATGGCACAGCTTTAAATGAGAAAACAGAAAGGAATTGCCTCCAGCACCATATTAAAAGTAAATAAATGGTAAAAACTTGTGATGAGAAAAAGATGACACCTTTGTTTTCAAATCAATTTAGTTTACCTATGAATCTCCAGAATGTACAGAATTGTGCTGCTAAAAGCCTAAAAACATACAGAGTTTTCTGATGTGCTCATAGAACCTGGAGTCTACAATCATGAGTAAATCATGATAGCATAGATACATCCATTGCTCAGGGACGTTCTTCCTTCAAACTCAAAAACAATGTTATCAGCTAGGGCTTTTTCCCCCAGATTGTAGTATAGCATGAAAACTCATATATTTGTTCAACTTAAAGACTTACAGCATCTGCTTTGGTAAGGACTCAACAAACAGTTCTGGGCCTCCAGCCTCCTTAACCACCATGTCCATGCTTCGTGCTCCATGGTCACTAATGGCTACATGTAGGGCAGCACAGACCAATTTTTTGTTGGAGGGTTTTTCTCACCTAACTTAAAAAGCACTACGTACATGTGGGGTTTTTCTCAATTAATGCTAAGAAACAAGCAATTTTAGGACAAAATTCTCCTAAGTCAACATAGATATCCACACTATCGTCAAATAAAAAGCGCCCTAAAAAGGCCAGTCTCTCCTTTTTGACCAAAACTGGAGTTCGGGAAGGCTATTTCAGGTACACATGTAGGCTTAATACACAACAACTTTGGCTAGATAAAGCCTATGAATTATCTCTGTTGGCCAGTACCTTGATGCAATCCTAATCAGAGCACAGCAGAATAACAGAAATGACCCCACATCAGCCTTATGTAATAGAGACTGCTACCTGAGCATTTGACACCTTTCCCATAATTTCACTTGCAGAACAGAATCCAGCAACAACAGGAATTCCAAGTTGACATTTTTAAGCTACCATGTATAAAATGAAAAATAAGTGGGCTTTTTTTTCAAAGGTAGGCCTTGTAAAACTTCTTCTGAAAAGCCTGTAACACCAACAGCACACTGGCTCCATTTACTAAAAAATACTTTTAGAAGTGGGTATTTGGAAACTCTGCCTTCTTCAGCATTACCATGTTCAGAAAGCTCAATAAGATTTTCTTGTCCTTTCCTTTCTTTAAATAGCTGCTCCATTTTTTACTGCATGTTGCCAAGCTTCCTCCCTAATGCTGTTAGGGAGGAGGGGATTTAATGGCTCCCACCAATAAAACCATAAATTATATCAATTATTCAGATGCTTTGTAAATGTTTTAGGGCCAGCTAATGAGAGAACTTTTTCAGAATTAGAGCTGTCTGCATCAAGAGCCAAGCATGGTAAGCCTAAGTATAGTAAAAGTGACAAAGCTGCTTCCTTCCCTTCCTAATTTTCCTCATTTGTTATTTGGCCATACCCACTACATAAAAAAGACCAGTTTGTTCACTGTACAGCACTGCTGTAGTATCAATGACCCCAGTGAAGTCCCTGGAAATGAAAGTAAAAGAAGAATTACACTGTTCATGAAGGACTTGCAGGGATTAAACCTTCCACCTCTCAAGCTCTTTTTATTCTATCACCGTGACTCTCCCACAGCTCTCAGGCCCCTTTCAGCACGTTGTCATGTGTCACCACCAGAATGAAGAATGCTTTTGAGGAGAGAATCCAGGGGAAAACATGGTCATGGGTCCTGCAGCTCAGTAGCTATTTGTTGATATTTGTGAATCAACCCAAATGTGAGCTCTGTTTTTGCTACAATGCCAGTCTCATGAGAATCCAGACAACTGCTTTAACTCTCTGAGTCTGTCAAGCAAGTGTAAAATGGAAATAAAGACATATCCATCCTCTCCCAGGGTTCTGCATTGCGAAAATAACTTCAGTATGCAGCAAAAGGTACTCAATTTGTGTTAAGAAACATACATCCACTTATTCTGGTAGGTGGAATCTTATGAAAAAATACCTTTTACTCATGATATGAAGCCCCAAATCTCTGTTTTTACACAATACCATACTCAAGGCAAGGTTTTTTGAGAGAATAAAATTTTCAGCTACAATGAAATCTTACAATTTGAAATTAACTTCTCCTATGCATTAAAACAAACTCTTGAGGAAAAAGGTTTCAGAGAATTTTTCAGTTTGGAAAGGTGGAAATAGAACAAAGTATCATTTTAAATCAAAACTGAAACAAAAGCTACTTTAAATGAAAAGAGGGAAATTTTCAAAACCAAACAAGAAACAAGCAAGAAAACTTAATCAAGGTAAAAAAAATTCCACCGTCCTCCCTCTATTATCCAGATTCCATATGAAAGTATCCACCTAACTCAGCAGGGATTCACAAGTTGTTCCAGCCACCCAAAATTGCCTTTTTTTAGTGAATAAACTATTCATCCAAAATTTTTTGCTCTATTTCTATTGCTAGTTCTGCCAAGTCATGAGATGCTAAACCTCCCACTCACTGCTGATGCAGAAATAAATGCTGACTGCATTCAAGCCAGGAAGTGTATGGGAAACATTTATGGTTTGTTTTCCCTTCAAAGATACAGGGAAATTTTCTTCAAGTCTTTGAAGAAGATCAGTGAGTTAAGGTATTTCCAAAGATGTTCAGAGAGCCCCTTGGGCAGGGGCCAGAAGAGGTGATCACAGGCATGTACCAAAATGCACTAGCAGGGCTAATAGCTACTTTTGTTGTGCTAACCAGGCCAAGATGCAAAAAATACACCTGGTTTGTGAGTGGTCACAGCTAGCTCTGTGCCAGTTCCATCCAGCTCACACTAAAGAGAGAAAGCAAGATGCTCCCCAACTTCAGAGAGGGGCTGGCCCCCAAGAAACTTCAGGAATTATCCAACCCTCTGCAGGACATGGCTAACACCTGGTTCAGATGACACAGGACTGTTACAGTACATCCTGCTGGACGTGAAAAGGGAGGACAGAGCAATAACTGCACACCAGAGACTGACATTTCTTTAAATTATCTAACTATATTCTAGACAAAGCATCACAAACAAAAGGAGTAAACTTGTCTTCCAGGTAAATTAAAGCCACTCTAGAAAAGCAATAAAATATTTCCTTTTAGCATGGGCAGTGTCTATTGACACATTTTGATCTTTCTTCTCAAATGGTGTATTTCCACCTTTGAAAAACATAATACCATGAATACAAAACCAGTTAGTAGACTGGTGAAGCTAATACTGCTGGGGGTTTTTTTCCAAGGCCATATGAAGTATTGGCACACTCATCATGTGTCATTTTGTGCAATCATATGGTGTAGTTTCCTAGTATTTCTCATTCCTGACAATTCATTCTTTCTGTACAGTAAATTTAAGACAGGATATAGCACTTCCACTTCATCCTGCTTGAGCAGGGAGCTTGGACCAGATGACCCCATGTGGTCCCTTCCAATCTTACCCATTTTGATTCTGTGATTCAAAAGCCCTCAACTTCCCTAAAAATAGCATGACTGCTTTGCAGATAAAGAAAAAGAAGTCTGAGTGGTAGCTTAAGGCAGTTTTTCTAACTGAGCAGGTTACAGCTGAGAAAACAAAGACTTGTGATTTGGACAGACAATGGTGCTGGTGCTCAGCTTGGGAGCAAATTGTGAGATTTTCTTACACATTGATGATGCAGGAACAAGCTGACCTCTGCCACTGAGCATCAAGTAACACTAACTGAAACTAAACAGGGTCAAAAGCCCACTTTTGCACATTGATAGTCAACTGCATGTTGTAACACTTCTCTCTAAAATGACAATAAAGTGGAAATGTCTCATATCTCAGGAGTTCAGGTCTAGCTCAGACCACTGCAGAAATAGTTAACGAGAAGGTATAGGAGTGGAATGCTAAATTATTTGGAAACTGGAGGTTCTGGTGGCCCCACCCGAGAAGGCTGTGGAGTTCATGCTTGTAAACAATGGTAGAGTGCAACTAAGATTGAACAGAGTCTTAGCCTCTGTGGAAAAAGATTAAAACTATAAAAAAACAAGAGGGAAAAAATTGAAAATTCCTCTGCTCATTATTTATTAGGACTTTGGCATGCACCAGAGCACTGCTGACTTTTCTCATTGCCCTGATCTTGAAAAACACTGGAGAGGAACAGGATGGGGACACCACCACTCCCACCAGCTCAGCCACATCCTTCACACTGTGTGAAAACAGGAATTTGTGGTTCTTGCAACTCTTCAGCCTGGTTGCCTCTCTCTGCCCTCTTGGTGGAAAGATTCTGGCTTTGGTATGTGCTCTACAGTAGTGCCAGAGACCAAGAGGCACCTCACCCCACCCAGTGTCATGGGCAGAGGCAGTACTGTTTGGTCAGACTCCGGAGGAGCCATCAAGATCCACAGTCTGTGCCTGAGCTGTCTCAGGAATAAACCTACAACACCAAACATCAGCTTCTCACCACTTGTATTCTGCACATCTCTGCTATTTTCCTTGGTCTCACTTTGTATGTTTTGTCTTCTTATGTCTTCAAGAAATTGGTCTTGAATAAGCACTTAAACCACTTGATTAAATATTTTTCCTTTTTTTTTCCCTTGAAAACCAACCAGACTTCTAATAAAGCTTTCTGCAGTCAAAGGCAGAAGAAATATTCCTGCCCCACAAAAACCTGACTCTGTGCTCACACAGCCCCCACAGGTTACTCCAGCCCCACCATCTCAGCACATCTCAGTGCCCTTCATCTGGCTTGTAAATAAAGCAAGCTCACATTGGCTGAAATAAAATAAATAATACCAATATTTTTGATGTCTCTTGTGTATGAACCAAAGAAAGTAATCAACAGATTGGTGGAGCCATGGTGATCAGTTTACAAAGGTGACAAATAAGGATTGATGTCTCTGCTAGAAGGAAGCAGCTTCTTATTGCTAGGTAATTGAAAGACATCTATCACACAGAAACACCCCCACATATGAGCTGAGCTCAGTGCAAATTGAGAATTATATGTGGCTGCATTAGGACATGGGTAAAAACGTATCCCCTCAGCCTTTGCAGATAGATGACAATGCCCGTCTTGGGTCTTGTTTACAACAAGATTTTGGCTCTTCCTTCCCAGTGAAATCAACAGGTAATATTTTTAATGTCATTAAATGCTCACTTGAGTACTGGGACTCTAAGTGGTAAATTTCCCAGTGGATGAGAGCTTGGATAAAAAACAATCACTAAGGAGAAAAAACTGAGAAAGATTGCATGATTGCTAGCAAGAACCACTGGCAGAATCTTTGAACAATGTCATTAAATTCATAAATAGACTCAAATGCTGATATTGACCAAAGAAGCATTTATATTTAAGATTCATTTGAAATCAGAATTCAATGTGGTATGTATCTGAGCACAGCCAGAGTGCCTACTTCTTTAAGGCCAGCTTTCCCTCTTTTCTGATTTTTTGGATTGGTTGCTGGTTTGTTTTTTTGGGGTTTTTTTGTTTTGTTTTTTTTTTTTTTTGGGGGGGGGGTGTTTTGTTGTTGTTAACTCAGCCCCAGAAAACTCTTTTTGTTTGTAGATCCAAAAGTTCTTCAGCTGCCCCAGGTGAAAAGTAATGTTCATTCAGCTCAGCTACAGCCATGCAGGTTCAGTTATTACCTCTGCCATCCAGTTAGGAAGAATTGCACCAAATTGCATTATTCACTGACCTTTGAAGAGTTAACTGACTCAGTGCATGACTGTTATCAAATAACAAGTCAGGATTTCATTTTTGTAGCAATGGGAACAAATCCCTTCCTTCCAAGTAAAGCAGGTAAGGATCACAGAAGTGGCATATGTCAGTGTAGCTACCGCGATCAATACAAGAACATGTGCACCTATACATGCATATTCTGGTATTATTTCATCATTGGATAGCATAAAAATTGTGTTAAATCTCAGATGACTTCAGAACATCCTACAACATCTCTGTGCTGTATTTCCTATTGTAGTCACAACTAAGTGAACCACTAAAAGTGATCCGATTCACTGAACCAAACAACAAAAGCCTAAATTTTGAAAAGGATGCCTAGGGTAATAGGGCTTTTTTCTTCCACTTTTGGTCTCTGCTGTTTGTGAATAGAGAGTTGATTTTCTAATTCTTCTCTAAGATTATACACCTAAATTCTGGATTTCCTAGGACTTTCAGCGATTTAATCTGGTGGGAAAAGGCATTTGTTTATTTTTATGACTGCCAGTCTCTCTAAATTAAAGACTGGTAAATCAAAGTAATCCTTTGGCCAGAGAAAATTGCCTTATCAATAATAAATATAAGATCAGACTAAAAAACTGTGAATGGGATGGGTCATTGCATTACTCAGTAACTCTATATGCTTCTTTCTTGACTGTTACTTGATCAGTTACTTACTATTCCTGAGCCACTCATCATTCTTATCTTAGCATATCTTCTGGCTCTGGATTCTGAATTTTTTCTTTCATCTGATTAAACTGGAAGGGGAAAAAATGCTTTGTATGTGGATAATTTAAGCAATTTGTGACTGACAATAATGGTATAATAAACAGATCTGTATATACAGTCCATGAAATTTCTATCTTTTTATATTTCTTCTCTTTCTATCTTTGAAAAAAATATTTTAAAATGAAAACTAAAAACATCTGTAAAAACATGTCTTGAAGCTGAGCTGATGTCAAAGAAAACATAGGCTCTGGTAGGATAATGCAGTCCAATTCCAGTCCTCAGTGTGAGACACATTTCATGTACAGTAAAGCACTTAAGGAAATGCAGAATTGAAAGAGGATGTACAGTGGGGATAATAGAATATGGCAAAGGTGAAAATGTACGTTGAAAGAAATTGATGTTCTGAATATTAATAAACAGAAAGAAAGAAAATGGGATAAACAGGGAAGGTTAGAGGAAAGGAAATGGAATTCAAATAAAGGGGAATGAACAGCAGTATTTAGCAAGATTCACGCAAAGATTAATTTTTTAAATTTAACTGAATCAGTTCCCATATTCTAAAGGGATCAGAACTGCCACGTTCATGTAAACGTACCTATCACACCCAAATTAGCTCAAGCCTGTAGGCTCAGGACCTGGGATCAACACTGCCTGTGCCCAGACCCTTGTTTTTCACCTCACTTGGGATGGTGGAGAAAGGAAAGTGATCCATACTTTCCCATGGACTCTTCCAACCAAGGACCTGCCTGACCCACTCTGTGGGTCCCACTAACCAACTATAGACCATCAAACCTGCACCATCTCTTTTGAAGAAAACTCCTGGGCTTGAGGGCACTCCTGAGCACCAGGCTTTATGGTAGAAGCAGACCTGCACAGTTTGAAACTACTGGCATGCACCTCCTTCCTTGTTTTTCCTAATCACATTCTTTGAAATGTAATTATTTTTTTGTCCTGTTTTCTATAGTGCTTCCTAATCAAGATCTACCTGTCCTTTCCAGACAGAGATGTTTGACCAACTGACATTGTAAAGTAAATTATGCTTCCAACCCCTTTGTGGAAGACCAGCCCTGGAACAAAAAAAGCAGGAAAAACCTGCAGAGGAACACACCATTGTAGGCTCCCTTTTGTGTTCGTGTGGAACCACCAGGGGCACCTGCAAGGACTCAAAGGCTACTCAAGCACAGGAGAGACAGAGACACCTTTCATGCTCATTTTCTGATGCAGATTTTGATTATTATAATAACTTAGTGATGGGCTGCTCCACAATTGTCTCCTTGGCTATTCAAAAGGCAAAAAGAAAATTATGTTGATTTAAAGTAAAAATTGGTTGTCTCAAATCCTGAGCCTTTGCTTCCAAGCAGAGCTTTGTACTAAGGTTTTGTTTGCAGCTGTCATGTTTTTCACAGAATTTCATTTTCACCTGAGCTATAAATCCAAGAACTTCCTGAATCATACTGTAATGTTAAACTTTCTCCAGGACTCTTATGCCAAGAGCTTTGTTCAAAACAGTGTCATCACACATTTCAGTCAGGCTGACTGAAATCATTTTCAGTCACAATAGTTGGGAACTTAGTGCAAATAAATAACCAAAGCAACCACTGCTTCTCACTGAAAGATGTTTGCGCAGAAGCCTTTTAGCCATGCAGTCTCATGTACAGAGCACATCTATATTCCCTTCTCAACTTAACTTTGAGCCAAAGTAGTGGACTTTCAAAACAGGAAAATAGTTTTCTGAAGTTTATTTGATTGCTTAGCCTGAAGGCCAGTGTTTACTCCTATAAACTGCTCTTTTTTCCTCATCCCTTTTCTAAAGCCACGGTGACTATATTTGTCCTGTACAGTCTGCAGCTGTAGTTAAAGTAGCCAGAGACTCTCAAAGGAGCCACACACCACTGAGCACCAGCAGTGCCCACAACACTCAGTGCCAGCAACAGTCTGGAGTACAGATGGAGAGGTCTTTGAAGGACAGCACAGGCACCTCTCAGAAAGACTGATGCATGGCCCTCAAGGGTCAAAGCACTGCAGCACAAGTAAACAGAATGGTTTTCATGACAGCCTGATCCCACATGCTCAAGGCTTGTTGAACTCTGTTGCCCTGTGGCAAGCAAAATCTTGCTCCCAGAATGACTTCATGATACTGACAGGTGAATGTTCACCTCATGAAAAGGCTGGAGACAACCAGGAGGGAGATAATTCTGGAAGGAGCTACTGAGGATGTCACCACTGCTCAGTGAAGATTCACAGTGAAGATCGCTCATCTGTGCAGGAAGTAAGGACCAGATAACTTCTGGTTTCCTTATTTCTATTTGCAAATTTATAGAGTCTTGCATATGATGAGTTGGGTTACACCCTTTCTACAAGAATGGCATTATAATCGATGGCACAGTCCCTTTACTTCTCTTTGTGTGTGTGTTTGTGTGTGTGTTCCTAGTTTGTGTCACATACTGTGTCTATAAAACAGTAAATAGATGAGGGTGAACCACCTACAAAGAGGAGAGACTTCAGCATCCTTGGGGAACTGCTAATCCTGCTCAGACAGAGAAGGTTCAAAAGCTTAAATGACGTGGGATCTGGAGAAACTGTACTGAGAAGCTCTTGGAGATGATGAACAAAACAATTTCCTGAAAGCCCAGAGGGGGCCAAACTGAGTTTTCTGCCACTTAAAATCCTTGGGATGGCTGTAGCTGAGGGCACAGTAGGTGGGAGGAGGGCTGTGCATAAACTTTTGCACTCCTGCTTAGTCTTATCGAGTTGTTCTGACTTCTGTTCATTTTTATAAAATAGTAAAAAAATAACTTTTCATGTTTTATTCCTGGTCTGATGACACATGGGTAGTTTTTAAGTTCAGCTATAACTTTTAATCTCCTGTGGCATTTCATTGTGAGAAGAAGATAAAGGCACATCCACTTCAAAGCTCGGGCGTGGGATTGTTCCTCTTGCAAAGTCACAGACCTGGTGCCCCAGAGCCTGTTTTCTTCTGTCCTTCCCATCATGGGGACACCTGGCACAGCCACTGCACAAGCCTGAGTTCCCCAGGCTGGGCACAGCACATGTCAGAGGTGGGAGAGGAAGGGAAAAATGGAACAGCTTTTCTGACTCTCTGGCAATTCTGGCATGCTCAGCTGACTCATGTAACTTAAAAGAAGCTGCAAAACCGAGTCAGCCTACGCAAGAGAAGAAAACAGCCTATATATAAATAACAACCTATATAGCTTTCCCCCTGTCAGTTCCATAAGTAGCTGGAGAAGAACAAAGCTTTGAAGTGAGTCATGTTACCCCCCACCCCACCCCCAGTCTCTCTCTCTCTCGCTCTCTCTGGAAGTTCTAAGGAAGCTCAGAAAACACATTGGTCAGAATTTTAAGTCATGAAGATTAGGGTCAAACTATAACTCTTTCAGGAGATTTTAATGAACTGCCTAAGCCAGGAATTCAATCTGCATAATTGGAAATGAACACGTATCTTTCTTGAATCATTCTGTAGGCATTTGCCTTACTGGTAAGTCTAGGGTAGTAATAGCTCATCACCAGGTTTCTTTCCAGCACTAAATATTCTTACAACATCGGTCTGTTCCTGCTACTAACTTAAATGTAGGACTGCAAACCTACATCATTTATATCCACGTGGTCATTACAACTTCCATTTCCATTATGACTCAGCACATATTACACAGATTTGACTCTTTTTAGATCAAGAGATCTGCTGGTCCTGTACAGAAGCCTGGATTGTATTGCTGTGTTATCCAGTATTCATGTTCAGCATTAATAAATGCATCCTTTGAAAAATCCTCCCTCTTAATAACTCTAACCTCACTATCAAGTTTCTGAGGAGAATCACACATGGCTAGAAATACAAAGAGACACACTTCATATTATATTTAAGAGCTATCTTTCAGTTTGATAAGTTATTAATAAATGTCAGAGTTGCTCCATCAATACTTAGAGCTGTAGGAAAGTACTTGCCTGGCTGATGAACCCTGTTACATGTTTCTCACATTAACTGACATATAATCACTTGCAATTATGGTGGAGATAGAAAATAAACAACAAAAAACAAATTAGAGAACTATTTTGCACGGAACATCACAAGTTAGCAGAGAGTATATTGCATCTAATGAGACTCAAAGACAAAGGTGTATTTCAAATTACAAGTATTTCAAAAAAGGAGTATTTCTCTGCCTCTTTCTTCTGAAAGATCTTAATGAGGTGTCTTAAAGAAACTAATCTACCTGCTTCTCAAAGGGGGTGTGCAACGTAGGGAAATATTCTTAGCTCCATTGTAGAAACAGGGAAATTAAGGTGTGTATATGGTAAGTACACCGCGCAGGTTTTCTGGAGGAGCCAGCGGCATAGCTCTGAATGAAATCTTAATCCATGTTTTAGAGTTCAGATCATCCTTCCCAGATCCACATTGCTGACTGTTCCACAGAGCTGCCTAAATCCACAAGAATTTTCCTGAGGATACTCTGCATCACTAACATACTACAAACGGGATTTTGCAAAAAATGCATATCTGTATCACTGTCAGGCACATCAGGAGGAGAACAGGAGATAGACAGGGAAAAAACGTGCAATAATAGTGCCCACTCCTTCTTGGCTGTTGCTGTCAGCTTGATTTTGGACATAATAAGAAGCAGTGAAGAGAAATTAAAACAGATTTAGGGTTTTTTCAGAGTAGGCCATACTCATGGGTAAGGTGGGGGGAGGGCAAGGGAGATGTTCCAGCATATGCAGCTGCAAGAGACATTTTTGCTTAAGTTGTCAATACAATGTTTATTTCGTAAACGTATTTGTCAATTTTGCAACACTTACTCTGCCTAAAGGGTACCTTGGATCTAATGTTATTTCAGCAGCTATGACTTTGATTGATTGCACATCAGGAAGCTTAAGTGCAGAAAACTCCTACACAAAAACACTTTAAAGTATGGAAATTAAAATTTAAAGGCTGCTTTTTAAACATGCTTTGTGTGCCAGAGGAGCCCAGTCCCAGTCTGAACCGTGAGGGTAGCAAGGAGGAAGGGCATCACAGCCACTCAGTCCCACTCACACAGGACATGTCCTAGGCACAAACATCACATTAAGTGGTGTTAAAGGTGGGAGGGGAGCAAAGGAACTGAGCCGACAGAGTCTGCTGTTTCTAACAAATCCACACCTGTTTAACATCCCCAGCTGCCAAATAACTGCAGAAGAGCATAGGAAAAGCCACAAGCAGGACCTGGTTCTCCAACAAATATGCTCACCACATTTCTTTTCATGCACATCCCATCAAAATCCATCAGGGCCATTCAGTCAATATTAATATGCTTTTACCAGAGGAAGGGGTGCACAAAATATCCTCAGGAAAAGCTTCTTATCCTTAGTGAATACCATCAGAGCTGCCCTGCACGTTTGGCAGCAGCCATTCCTGCACAGAATGGTCTCCACAGAGGATCTGCTGAGCTCTTGGGAAGCTCTCTGCATTCTTATCTGAGGGCTGTTATTTTTTGAGTACTCCTCAATACATCTTCAGAAAGGCTGAAAGTCAACATTCCTCTTGGCACTGGTGTTGCCATGCAGCAGGTGCATTGGCACTGATTTTCCAGTGCTACAATAAAACCTCACAATCCCTTTTGTGAGGAAAATAACCTGCTTTTACAGGGCAGGTGATTTCTCATGGCTGCATTAGGTCCAATGGCCTGTAAAGTAATTCGCTGTATCATAATATGTTCTTTCTTTCAACTCGACTCAAGCAATGTTCCCCTCTTGGCCTTAACAACCCAGCTCTCCTAAGTATTTACTCTTTCCTTTTCCACCCAGTAGTTGTACAAAGGGATAAAAATTAACTGGAGAGGAGTGTTTATTTCATCTCTCATCTCTATCCAATCCCTTTGATCACAGATACAGAAAAGATCTAAGTGCTTAAGTCCAAACACTTTGCCCTCGTTCAGCTGCTGCTTAGCTCTGGAGACAACTTAAGTTCAGTAGGTCCTTCACTGCTCAATGTTTTCTGGGCAGCTGAGTTCTGCTCATGCCCAGAATCCCTCCTTCTATGTGCAGGGAGGTATTTAGCTCCAGCCTGGGTCAAACATGATTCAGGAGCTACAATGAGAACATACAAGGACTGTGCACAGCAGTTTATTCAGAGTCCATCAAGCACAAACTGACAGCCTTGGGTCCTTTAAAGAAATACCTCAGTAACTGCAGGAATAGTAAAACAAAATCATGCCAATCTTTCTGTTGGAAGCTTTGTGGTACTGGCACTCATCAAGGAAGAGGGAAATACACCTTAAATGCCTTCCCAAGCCTGACAGGATATTAGTGCATCTCTTCTACCTCCCAGAATACATATAGAAGGCCATGAGCAGGGCTGGGAAGAGAAGGGATTTTAAAGCTCAAATGGAACTGTTCTGCTGCACAGAAAAAAATGCAAAATTCCTGAATTTTGTTCCAATAAAGCGGAGAAAATGAGCTATGCCTTAATTGCCCTTTATATATTGTCACTCACTGGCTAGAATGAAGAAGCAGTTTATTTGATTGGTAAGTTATTTGCTGTCTGTTCAATTTGTAATAATGCTACAGCTGCTGTCCGAGGAAAGGTCCTCAGCCATGTGAATGATGGGGGGAGGATTCAGCTCACCATCTGAACAGATAGGGAGCTCCAGGGGAGACTTCAACCCATCTGCTTTAGATGTTGATTGGCCATAGGGATGAACTGACTCTGGAAGTATCCATTTCTGCCCACTGAAGAAGGCATTATGATAAAGGATACCTGCTGGCCAAATCGATTTGAGAAACCAGGACACACATTCAAAGGAGGAGGAAGGGGGAATAGAAATATAGGGGAGAAGAATCCAATTAAGTTAACTTGGGGTTCAATTCAGAAACTACAAAGCCATAAGGTTCTCTGATTCATTCTGCCCTCCTTGCTATGAACAGTCTCGTAATTGGAAGAGAAGTTCCCATGTTTTATACTGGTTTGTCTATTTATCTCCAAGGCTTAACAGAGACAAACATTATTAAAATACATTTTGGAAAAGCCTTTCAACACTGCCATTTATTTTAAATATTATTGTTTAATCACTGATTCCCCTCTGGTAATTATGCTATCTTTAGGCTTTGGAGTTTTTTAATCGGTGTTTTCCTGTGGATTGGGTGTGATTCCTGCAGAAGCCTTGTAATAACCAAATAACTAGGACAGTCTAATCTAATAATTTGTGCATGCATATGATGTTCAGGGGGATTATTAAAGTTATTTTCTCACTAAAATGTTATCAGCTTAGAAAGTTGAGCTGTTCCAGGCCGATGGCTTTTTATTGCAAAAATGTTTAATACTGTTGTACGCACCAGACTGCAGTTGCACACGTTAATGTCGCTTATTCCACTGATTTTGCCTTTTGAAAGGAACCTTCCTGGTCCCGATTTTTGCTTAAAAAATATCCTAACAATGAAACCAATTTTGCTGAAACGGCAAATGTTTTCTGAAACTGAAACCGGAGTATTTGTTTAAATTAAAAGGCTTCGATAGGCTTTAGTTTGACAGGACTTGTTATTAGCTTAGGACAGGAAGCCTTGAGAATTTTCTCCTGCTATAATAGCATTTAATTTCAGGCCCCCAGCACAACTAATTTAAATGGTTCCAAGGGTAGAACATAATCAATTTTACAACCAAGATGGAAGTCAGTTCTTTAGTAGTAATTTCCCTGAAGGATAAAAACAGTGATAACAAAACAAACAAGAAAAAAAAAGACAAAAGAAAAAAAACCCAACCCCAGCATGAATGCAAATAGCATTACTCAGACTTTTTTGCTCTGCTGGAGTAGTCTAAATTTCAAAGCCACCTCCCACACATATACTTATATATAACATTTAGAAATACAATACTTCCTTAGATGTTGTATTCATTGTCACAGAATTTGTTCCTAGATATGGAGTATTTTGCTACAGAAATCAAGACTACATCAGTATTTTTCTGCTCTCATGATTCCTTCTGGAGAGAAAGACCTGGTATACGATAAAACAGGAGCACAAGCAAAGAGAAAGAGATAAAGATATGGGCAGACAAATGTCAAATACTATTCAGTTGCTTAGGCCATGATATGCACAATATGTCATGACTCTGCAGTTATACATGCCTCATATTTCACATTTGAATGATAATCCCTCTTGGTTTAATTGCAGCAAATATAGTCATGCTGCAATTAACATTGTATCCATTATTCTTCCAGTGAATTATCTTTAAGTTTGTTTTTTTTATGTTTCAGAGCCCACACTAGGAAGGCTTTGTTTAATCAGCTAGAGAGACCACAACAAACTGTGACAAGCCTTTCTTAGACTCTCTAAGGAGACAAAGGCTTAACCTGCTGCTCATATATCATTGTTGCTTAGCTTTGATTATTGCAGAAATAATGAGTACTGCAGAAAAGTTCAAATAAAGCATTACTTTCTAACATTCAGTTGCAGCTGAAATGTTGGCCCATTCTTTTGAGAGTGTTTGTTTAACAAAGCCTCTTGTTGAACAAGGTCAGTAGCAAATGTGGTAGGGAAAATGAAGATATTGTCTGGTCCCCCTGGGGGCTCTGAGGACGTGGAGACTGGTTGCCCTGACCAGTCTCACTTGAGCCCCCAGCCCAGTTTGGGCTATGTCACACGAAGCTCATGGTCAGCCAGGTCTCCTGCAAGGACCTGTGACCTGTGTTACAGCTGGCCCTGCCACCAGCCTGGCCTCCGGCTGTCCTCGATCCATTGGCTACACAGATTCATGTATTAGTATGCTCAAAACAATGACATTGAAATCATAATATCCTATAATTAGTTGGTTTTGGTGGGGTTTAAGATGGATTGCATTAAAATCAGAATGAAATTCAAGAGAAGAAAAAAAAAAAAAGGAGTCAGGATGACATGATTTTGATCCCCTAATATGAAACATACAAGGGGTAGTGATGAACATGTATACCATGTTTAACCTTTACAGGAACATTTATTATATATATATATATATACACACAATGTGAAATCATTGTTTTTACCGAACAGTTCAACTGTATCACAAGAGGGGAACGTCAGCAATTTGTTACGAATATGAGCATCGTCTTTCTAAAAGTAGTCATTGGTCACAAATCTGGGGTAGAATATAAGAAGTTCCAAAAAAGGGCTATTTTCAAAACTTATTTGTGTTTTCCAGTGACCTTACGGTCACAGAAATTTCTACTGCTAGGTAGAAACTCTTTTTTTTGCTTCTTTACTGAGCTCCAGCACAGCAGAGATTTTTCCCTTAACTCCTGTGAGCCTGACAGAAGCTACATGTGTGAAAAGATGTCTTAACTGCAATTTGTAAGAATCTGGTGTAGCTTCTTTACCTGATCTTACATTTTCTGGCTCACTGAAGCCCACTTTTGATCAATGCCACTGTCATTTCTAGACTCATCTTCATTTACAAGTAATGGCAGAACCTCCTCTCCCAGTTTCTATCCTTAAGCAATGGCACAATATCCATGATTTTTGGGTACTGATTGTTTTGTAGAAGACTAGAGATGACTACTTTGAGAAACACAACATAATATACACATCACTTCTTTCGTCCTGCTCAGACAAGTGAAACAACATAATGCTACATCTGAGGAGCCTGGTGCTATGGTAACCTGCCTCATGAAGCATCCCTAGGAAGCCCCTTATCTGCAGCAGATGGGAATCAACTGAAGTCTCCAGCAACACACAGTCTCCACATAAACACTCATAGAATCCTTGAGTCAGTGCCCAGCTGCGCTGCAGGACTTCAGCTTCACAGTTCACACACTCCAAAACGAAACATGGCTGGATTTGGACAAAGGAGGAATGCTCAGCACCCAACACAAGAGATTCTAACAAAGCCAGCAAGGTGACTTTTGACAAGTGGAAGTAACTTCAGTTTTTCCCACATTATTATTTTATATGTTTTCAATAAATAATTTTTAATTCACAGCTGCATATGTATATGCAATTTCAAACCATTGAAATCACTCAAACCATTATTTTCCTTGTAAAACATGTAATTTCCCTGCCAAAAGGAGATACGAAGAGCTTGAATCCCTTTTAATCTATATTTGGCCAACATGAGAACATACTAAAATCCCTAACTACATCTTGTATCTTGCCAGCATGACAGATGAAGAAATGCTGTTTAACCTTCCCCAGCCCCCGGCTGACTCCTTCCCTTTCACGTGCTGCATTTATGGATAATGATCTCCGAGCTACAAGAAAGCTTTGGTCCACTTTACATTCCTTGCACTGAGACACAGAGGGACGGGGACACGGAAACCACCTGATCTTGGAGACACAGGAACTGACCATGTGGAATTGGGTAGTTTGGCCACTCCCAAGCTCACGTGAGCACAGTAAAATTCCTGAGCCGTCCTCAAAGGTCTTCTGCTCCCTACCAAAATGAAGTCAAATGCTTAGCAGACTGAGGTACTGTCTTGTGTTGCTAGGGTGTAAAGAGGAGTGAGGGAGCATGGTCTGAGCAGGACCACACCCTGCCTCCCCTACTAGCATTCAAATAAAGCAGGAGGGCAAACAGGATTCACCTCCCACACATTTCAGCCTTTTTCCCATCACTCAGAGCCAATGATTCTGTGAACTCTTCTTCCCTGGAGATGCAGCATGCCCTGGGCAGTGTGTTGAACTGCTTGGAAAATCCTCTTCTAGCCCAGGTCTACTTGGCATGGGGAGCACATGCACTTACAAAACGTCACAGTTTCACACCAGCCAGTTCCAAGAACCTGCATTCTCCCCGGGGCCCTGCAATTTTAAAACACTTGAAATGTATTTGTATTGTGTTTAGACTCTCATTTTCACATCAAGGGAGCCTGTCAGCAATTTGCTGTGGGGATGGGTACTGTACAGAAACACTGGAAAATCACCTGCCAGACACTGGAAATTCACCTGAAAAAGGTCAGCTCGATGCATAACAACCCGTCGGTGCATGACAACAGCTTGGTGGTTCTTGCTCTCAGGACAAGACAGAGCTGTAGCCGGAGCACCTGCTCACTGTAGCTGGAAATGCTTTAGAAATAAAGCCAGGTTTTTTTAGTGAGATTGTGATGGAAGACTAGAAAATTCCTGACCTTTTGTTCCTCTGTGGAGGAGGACAATCTTGAACTTCAGTGATATCATCTATTTTGTTGTCTTGTGGAAAGTACAGCAGACAGCTCCTGGTTTAAACTTGCTCTATTCCCATCTTTAAACTGCTCAGATTTTGAAAGGATTCTTTCCAAGAAACATGCTCCATGTTACTATGGGGAAAATTTTAAGAAAGTGCCCATGAAATAGTATTCAAAAAGAGTTTTATGAACCTATAACACTCATGTTAAAGTACCTTTGAAATACCAAAGTTTGTAGGCAAAATAAAAGCATTTTTTCAGTTTTGTTAACAAAAGGGTAATCACATTAAGATTCACAGCAGGCCTTCTATTCCTTTAGGTTTTTTACATGAATGCATGCTGAATTAAAAGATCAATGATAGTGTCATTGGCACATAATTTGCAAACGGCTTTGTGAGATGTTTCTTGCATTTTGTGTTAGTATTTTTGCATGACCCGTGTATTCAATGTGGGTGAGATGTGGGAAGAGAAAGAGTATGACAACTCTATAATCTCCATACAAAAATAAGAGTAATAGGCCAAAACTAGTTATTCATACCTTGAGAAGGGCAAGAAGAAAAGCTTATTTACTCTTTATAAGTCTGATTCATTGTTTACTGTTCTCTGAAAAATGTCTAGCTGAAATGCTTGCTTCAATCATGACATTTTTACAGTGTTCTGATCCTGAATTTAAAAAAGAAGTAAAAATCTGCACACGCTAACATGATGTAATTTTCCTGGATATCATGTTTACTCACTGCCTTTTTCAGCCATGATTTTATGTGCCTTACAGGTGGCCAGACCCTGGAAGAGTGTCTATGCAAGCATCTCAAAGTGTTAGTCAAATTCCAGAAGACCAAAACTGGTCACACAGTTATGTTTTATCAACTTCAGATAAATATTAAAACAACAAGCAAGTTTCCAGTTCTCTCTCGTTAACTCTACCCTGACAGAAGACAGACTGCCAGCTCCATCATTTGGAGCACATCCAGGTGTGCCATGCATACTTCCCAAAAATGGAACCTGCTTTATCACAATTTAATGACGTGACTAACCCGACCCAACCAGGTAGCCAGCAATTTTCAGCATTAACTGACAAGAACTCTCTCTCTGTCACCTATTTAACCATAATTAGCTCACATATTACTGGATGTCAAGTTCTTCAGAAGAGTCAGTCAAGCAGAGCATTGTTAGCTAGTCTGATTTTTGGCTCCACATTCAAACGAAAACTGATGTCTAATCAAGAAAACACATACACAGTGTTTCTCTCATTTCTCTTGAGCATGTTATAAGGTTTCAAACCGACACGTTCATTTGAGAGCACACTAATCAGCACACCATTGACTATGTGAAAACGTGCAACATGTTTGAATGTCAATGAAAGCAAAGAAATTCCCTGTATATACTGCAACTTCTGGAGTAAAGATACCTGTAACAAAGTGGCTTTATTTCTAAAGCATTGCCAACAACAACGAACAGGCCCTTAAACACACTCTGGGTCAGACCCGTGGCACACAGAAGCCAGTCTGCACATTACCAAGAGACAAGATTGTTGTACGGGTCACTTGCCTAGTTTAACATCGCCTAAAACTGTAAAACTAAAAGCTGAATGCTGAGGGGGTGCAGCCAGCACCTACAGACACCTATAGACACCGATCTTTAGGTGCTCCGGCTACAGCTCTGTCTTGTCCTGAGAGCAAGAGCCACTGAGCTGTTGTCATGCACAGCCGGGTTGTTATGCATCGAGCTGACAAAGATGGCAGGTGATTTTCCAGTGTTTCTGTACAGTACCCATCCCCACAGCAAATTGCTGACAGGCTCCCTTGATGTGAAAATGGAGAGGCTAAACACAATACAAATACATTTCAAGTGTTTTGAAATTGCAGGGCCCCGGGGACAAATTGCTGACAGGCTCCCTTGATGTGAAAATGAGAGTCTAAACACAATACAAATACATTTCAAGTGTTTTAAAATTGCAGGGCCCCGGGGAGAATGCAGGTTCTTGGAACTGGCTGGTGTGAAACTGTGACGTTTTGTAAGTGCATGTGCTCCCCATGCCAAGTAGACCTGGGCTAGAAGAGGATTTTCCAAGCAGTTCAACACACTGCCCAGGGCATGCTGCATCTCCAGGGGTTTAAGGTATCTCCACAGCTGCTATCTCTCTAGAGGACTGCATGTATTGGAGCCTGCAGCGTGAAAATTTAAAAAAAAAAATTAAGCCCTATGTTTGCAGTATGTGTTAGCTCTATTGAGTATGGACGTTTTCATAATCCATCTGCTTCTGGACCTGAGCCATGCCCTACAACCTCAGTGAAGTTGGGAGTAGGTACCCTGAATCTGAAAACCCTGAATCCTGGCCCAAGGAATGCTAGAATTCCTCATCTGTATCTATCTGTATCTGTACCTGTATCTAGTCTGTTTCCAAAGTATCTCACACTGAAGAGATGCCCTTAATTAGTGGCAGGAACTAAACAACAGGATCTAAACCCTTGAGCCCTGAGCAATAATCACCAGGAAAATAAATTAATTTTGATGAGGATGTACTATAAGTACTCCTCAGTGCCCAGATTAGAGACTGCTAGGCTCAGAGCCATTCCTGAGGAAGCATCTGTTTCTCACTGACTACCCTGTGTTGAAGCACCTCTACTGAGCCTTTCTTCTCTCCCAATCAACTAATTAATTCCCACAATGGAAAGCAAATTGAATCAGCCTGGGATCCCTCTTGCCTCCTCATCTGATCCCTGCACATGTAACTAATACTCTCTGCTGCCTTTTTTTCTCTGTTCCCCACAGGCAGGGCCCTTCCCCAGTATCTCCAGCCCATTTTCCAGTTCCCTGCCCTGCATACACTCTGCTTAGGAGCTGAAGAGTCCATCAGAAAAGCTCTTGGTTTTCCAAGGAGCAGTACGGAGTGATGAGGGACTCCTCCAAATGACATTTATCTGCTGTCTCCTTCCAGCCCCTGCAGCTGAGATTACACATTTGCCTTTCTCATTTGGCTTCCCCTCTATAATAGCCTGTACCAGATGTTTGATATTTCACTCAGCACTAACTAGAGATGCATATTGTTTTAATTTCCATTAGTCAATCCTTGACACTTTCAAAGTCTTTTTCTCATGTATTTTTTTACTCAGCTGATATTCAACACAATTAAAAGATCCATCTCACAGTAGCTGTTCAAAATGCGTACTGAAAGAAAAAAAGCAATTAAACTGACCAGGCAGTCCATGCAAGGGTTGCCTTAACTGAACAGGTTTTTAGTACACAACCTATAGAAGATAATGCTGGCAGATTTTTAGTCAGAGCCACTCCAGGATATTATTCCAGGACCATCCAGAAGCAATCCCATCAATATTGAGGAAAGACTTAATTTTTAGCAGCTGAAACTTGAAATCTACTGCAATTCAGCAGAATGCAAACAAATAACAGCAGAGGAGTTGCTGCAGCTATGATGGGCTACAGATTTAAAGCGAACTGGGTTCGAGGAGACAAATTCTCTCTTATTAGAGCCGACAATGCTCATGAGAAAAAGAGATTGGTTTGGGGATGAGAGACCCTTTATAAGCGTAATGCTGACAGGAAGTATCACCATCCAACAGAGCAGTATACCTACAATAAGGGTGCCTGCTGAGCCCTTCTCCCTTTCCCTGACACAGTTCTCTGCTCTTACCTCTGTCATGCTGTAAGTCTGACCTCTGGTCCCTGTCTCAGAGGCTGCCTCACCAACTCAGCTCTCAGCTGATCTGTGCTCATGGAGGAGGCAGGCAGGAGGTTCCCAGGGCATGCAAGAACCAGATGGAAAGGTGCACTGAGGTACAGGTGCGTGTGTCTTTCCCCAGTCTTGTTTTCTTGAGCCCTTTGACGGCAACAAGCCAATATTCCCGCATCCTCCCCTACTTAAGTTTAGTTGAGAGGCTGCTGGAAAGGGCTGGCCACAGAGTGAACACAGGCAGGGACAGGAGTGGTCCAGAGAAGCTTCTAAGGTGAAACTGTAGCTTGTCAGGAAGGGAACTGGAAGGCACCTTCGGTGAGGCAAAAGAGAACTTTAGATGCAGTTGCACCTTTTCTCTGACTCTTCCTCTGGTTCCCATCTCATTTGGAGCAAGGATGAGGAGAGGGGGAAAGGTTCTGTGGCTGGAGAGTGGATGACATGGAAAAGACAAAACAAAGAAGCTTGAAAAGGCTCGTTAAGACTGGCTGCTGTGTATGTGGCAGATTGACGTGAATGTTTACACATGTGACTTAGGATAGGCTGCCTTTTACTTTCAACTGGAAATATAGGATCTGTTCCAAAGGCATGGAACATGGTTCTCTCTGCCTCTTCTTGTCTGCCCTCATATTGGAAATTGTGTTTTGTCCTCCTTCAGAGTGTTTATGTTGCACAACACATAGATTTAAGTCAAAAATTTACTTTATCCTGATCAGGCATGCATAAAATTAGTTTTCCTCCATTTAATAATAACACCAAAAAAGTAAATATGCCAAAACATTTACAGCTATTTCCTTGATACAGTAAGTGGGGTAAATCTCATTACTGATATCCTTTTCTTATAAAAGCATCAGTTCAGTTTGTCCATTATTCCAATATTTGCTTGAATTTCTATCCCAAATCACTCCCCTATGTTAAGAAAACAATTTTCTCACCAAGAGCTGTTTATATGCCCTGAACGAGGAAATGGTCATAAAAGGCTTTAAAGAAAGTTTCTTGCAATAGAATGAGTAAAAAAAAATCTCAATTATATGAGTTTCTGAATACTGTTCCTCCAACAGACTTTCAGCCCAGTATCTGCCATGGCTCAGTGTTCCTCTAGGTATTTGAAACACTGCTCCTCCCCTTGCCCACCCCTCTAAACACTTCACCTGCCCTCACATGCAATGTTAGAGCTCCTTCTTCCAGAAAGTAGAACTTGGCTGAGTTGGGGAAGCAAAGTATGAACTTCAGGGTAAGAATTTATTTTGATTCTGAAAGTTGTGAAGCATCATTAAAAGTATTATTGGTAATCAGGAAAGAATATGCAGGTGTTCTTACAGGGTTTTTCTATACTTAAATCATGCACATAAAGGCAAATCAGCAGCAGACATTCTGTTGGGAGTTTGCAATTTCTTTGAGGGGGGGCAGAGGGCAATTCACTTTTCCTTTTCTTTTTTTTCTAAGACTTGCACAGTTATTAAAACTTCATGTGTACTGCTGTCCTAATGATTTTGAAGTGGCACAAATCTGTCTGACAAACAAAAAGAGGTGAGTGATGCTGTTCATAATTCTTATATAAAATCCTGCCTATCCCAAGGCATTTTCTGCCTCAAGTCCTTTCAATTTGCTTCTATCGGTGTCATCCATGGGAGCTCAGCAGTTAATGTGGCTTATTTTCACACCTTTATAAAAGTCACAATCAAAAGCAGTAGGACCTCTGCCCTGAGGGCAGGAAGGGGACCTGCACATTGCAAAACAGTTGTTCTTTTTCTCTAAAAGGTGAAGTCACCAATTATTCTTATCCATTCACAAAGAGCTTCCTTAGCCCAAGAAGTTTTAATTACTATAATCTAAACCTCAGTCTCCTGTGTCATCCTAGCTAACCTGCAGTAGATAAGTTGCCTTCTAAAGGATTTAATGTGAGTGGGCAGGACTGAGTCCTTATACAGGCTAAAAATATTTGCTCTCTTAATGCTATGGTATGTTCTGTCCATAAGAGGATTAATTAAACCACATCTGTGAATATACAGATATGGTCACCAACTGCAGAGCACATTCGCACACACCCACAGTGAAATGAATTAATGTCTCCAGAGAACTGTGTCACTTTATCTACCAGCAAACTTCTCCATACAGGCCCTGTTTGGCTGCCTCTGAAGGGGGGCAAGGGCCCTCAGCCTGGTTTTGGGTCCTTTCAGGCAGGACTGAGTCCTAGCACACATGAGACAGCAGGGAGTGCTCCAAACCTCCTCTCCTGCCTCTACACGAACCCAGAACACGCCAAGAGATGTCTGCCAAGAGAAGTCCCCAAACAGCCCTCAGGAGACTGCATCTCACCAGCAGGATTAACCCACACTTCACTAAGGGAGGAGTATCACAGATGAGTTTACAAACCAATGGTTCCAGAACTGAGGATGCCACCAGATGTTCTCTGCAGCACAGGGTGTCTTGGAAACCTTAGGGTGTCACAACGTGCTAGTAGCAACGGTATCTTTTACTTCAGGTGGACATGCAATAGCAGGTTGGTCAGAGCAGAGCAGAGGGCAGCACTGGCTGCCCTGCTCTATGTCAGCTTGTGTCTGTTATTTCACTTGCATGGGTTTGGAGTTCACAAGCAACATTCTGTGATGCAGAGCCTAGTACAGATGTGTTAACCCAGTCAGCAACCAAGCACCATGCAGCTGCTCACTCACTCCCCACTCCCTGCTGTGGTGCGGAGGAGAATCAGAAAGAGGTAAAACCCTCGGGTTGAGATAAGAACAATCCAATAATGGAAATAAAGTAAAATACTACTACTACTACTATCATTAATAATAATAGTAATAGTAGTAGCAGTAATGAAGGAAGAGGAGGACAGGGGGAAGAGAGAGAGAAATAAAAGCCAGGAAAGACAAGCAATGCAGAGTACATTTTAAAGGAATAAACTGCCAGTAATGATGTGTGGGGCCTCCTAAATAACATAACGCTATCAGTCCTTGTCTCACGGCACACTTTTTTGGAGACCTATAAGCAAACTCTCTGCTTGATGCTGACCACATGATATCACTACACAACCAGAGGGGGTAGGCTGAGGGGGACACTGGCTGGGCATAATCTATGTGACTCACCCACATAACTTGTCCTGTCATAGTCCCCCAAGTTCATATACGCTTTAGAGGGCCACAAAGCAAGTCAGGCTTGAGCACAGGACTTGGGAATGTAATGAGGTTTCCCACTGGCTCTTACTGTGCTGCCCTTGGCCAGGTCCAAGGCAGAAGATTTCAGAGTAGTGCAGCTAAGCTGGACACTGAGCTGGCACATTGCTAGCACACTGGAGACAGCTGAGCAAACAGATGTCCCAGCTAGTTGGGGTTGGGAATTTACTTTCATTTATCAAAAGACAAAGTAGAGAAAAGAGAAGTGAAATTCTTGTAAAACGATTTAGCCATCTGAATTTCAGTTCTGGATCACATCTTAGGACAAATGAAAAGGGGAGAAAACTCTGAAAAATGTTCTTATCCCTTTTGTCAGCACCTGTGCTGTCGTTGGCTGTATAAGTGATGTGTGTGTTTACTGATTGCAGCTACCTGCATAAATCTATCAGGCTACACAGAGCTTTGCTGTACAAGATGGCAGGACAATGTCAAAGGGTTTCAACACAGAATGTGAAAAAAAGAGGCCTGTAATCTCAGCAAAAACCAGATGAGAGTAAAACTGTATCCAGGACCATTTCACAAAAAGTACAGATTTTAGTTTTATGAAGTAGGTAGTTCTATTTTTCCTGGTCACATAAAAAAGGGATTATACAAGTGTTACTCATAAAAATTCTGCATAAAGACATAAAGTTATCTTTCCATTCCCATTCACAGCTGACTCGTCCATAGACCAATTTAGTCCCTTTTACATGGTATCTGTCTGTAGTCCTTGTGTTCTTGCTTGTCCCCTATAGTTTCTAAAATCGGGATTTACTGATTTCTAGAACATATTTCCTGAAGTGTGAGCATGCATGTGTTACACTCTGAATATAAAAACTTCATATTGGAAATACTTGAGTAAAACCAGATTTAGAAATCTCTATTTCCTGGTTTTGTGCTTCAGTCTGCGAGTTGCTCTGGGATCATAATCCTGTCCCTAGGAAAAGTTTCTTGAAATGGACAAATCAGGTTTTTCAAATAAAAAAATAAGATTGTGCTGAAAAAATAAGATCAAAATCCATATTTACCACCAGACAAGTCTGGTGCTTGTCTCCACAAATGAGTCCAGAGCATCTCTTGAACCTCTGTGCACTGCTGGGGATAAAGAGTAGTTGGTGTCATCACTTTCTTTTTGGTCCTTCAAGAGCCATAAATGCTAGGTAGTCTCAAGGTCAGTGAAGCTTATCTGAGACAAATGTGAAAGACACATTTCACATTCCATGAAAGACATGGAAGGAGCCAATCTCATGAAGCACGTGGTCCAGTATCCTCCTGTATTGAGGTAGCTCACCCTAAGAGTGCTTGTGGAGGTGCTTCTTACACATCTCCTGAGCCTGCCAATACAACATGGAAACACCAGGAAGAGAAGCCCTCTCGAAAGCAGTCACAGCTCTGTACCAGGTCACAGCTGGGAGCCCTGCAAAAACAGCCTTTCTCACAGTATCCTGGCAACTCTGCATGGAGTGTGCTTATGTGGAAGGGAGGAGAGACAGGAGGGGCAATGATGTGGGGCTGTTTGAAAACACTTGTATAATTATGTTCACTTCAGGTTCGTTTTTACAAGTGACATGTACAGTACAACGACAGATTGCTTTGTACATTTTTTTTTCCATTGCAGCTTTGGTTTTCTATGAAGCCACCAATTTGCAGATTTTCACCTGAGTTCCTAGAATCAGAAATGACAGTTAAAAGCAAAAAGGATGCAGGATAATTACTTTCCTTCTATTCTAACACTGAAGTCCCAGTTGCAGTGCTCTTATCTACTGTTATTGCTGGGCATTGGTAGCAATGGTGAAATAGTTAAAGGCTTTTTGTGATGCAGCAGTAAGCAGAATTGTTGAACATGTACAATGGCCTTGATAAAATTCTCAGAGGAGGGGAATGCTTTCTGCAGTTGGCAAAGCATGTGCTTGTTTGTTAGATAAAATGTAATTTCACTTCTGGTTTAATCTTGTCACGGAATTCTTGCACTTCAATCCATTTTTGAGAGTCTGAATTACAAAACATTCTGCCTTCATCACCAAACTCATGTATGAACAATGACATCTGAAAATTAAGATATTTGCATATGAAAAGTAAGGTATAATGTGACCACTGGTAGTTTGAGAGCTAAATTCTTGCACTGGATATTATCTAGTAGAATAAAATAAAAGAAAGCATTTTCACAAGAACAGCATATTGGGAACTGGCTGTGGTTTTACAGATCTGTTTTCCTTAATCTGCAAAACTTCCTGCTGTTTTGGGATCCTAGATTTAGAAGTGACCAAAAGACAACACAGGAAGATGGTAAAGCACAACAATTATTATGTCAACAGTGTTGAAATATTAACAGCAGGTTCTGTCTAATGGAGCTCAGGAACTAGCATGAGCACACACAACAACCTACATGCGTCAGCTTTCAAATTTGGAACGAATCAAAAATCATCCAATGAAGAAGGGCTACCACATGTTTTCTGGGGTATGGCTTAGCTCTTTGTTCTCCTGGATTACTTGTGGACCCCTAAATTTTGCATTAAAAGAACATACTTATCTGCAGAATGTTGACTTAATTAAAGAAAAAAAATCTTCCATGAAAAAAGAAATATACTCAAATAAGTTCTCCAGTTGGCAAATTAGTCAGAGGTTTTGTGTCATTTTAAAGGAACTGAAGATTTAGCCTCCACTCTTAAAGGAGATCTTGGTTTTATGGTGTGTGCTTGCTCCATGCATATGAAAGATCCACAGATCCACACAAAATACTGCAGAATTTAACCAGCAAAGCTCAGCTTTTTATTTTCTGTCAGGTTTTAGAACCTCCTCACGCAGCCTGTTGGGCACACCAGAGCAAAGAACTCAATTAAATACTTTATATCAGATTCTGAGACACACTTGTAACCTTGCTCATGTACTGACCTCTACATGCATTTACACAGAAAACAGCAAATAGAACATGGCCCCAACGAGCAGGAAGCTCTAACATTATATATGTGACTCAAGCATTGATCTTCTGCACAGAAGGAAAGATACCTCCTGAATCAGAGACTTGCATTTGCCTCTCCCTCCTTCAAACATGCATAACCACAGTGACATCCGCAAAGGTGAAAATCCACCGTGTGAATAAGCGCAGCCCCGAGCTCTGATAGAACATCATATAAATGCTCTGTGCATGGCAGACCTATGCATAAATGGAAAAATGACACTGGTACATCACTCTAAATGGTGTAAGAAAACCAATATTGGCTCCAGTCAGTATGAAATGTGACCAATTTATAAGCAGGAGGATTTGGTTAAGTTTAGTTGATGACAATCCCTTCCTGAAATGCTTAAAATAATTTTTATCTAGAAATGCTTGCATTGAAGAAACCACTAATAGCAGCCTCTGATTTCCTCCTAGAATGCCAGTTTATGATGAGAATTGATTTTTTAATCCACTGTGAAGTCACATGTTTGAAATATTTTTACTTTGTATGTATTCGATTTTCTAATTTACAGCTCTGAGAGTCAAACTGAGTCTTTGTGATAGCAGAGTTTTTGCTTAGAAAACTGGAACTGGAGACTGAATTATGCCCTGTGGGCAGCTTCACTGTCTGTACAGGGTCTTAGAGTCACCTCCTGTAACCTATTTAAGATTAACAAATGTGTAACTGACCAAAACGAAACAAGTGTTTGGATACCACATCATCTACATTTCTTCTAATCCCTGTTGGCATGGCACGTGAAAAAAAATGACAAAGAAAAAAATTAATTAATTTTCCTAAATACAACAGGTTTGACCTTAATCACACAGAAATAGTAGATGTAGGTAAGAAGATTCCTGTGTAGCTACTTGTCTGAAAAAAAAAAAACAAAACATAGAAAGTTTTGAATATTTCTGTATTATGATGTGCTTTTTAGTACTTTTCATATTGCATGTTTGGGATGGGATTTACCTCCCATTGTTTCAGATATCTGACTTTCAGCCTGACTTCACTTGTTGACACTTGAAACAAGCAGGTCATCTAACCTACCTCACATACCTATCTGAGTGCCAGAAAAATTTGGCAGTGGAGGTGCCTCCTTCTCTCAGGTGACTAAAAAGACAGTCCAAAACAACCTTCAGCTGCCTCAGTTTTGACAGCTGAATCTCACTTCAGGTTTACAAGTCAGTTATTTACTTTCTGATTTAAAATTAGTGCTAGAATACAGATGCATAAAATAAAATAGCCATCACTAGTAAAAGAAGAAAAAATTTCTCTGGCTTTCTCTGGTCAACTTCAGAAACACAAATGCAAATGGAACACAATTTCTTTCCATTATGGGCTGTTTATTATCTGGGTGCTCCAGTGTCGCGGAAGGGAACTCGGACCACTCAGTATGAGTTACCAGCAAGCTCCGTTTATTGATCACCCGGCAATATCTTTTATAGCGTGCTTAACAAGCTCATGCATATTCTGTAATCTAAGCATAGGATTGGTTTCTGCCTTAACTGTCAGCCCCACCTGTTGTTTCTCATTTCTCGTGCCAACTTTCTCCTTTCACTCCCGACTTCTGCATTCTTTAGCAGTAGCAAGCATCCCGTTATCGTGCAACTCCCACCTCAAGGACAGTGTGTCCTTGTCGGTTTGCACGTATGCCTTGCTTGCTTCAGACCCTCCTGTACCAGCTGTGCTATGCCTGCATGGCCCTTCTCGGCCAGCCAGACTCCAACACTCCAGACCCTTCACCAGCTCCTGCTCTGGACCCACTCCAGCACCTCAATGTCTTTACTGCAGTAAGGGGCCCAAAATTGAACATGAGATTTGATGTGCAGCATCAACATCACTAGTGCTGTACATCACTAGCTGATTTTAAGCTATTAAAGGTCTTGTTACATATTTCTTCTTCTCTTCACCCTATCCCATGTGTTAAACAGGTTTTTCTTTTTCCTTTTTATCTTGCATGGATGAACAAGTGACTTGTTACATTGGTACTGCTCCTCAAATTCAAAAGCAGTTCTACATTTTTAATGTTTTACTATTTTTAACATTGCCTTTATTCACTTTAATTGATATTAGAAATTATTGCCTATCTGCTTGGCTCACGAAGAGCTTTTTCTCTCTCAGACTAATGCTGTCACTGGAACTCTTCTGTCTTATGATTAATGAAACTCATACATTTATATGTTCCATACTAATCCACATTGTTTCTATTTGATGATACAAAGACTTCTTAAAAATTCTGACTTCACCTCCCCCATACACCCAAACCATCAGTTGTTTGTCTGGCTGGGACCTGGGAGGCTCTCAGGCAATCACACTTCACATAGCTGCCAAAGGCTCTACTGCTATTTAAGTGGCTAAAATGTATAAACTGCCATTTTTAACAACCCTGTCTGATACTCCTTCTAAGTTACTACTCATTTTAATCAAACTTGTCCATTTCTATTTCAAGTGATAGAGAAAGGGACTGGCAACAGAGCATCAGCTCTGCAAAGCTGTGGGGAAAAGATGAATATGGCTACTGAGTCTATAAACAGAACAGAGGAGGAGGAGGAGAAGGAAGAAGAAAGCTGTATCAAGAGTTTCCACGGCAGCGTAGTTGTGGTTGCTATATTTTAAAAGATTATATTGGCACAGTGAGAAAGATGCAAGATTGAAGGCTGGAGAAGACAGTGAATGAGTGAGAGACAAAAGAAGCTCCATTTGTATTTTACAAAAAAAAAAAAAAATGTTCAAAAGGTCACTTGGTTTCATCACAGGATTTCTTGAATGAGAGGAACACTGGCTCTGGACAGCATTTGTAGACCAAACAAGAATTGCATTGCAAGGAACACTGGCTGGAGGGTAAAGCCAGAGAATCCTGTCTTAAAAAACCCTTCCCTTTAAGAGTGTGGCTGGGTAGTTCTAGAAATAAAATTCCAAACTTCATTTTCAAAAGAAGGCTGCACACCTTCAACACATGCTTAAACCACATACAGAGTATCTATAGAACACTGTAGCAGAAACTGAATGCAAAAAAATAGTGTTACCCTGGAAGGTCACATTGCCCCTTCTGGACTTCGAAAATTATTTCTACAAGTCAAGCTACATCAGAATTCAAGCAGGCTAAACTATGCCCCAGTGACTGGAAGCCTCATATGCTGGCTACAATGAGGATGGCTGGAGCTCACTGTGAGGCAGTTTGATTTTATTCTCTTCTTCTCAGTGTTTGTGTGCCGGAGCTTGATCTTGTGGAGTAAGGTTTTAATTAGAGCAATTTTTCTCTGAACTCCTAGTATTATTCACGCTTGAAAAGTACCTACCAGTATATCAGTAAATGTTAGATTTGAGTAGGATGCGATTTTTCCCTTCCCTCGAGATTTCTGACATTTCAGAAATGTCTTCTAAATCAGAATTTTAAAAATGTAAAAAAAGTCACAAAGTTGGGGTTTTTAAATAATGTCAATTGAATAATTTCTGTAATTTCCATTTTCATGTCAAACTTTTCAGATCTTTTAGGCTGATTAACTTTTGATTTCCAGGTATCGAGGCATTTCAATAATAACAATAATAAAAAAGATGTTTAGGAGAAATCAGACAGTGGCGGCTGGAAGTCAAGAGAAATTACCTGGGAAATTTTTCCAACAAATGAAAACATTATTCTAAAGTACCCTTTTCATAGCTTCAACAAAGGGACATATTTTTTACAAAAAGCAGCTCCTCAGAGAAAATGCTTGACCCCACATAAAGTCTGTGTCACTGCTGGAGCACAGATCTAATACAATGTGTACCACACAGACAAAGAGGAGATACGAAGAACTATTTATTTTATTTTAGCTGTAAACTCCAGAATTATTTTTTAGCTGAAGATAGCATATCTGAAAATTCATTTTCATTCTCCCTTCAGGGTGATCTTCACTTGCCTTTTAGGAGAGCATCTCAAAAGAGTATAAATTGAAAAAAAAAAAAAGAATCACAATGAGAACAGCTAGCAGTGTCAAGGATTTATTTCAGAAGTCTCTTTCACAGATGGCAGACAGAGGAGCTGGATAAGATGATTTTGAACTCTGCTGTGGTCAACAGCTGCTATTGAAAACACCTTGCTTTAACTAAGAGGGAAGTACATCTGGAGGAAGTCAGCCTAATCATGGAAATCATGAATGAAACTGGCCAGATGAACTGCCATGAAGTGCAGTTCCCATATTCAGGCAATCCACAGCCTTTAATTAGATATGCCTTTCAATTTGGGAAAAGCTTTTACTGAAACCTCATTAATGTAAGAAGCTAATCAACTCTTATAACTGCACTCACCAAGAGAATTTTACCTTTAAACAATTCACCTTGAAATCATTTGCCAAGCTACAGGTCTTTCCTGGAAGGACGTGTAGTACACACATTTTTAACTCATTGTGAAACATCTGTCTCCTGTTCCAGTCAATGAAGACTGCTCCAGTCTGTTCCAGCTGTGTGGTTCACACACGACACTTCCAGCGTGAACAGTGCAGTGTTTATCCTCATTCTAACAGGGCACTGGAAAATCGTTAGGAAAAAATTTTTCATTTCTTGTTTACCAAAAATCCCCAACCATACCCAGTTAAAATCAACACTACACCATTACTAAAACATGACAAATGAATCAACTTCAGGAGGAAAAACTAACCAATTAAGAGAATAACTATGTGTTTTTCTTCCCACTCACTAGATGGGGCAGATAAAGAGAACAAGACACCAAAAAAAGAGACCACGTTGCTTCCTAGACGTATTTTAGCCTTGTTGAGATACATAAAAACAATGTTGGGGTGGATTTTTTCACATCCAGGCATAGATATATGCATAAATGAGTTGTTCTGTGCTATTTTCATAGCATAACTGTCATCCTTGACTTTGGGGACCCCTGGTAAAAATACGGGCAGCAGTAAAGCCTGAGCATCTGAATGCTTTAAGTCACACCATTCCTGGCGACAGGATTTCGTTTTCATTCTGAGCAGATTCTGTTTGTGCTAGAAAGTTCAGGGGACAGCAAAATGCAGCCAAAAAACTCATAAAATAGATCCTGTCAGACAACTACAGCTTCCTTTAAAAAGTGAGTGTCTTGATTGTTTGATTTAGAAAAAGCAACAGAACACAGTGTCTAACTCTAAAAAGCTTTTATTATAATCCTGACGTTTGGGCTGCTTCACTTTTTTAATTTTTCATTTTTTCTTTGTCAGTTCTATGGAAAATCAAAGTGTTTTTAAGTCATTTTTTATGAGCAGAGCACACTCAAGCATAGAGTGGTGTGGTCCAGGAGGGTGGTACTCTCATTGCTGTCTGTCACCAACCTTTGTGGTTCCCTCAGGAACTAAGTGATGTTTTCAAGTTGATCATCTCCTAAAAACTGGATGGACATCAATGACTCCTGACCACAGATAAATTTAAAAAGTAGAATTGTTAATCAAATTTTAGTACAAATCAATCAATGAAGTGTTTCAATTGCCATTACACACACAAAGGAAAATGCCGTGTGCAGAAAAGAGACAGAAAATGCAATAATTTATATCAATTAAGTAATTTAAGGCAGTTTTTAGTTTCTCTGTAGACAACCTTATAACAGAAAGGGTTTCTCCAATAAATGACAAATATCGATATATTGCCCTTGTAACAGTGTCATTACCAATAATTAATTGTAAAATACTTGTACTATCCTTTCTATGAATCAGTGAACTGAGCAACATTTGTTACGTGTTCTCCCTTTTTTCAACTTACATTTTCTGCTGTGACTTAGCCATTATGTTCCTCTCTAGACATACTGAAAGTTCAGGCTCAGTTCTACAGAGCCTCAACCTTTGGCAGAATGAGGGAAGACAGCACACCACGTCTGCTTCTCACAGGCAGGGTGGCCTAACGCCACATAGAAGCTACTGAGGATCAAAGCTTTTTACTCTCATGCTCCCTTCTCTTCGAGACAAGATACCTCAATTAACTCCAGGCTTCTAGGAAGAAGAAATAAGGAGAAAAAGGCACTATTTCATCAGGGTTTAAAACTTTAATACAAGGGTTTGTAAATAATGACACATTCTAGAATGCATTACCATGACTTAAAAACCAAAATTATATTGTTTTCTTCCCAGTCTCTAGTTTAGAATTGTTTAATTTCCAAAGCTGATTTTACTACAGCAAAGACAATTGTGCCACATTATCGATGAATTAAAGTTGTAGTTTTGTCATAACACAGATATTATATGTAAAAACACAACACTGAGTCATTGAGTTCCTGCTCCTGCATAAGTTTGTTTGATGCATGCATGGAAAAGTAAATTGTCTCCCTCTGTTTTCTTTGCAGGGAAGAGGGAGAGGAGAAGACAGAGTTAATACTTTTAGGTATCAATATCAACAAGCAATTCTTTTTTCCCATGAAAATGTTTCCCAAAGGGAAACAAAAAGACCTGTCATTCAATAACAGAATTCAAATGGCTCCATTGTCACTCAAAGACAACTTTAGGGAGTAAGATGTCAATGGCCCAGCTGCCTCAGCAGCCACGTGCAGTGAGCACTGATATTCAGACTGGAAGGCAGCAGCCTTGAGGTAAACTGCGAATGAAAGTGGTTTTCCCAGACTCCAGGGGGTCCCATCAGCATTATTTCAAATGAAATAGTAACAGAAGATATTCATAAATAATAGTTCTAGGTGATCTAATAAAGTCTTGCAATTAGTTGAAACCAACGAGCCACAACAGAGTATGTCATTGCTTCAGAGTAGATTTGCAGTGCTTATGTCTGTGAGAGAGCAGCACAAGGCACTCCTCAGAGAGACACTAAAAGCCACGAGAAAGTCCTGAAGAGTGTGACAACGAAGCTGAAGAGCTCCAGTGTCGTGCCAGGGTTATGAAACAATCAGCAGGCTGGTGTGCACAATAACTTCAACCCTTCTCTGATGCCTGAAATAGGCTCTGCTGAATGTCAGCCCTCCCAGATGAATGCATTATAAAACCTGCTGAGGAAGAGCCAGGAGTACTCAAACCACATCCCAGAGGTATTCCGACACATCTTATTGCATATTTTTAGCTGTCACACATGACAGCAACTACTGCTTTTGTTGTACAGTAAATACCACTGTCTTCACTATACAGAAAAGTAAACTTTAAAGTTTGGATGAGTACAGTGGAAAAGGTGACAGATTCACTCAGTCTTTCATTTTTCACTTTCATAGAGCAGAATCTGCTATAGATCCTACTGCATTAGCAATCATCAGACAATATATCAGTCAGTATCTCATCAGTCAGCTTTGCACAGAATGTAGGACAGAGAGAACCACTAGAACACACACATAACCATTGCAAGACCCAAAGATGGTCCAGGGCACCACATACCTGTGGCCAAACTAAAGAGAATAATGTGACAATCTCTCGTATCAGATTTAGGGGCTGTGCTTAACTTTTATATCCTTCTTCCTCCTGCTTTTCTCACAAGTAGCATGGATCCTGCTGGGTTTTGTCTTCTTACCTATGCAGAATACTGAAGACTTTAGTTTTATAGAACTGGAAACAGTTGTGGAATGGAAGAAAAAGAATTCTTCCTATTACGGATGCACGATCACAGCATATGTAACTGTGCCAAAGCTCATCCAACATAATTTTAATTGAGATTTTTCCTCCCAGTGAAGTTGTAACTACACAGGCTAGCTCTGTAAGTATCTACCTAGATCTCAAAGGTGCAAAATTTGCAAGAAAATAAAGTGTCTTTTACAAGAGCAGCTGCTGTAGCTGGAAGCAGCAGAGAAGTTTCCGGGCAGCCTGCATTCTTTTAATCGGGGCCTAGGATGTATTTTCAAGCTGGTACGAAGATGGCCACAGTGTTATTAATATTTGAAGTGGCTGGGAAGTTCTCCCTGGTTCACCACATATCATCTGATGCATGTACCACATCTCCCACTGCTGTTCAAACAATCTCCTGCCCTCAAGCACAAACACATTAATATCCTGTCTCAAAACCACTATTGAGAAAACATAATTAAAGGGAGAAGAGTAAAGAAATGGAGTATGAAAAATTGTAGGGCAGAACCAGAAAACACCTTTTCTGAACTATAAGTTACAAGCAGGTGCTTATAAACTACTCGTCAGGAATTTTTTAATAGCATTTTGTGGGACTGTTTATTTACACACGAAAGTCTATATTTAGTCACAAACTGTTTGCACCCATTTAATTGTTTCAGTAAGTCACAGTATGCGACAAATGTTCACTTACTTAAAACTTTTTTTTGCTTTCGGAACCTTGTTGTTGAAAATTAGGTTCAGTCTTTATGATTTCCTTTGTCATACAGAGTAGAACAGATTTCTACATCCATATTCAAACACTCTAGGGAATACACCAATGGATATTAAAAATACTGCCTCAACATAAAAATTAGTTGTACCTAGCTTTGTCAACTCCCCTCAAAAAAGTTAAAGCAGGTTTTGAGATATTTTAGTATCAGTAAAAGAAGAAATATATGATGTATGCTAAAACTATGATGTGAAGAGAAAAGAAAGTTACATAAGAATGCTGGAAATTAACAAAACAAGTGAATCCTAAAATATTTCCATTGGGAACATGACTGAAGAGCTCCTCATGGCTACCTGGCAATGGAACCTGATTTCCAAAGAGTTTGGACAGGATACCCTTTCTCTTTTTTTTAGAAAACTGAAAACCAATAAAATACTTCTTTTAAAATCAACTCAAGGGTCTTTAACAATTTTTTTTAAAGTGGAAATTTGTTTGCAGTACCACTACCAGGATACATAAATATGTGGTGTAAAGCAGACACATTAAAGTATCAAGGTTTAGGACCATTAGGTCTCCAACAGGAATTTGTAAATAGCTAATAAAAATAGGGTTGTCTCAATTACTTAAGCAGTGTGTAAAATGTGCAGACACCCACATAATCCAAGTGCCAACGAACAAATCTCACGATTGCCAAAATACTTCTGCATTTCCTTTTCAGATCCTGAGACTAGACTAAAAGTAATTTGTCAAAATAATTGCTTCCATTCTAAGTTACTCCATTATTGCTTTTTTACCATAATGCCACAACAAAATGTATCATCTCTGTGCTATGCTAATGAAAGAGTAAGCAATCACCTTCGGTGCTCTACTTCCTATGAAAACAAATGAACACAGAACAAAATCATCACTGATAACAGCATCTACTCCTTTGTCATTTTTGGTATTGTTCCTTGTTCATTCTTTTTTTTTTTTTCTTTTATTATGGTATCATTTTAACCTTAATTAAAAAAAAAAAATAAAGTGCCATATTCTTGTATCTTTACTTGATGGATTCTGGCATTCACAAAAAGGAGAGACTGGCCTGCCAAAAGCCCAAGAATCTTTAAAAGTCTCTGAATATGCTGGGGATAGTGGACGACACATAAAAACAGCCATCTCCTGCCAAGGGAAATAGACTTCATTGGCTTTGGTTTTGCAAGTCTCTGCACCTATGCTTTTATTGCATTTGGTAATGTATGTAGTGATTTAAAGCAAAATGAAGTGAATGAAAGGACTCCCAGAAGTTTTGGTGAGCTTTGAATGAGACTTTTTTCTGCACAGATTGTTCCCTGGGGACAGAAAATGTATTCATTAAGCACTGTGCATTAAAGCAACACAATATGAATGCTATGCAGCTGTGTAAAATACAGTTGCTATCACTCGACTTAAAATATCCTGAAATGTTTTGCTTTATGGCATTAAAAGTAATTCATTTTCTTGGACTGTTGTTGCTAAGGTTTGGTTTATGTAAGTGTTTTAAGAAGGAAGCAATCTGAAAAATACACAGCTAGCACAGCACAGAACTCATTATTCTTTCAAATGCCTCTTTTGAAAATCCTTTCAAACTTTTTATTCTTTTGATTCAACAGAAGGAGAGTCATTTACAAGTAAAAAGAATAGCAAGAAAATGGTGCTTCAATGCTCTGAAGAAAATAATTGTTTTGTAACACTTCTTAACAATTCTGCTCTACTGGACCTTGAATTACGCCCCCCCCCCACCCTTACTCCCCCAGCTTATACACATCTGGGCATGTAAGCAAAGACATATGTCTAGGTGTCCCTTGTGGTGCCCAGACAATCCTCAGCCCATATTTTGATGGATTCATAGTGTCCTTTGGGTCTGTGGGTCAGAGGACGAGCATGTGCTGAGCCCTGCAGGAAGGTACAGTAGGTCACATCAGACTTCTAACTGGTGTGCCCCGGAGCTTCTCTGCGGAGGTGAAGCCCACACAGCCTAGGTGCAAGGCATGTCCCTGGCTCATGCACAGGACTCACACAGAAAGCTCAGGGCTTCCCAGGGAGTTCCCTGCGGATGTGGGGTCACAGGGATCGCCCAGCTGGCGCCCAGGATTTCTGCTGAGCTGGCTGATCTGCAAGAGCCACGGGTGCAGCTGGGTGCACAAACATTACCCACCAAGTGGAAAGTGACGATGTGACCAGAGGAATTCCGACATAAGAGTATCAGATGTGGATAAGACTTATACACACAAACATGCGGGAAGAGGAACTGATCATGGTAATCCTGCTATTTTGGATCACCATTCCTGGGCATCCCAGTGACGGATTATTCAAACTGGAAGGAGGGTATTCCATCCCGGCCTTCTGGATGAGTTCTTTACCCTAACACAGCCAATGAGGGCAATTCCGGTTACAGGACCCCTCACAAGTCTTCTGTAACAAACACAAAATAATTTCATCATTTTAAAAGAGATTGGCTCCATGGTGAATATTTCTCTGCAGATAATCCCTACACAGAAAATCATTATTTCATGGAACCACAGTGCATTATTGCTCAGCTTATGCTAAAATTGTGGAGGAAGAGAACCTTTCTGCTTTCTGAAACAGGCACTGCAGGACAGCCTTCCTAGAACAGTAGCTTTGCTGTGATGTAATCCATCTCATAGTCTACTCTTGCCTTTGGTAATAAAGAAATTAATTTTGCAGAAGAATAACGAAAAAAAAATCATACTGATTTCTTTATTACTATGTTGCTGATACTGGAATTTCACCCTATATTCTTAGACAGAATTACAAAATACTCCAAATATAGTAATTCCACAGAAATACTATAAAATTTACCAAAGAGATATATTTCATTTAGAAGAGTGCATTCTAGATACTTCTCTTATATGCAGCAAATATGAGCTTCAGATTGAATTAATTTCATTCTTTCACTTCCTTTTACTTTCTTTTCTTTTCAGCAATCTCAATCTTATGTTTAATTTTCAACAGCTGAGTGCCTAATGTCTTTGTTGCCATGACCTACTATTATGAAATCCATGTATGGAAATGAATGTTAGTTATTAATATGGAAAAGAGCAATTTAAAGCAAACAGAACATTGGTGTGTTATCTTACACCAGGGTTGAGAACAATATGTAGGTAATTACTTCTAAACAGAAACACTTTAGTCATTTAGATAGTAACTTGGAAACAGACAAAAAAACCTAAGGAATCTTATCACAATTCTTCTTTGCCTTTCTCTAGGTAAAGGAATTATTCTCTTTAAATTTGGCAAGTTTTGATACTTCGTTGTTTTTTGTGATAAAGCTCTATTAAAACAGAGAAGAATGGAAAGAAACTCTTGGCATGAAACTGGGTAAATTAAAGTTAAATTGCATAAATCTATATTAATAAGAACAGGACACAAAGAAGGATGTGGAAATTATAGCTCTTGTATTCAATCCTAGGCTGCTTTCACAAAGCAAAGTTGCATCTGTTTTTCTCAGCATTCTTGCAAAAATAACCGTCCTGAAATATCTTACTCTGTTAGACATTCATGCTTGGAGCAACTTTTAAATGGATGTTTTACTGGCAACCTAACTTCCTCTGTCTTGGCAATATGTAGACAGGGCTTAGAAAACCATTATTTTTAAACAGGGATTTTGAGACTTCAGATCTGACACTGATTCGATTCAATTCTTTTCATATTTTTATTTCTAAGTGCATTTCAGCTGGACAGATTTTATTAATAAATACAATTTTGATATTAAATTACAGACGGGGTTTTAAAACAGCTAGGTGCCTGCAACAGCAATAGCAAGAAAACCTTGCTTCTATATATAAGGAATAAGGTACTGGTGATTCAGGACCTGAATGGTGCCCATGTTTCTCCAAGCACCTGAGTCATCTGGGGTGGGAGTCAGCTAGCTGGAATGCTGGCATTTACTTAGAACCACATTTTTAAATCAACTGATGCACCTTCAAAAGTCCCCACAAGGATTAACTAACATAGAGAGAGCAAAGCTATAAGATAGAGCTCAGCTGAATTACACAGAGAAAATGCAATGGGCCAAGTGCAGCCTAAGTGTGCTGGGCATTCTGGTGAGATACTTTTCTTAGTGCCCGTCTTCTGGCAAAGGAACACAGCAGAGCAGGAAAAGACGGAGTCTGGGCAGAGCACCACCGTTCTCTGACAGCAGCTGAGATAAATGTATTTAATCCTGAGGCTAGAGAAGAACCTCTCCAATAATCAACGTATCACAGTCAACATATTTTGAATCTTCCCATTTCTTCCACTCAGCAAATACTTTTCTACTCAAACACAACAGCATGCAAAAGGGAAAACATTTCAGCTGGATCAAAGGCCTACGATGAAAACACTTCCTAAAGCATTAGCATTTCGGGCATGTTAACACTGCAGAGCCTCTTGGCAGGGTTTGTTTGCCCAGTAGGAAATGTGGGTGGAAATCTCCACTCCAGTGATTGTATCATCTATACTTCTCAAGCCAGATAATTTGTAAGAAATATGTCACATGGCTTCATGTTGTGCCATCTAGACACAGTCTTCAGTGACTCTAAACTCGCTATTTAAAGTGCCTATGTGCTTCTTGCCAAGATTATCTTTTCAGACTTTCTTTTCAGAATGTTCACTGGTACTATCAACTGAATTGTCCGAACAAATGTTTAATAAATTTCCCATTTGAAATTCTGAGTTAATATATGAGGAGTTTCAGTTCGCATGGAAAATTATGCATATGTCCAAGTGAATAAGTGAAGCTGAACCAAATGTTGTACTCACCAGATTTTTAAGTGATACTTTCTCATTACTAACAAAGGAGTAACACAATCTTTGCACGTTTTGGAGTTGCACTATATTTCTGAAGTTGCCCTCCACTTCAACAACTTGCATATTTGAAATGAGACTAAATGTGATACTGAGGGTAAAGCACCACAATATACAGCATGATTTCTTGGAATGGATCACGATCTACACAAACACTCAAAATTTGTGCTTTTCATTGCTACTATGATCCCTGCTGGGGATGCTGGACTGCTAGAAAAGGACTCCTCATATACCTCAGAACTCCTTAGACTTTTGCAAACTTACATACCTCTGATCTCCCTTCCAGAAAATTGTATAAAACCTGAGCTTGCAAATTAAATTCTGCTGGGAATGCTGTAATCAGAAGCATTTGAGGTGTGCCTATACTGAAAAGAGCTCCAGTCTGTAATCTGTAAGCCCATCTACAGCATCTGGCCAGGATTAAAAAGACCACAATATTTGAATGAGAGGATATATTTGCGCTTAGACAAGATGAAGGTCTTCAGATTACACTTGAATGAGTATATGGACAAATTCTGCTGTGAAACAAAGACATCAGCAGTTCCACACTGAAAAGGTTCTCCAGAGAAATCTTTTAGGTGTGTATCTTTCACATACACGTATTATATATGTATATATTTTGGGGTGGCATATATATACATATATAATCTTCATTGGACTAAGTGCCATATCTGTAAACATCTAGATATATGAGAGTCTAACAGTCCAGAAAGATCAGACAGTGTTTTTAAAGTCCCCAATCTGAAAGAAATCCAGTCAGGTATCAAAATACCTCAGAAAATCTGGTTTCTAAACACTCAAAACTAAGTGTCAAAAGTAGTGGGAACTCATTAAAAATTCATACTGCTGCACCATTCAGCCATCCACCAAAACAGCAGAAACGTTACTTAATCCAAATGTAACGGTATTGCAAGTTTAACATCACAATGTTACCACTTTCTCACATACCTTTATCAGATGCATATTTGCACAGATCTTTCTGAAATTTAAAAAAGTAGCACAAACATTTCTTATTAAAAACAAATTCGTGGTACAAAATTATTTCCTTACTTTTGGGAGGGAAGCTCTTGATCCTGAGCTTTGCGTGGTCATTGTCAAAACTGTAGTGATACCCAGTGCAACTCTGGCTGGAGCAGCATCCATATTGATCCAGAAAGAAACCCAGGATAAAATGACAATCAGCAGGCTAGGAATGTACATCTGGATTAAATAGTATCCCATCTGACGCTCCAAATGAAACTTGACTTCAATGCATGTAAACTTTCCTAGAACATGAAATTACTTTCATAAATGCTTTTTGCACGTTTTTATCTCATTTTCTGAACATAAGTTCGATGTGTGGTCTGTTTCCTAACCTAATACTGTAAGCAGATCCTGATACACAAACACCAGTCAGCCACTTGTAGCATGCTAGCTTGGGGGAAGCATGGGACCATTGAAGCAGACTGCACACAGTTCCTCACATTAACTGAGAAAATGAATACTAGCACAATTGTTTCACCTCCAGAAAATATAACATAATGTTTCTTTTCTCAAAATTCAATGAGCTTTTACTTTAGTCAAATATAACGTTAAGTATTAAAAGGGGACAGCATTTTGGTCTTTTAGTGACATGAGATCAAGCAATCGTGTTTGAACAGACAAATTGTAAACTACCACTCTTACAGTCCTACGGTAGGTCACACTCCTCATTCTGCTCATGTCATTTACCTGTGTCTGTGGATTATGTCTCACAGCTGAATCAACTCAAAATTCTACTTTAAATTTTGCTGAAAGTCTGACTCCAGGAATCCTAAACCAATCTCTCGTGGGAGGTGAGTGATTCTTCAAACAACCAATAGCTGCTGCACAGCAGTCCTGGAGGACTGAGGTTTCGACTGCCTGACAGTGAAACTAGTTGTGCAGCAGGAGATGCAGAGTCCTGAGCTGCAACAGCTCATCAGCTGTTAATGCAATCACTCTGTGCTGCTCTCAAAATTACTCTAGGTTAGGCACTGTGAGGGCTTTGGCTCCAGGCAGATTACAGGAAAGCCTCTCATTCCTCAAGTGTCATGCCCATGGTTTCAAAGGACCCTTTTTGTGCTGGTTGGGAAAATGCACGAAGATGCATTGTTCCTCATTCACCATTTCAAGGCATATTCGATCGTTTGCTCCTTTTTGTGATGTTCCTGTATTTTCTGGTGGTCTACAATGCTGAATGGTAGGTGCAAGAGTTAGCATAAAGGGGAGTGCAGAGGCTGTTTGACAAAGAAAGGAGTGGAGACTGAATACTATCCTCTGACAGCACAGAAGTTCTCAAATGAGTGAGCTGTGACTTGAAAGGCAGAAGCTGAGACCTGAGCAGTGGCTGTTCCTGACCAGTGTGCCCATACAGAAGGGGACTGGAAACGGGCTTGGTGGCCACAAATAGCAGCAATGGCATGAATAGCCCAATCTGTCAGAGGCTCTACAGATTTTTGTAGCACAGCCTGGACAGTGAGTTTAGGAGAAGGCTGAGTAGTAAGTTTTATCCACATTTTAATTTCACACCAAACCTGAAGGAGCAAACTACAGAAAAGACAATAGTGGGGGTGCCAATCACAAAGTCTTCCCTCCTTGGTATTTTGGGCTCCAAAATAAGAAGCTGCATTTATAAAAATTAAAACAAATAGTTTTCTTTTCATAGAAATAAACGTGACTTTATTTCTGGCAGAGGCAGAACCTCTCACATTTTATTATTTCATAGAGTGAAACAAATGTATTTGATGCAACTAGATCAGCTCTTATGCTGCGATGATGAAAAAGCTATTTTAGATGAGAGGGATTATATTTAATCCCAGAAAGCACCCAGAAAACTGTTCTCTAAATGCTGTCCCTATTAAATAAACTCCAAGCAGCTAAATCAAAATTTTAACAGAGTATCCTCTTCTCTGTAAAGCTAAAGAGAGAAAACACAGCATTATAAACTCCTAAACAGCAAATGAAAGAAAAACCTTTAGAGTATTAAACAAGCATTTTATTTCCCAACATGCCAGGTCTGTATATTATTCAGATCAGCAATGAAAACACTGTCTTTTCACATGCTACATCTCATAAATTAGACTACACATGAAAGCTGGTGAGAATTTTATATTTTTCCTCACTGGTAATTTGATATGCTGGAGAAATAAACCAGGTTCAGAAAAATCAGTACTTTAAATGTGATGAATCAATATTTAATAAAAGAGTTAGTTTGTTTTTAAAAAGTTTCATTTTAAGGATAGCAAAACAATTATATTTTTATCAATTTTTTATACTTGAAATAATTTAATGATTTTAAGGATATTAGAATACTTTAATGAACTTAAAGAAAATCTGGAAATTAAATCTTTCCAAAACGAAGGAGAAAACGTCTTCTTTTCAGATTTAAAAACAACTGTGACTGAATCAAATTTTAATTTCAATATTTTTTTTTCATTTTACCCGTATTTTCCCATTACAAATTCACAATAGATACCATTGGAACAATTGACAGAAAAAAACAGAATAATGCTCACCAGTGTTGTAATGTTTTGTGCAATAACCAAGTTCTTTATCTTCTTTCAAAATAAACTGTGGCAGGGTTAAACCCTCTGCAACTTGCACAGGTCCATCACTTAGCCACTCAAATATCAGATCATTCATGGTGTAGCCAACTGCAGAAAAGAAATCAAAGTTTATTAGATGGCAGCTGACCAGAAAACAGCAAATGTTCTTATGTCTGAGAAGCATGTCTTTTATTGCAATACATGTTATCTCAGTTACATTTTCAAACTGTTCAATTAACAACAGCACAATTCCTCTTAGTTGTTGGTTGCTATAACTACGCTATTGCTCTATTAAAAGCAAGAAATAAACACCGTTATATTCTGAATTACTGCCCTGTTTTGCCACTAAAAAATAATTTTGCTGGCCCAAACCAGTCTAAGATTCTCTGAGCACAAAGGCAGGTGGCAGCCATACAGCTAAATCCTTCCTCCCCTAAATAAAAAACCCCCAGGGCGGACTAGTACCCACTGAATATTGGGAACAATCACTGGCACCTGCCATTGTCTGAGCCACTCCTGGGTTTACCCGATCGTTACCTGGTCAGGTTGAGGCAGTGCTGTGGTGTGTGCTGGCAGCTACACAGCATGGAGGGTGTGTGCTGGTTGCCCAGGCCACGCCTTGCCTGTGTTTAGCACACCAGCTTAAGAATCACTATTAGGACCTCTGCTTCATCAGGTATTTTGCTTCCACGTTCCAAAAGTGAGCCAGATTCAGCGAATCCCTGCCTATGTAATAATTGTTCTCACTTGCCTGAGATTTATTAATTTCTCACACAAAGAGTTGCTGTATTTACCCCTGGAAGTGATGCAACTCTGATGGGTAAGTTGACGTGACCCAGGAGGGAGAAAGATAAGGGAGCAGGAACAGCACAGAAACAGGCAACCCTCACTTTACGGTGATAAACATAATTCCCTTACAAAATAGGAATAGTGAGTCTCACCACATAAATGTGATAATGTAGATGCTATCTAATCACTGAATGTTAGGGTAAAAACTTGTTATTTGATAGATAAAGCAGTTGGGCACTCACAGCTCTCTAGCTGCATTGTACATGTCTGCACATCCATAGGAAAATTCTTCAAGTCCATGGGACAGGACAAGGTTAAAGTAAGCCTAAAATTAGAGGGGAAAAATATGTTAGACATCTACAGGTTTTATCTAAAGCCTCATACTTAAGAGTTTAAAGGACCAAGACCAAATCTCAACACCTCAAAGGCTGGGCTCATCTCCCCTTTGAGCTTTCAAGCACGTGACAGCTGTGGAGACAAAGTGTGCGAGCAAACCGGGCACTCGCAGCCTGCGCTGGCTCAGCAGAACAGAGGCACAGAAGACAACATCAGGAGAGCAAGATATGCTCTCCACTAATGCACCCGTGAATGTTTCATGTACAATACTGAACCAAATAATCCAAAAGCTGAAATGCCTGGTCAAGGGACACATGTTTTCAAGTTTTATTTTGGAAAAGCAAAGAAAGGAAACAGCAACCATGAGAGGTTTTCTACAGAGTGCTTTTGTTCTGTTGGAACAATGAGTCCCATTTCCAAGACTTCATTCTTACTGCTCAGCCACTGAAAGATGCAAAAAAACATTATACAGTAAAAGCTGGAATCACATCACATTAAAGGAATACAGATAGAAGAAAGTAAGCCTAAAGGAACATAATCATACAAAATATATTTGTCTTTTAATTTTTCAGTTGTTATTGTCCCAGATACAGCATAACTTTACTTAAATGGGAATACTTTTAATGTTTCTTTCTTTCCTTCTTCATTTTTTTCAGTTGATTTTACCTTTTGACATTTGATTGAAATCTATTTCAAGACTTCTATTTCTTTTCTTTTTTTATGTGAGAAAAAGAAACCATTTTTAGCTAACCAAGATATTGGGATGGCCTAATCACAAACAACTAGCTTTGAGAAACAGTATAAATGTTGGTATTTTATTTTAAATCATATTTAAAAGGTACATTTTAATTTCTGATTACATTCAGCAGAAAAAAACCACTTTGAAACAAAGAAAGCAAAAAAACCCTCTGTGCCCATTTATTATGAAGGGTGATAACAAGATTGTCTGATTTGAAGGGACACTGAAACATCAACACAGTATAATGACAATAATTTTTTAAATTATGTCAGTGAACCTACAGTTTAAAAGTATAACCTTGAAACGATGTTGTCCCACAAACATACGCGATCTCTACAGAGAAACACTTGACTAAGTTCTGTCTCCCACAGCGATTTTGTGTTTCTTACCACACACAACTGATTCAAGGTCTTTCAGTCTATTTCTTCACCATGTGAAGTTTTGGGGACAACCTGGCTGGGGCTTCTAGCCATAAAATCACTGTGACAAAAAGATGGTATTTTGGTAACTGAGATCAAAATTGTCTCGGCCAGATCTAAGATCACATTCAACATCGCTGCTGTTGCCTACATGTGGGCTACCTAGAAAAAGTCACACTATTTTCACCTTGACACAGTCTTCAGCAAACAAGATGATAGTATCAGGAAATTAGAGATCACTTTTACGTGGTAGTGAGATGAAGAAAAGTCCCCAGTACTCTTCTCAACATCACTATAGGAATTAAACTCATATTTAACCTTCAGGACCAAATAGCAGAAATATTTAAAAAATAAATTTGTCATCTAGAGGAAAAAGTTACTCCAGTAGACATGTAAGTGTCATTGAAAATCTGTCCTTTCCTCATTTAAATATTTTAAGTCCTCGCAAATGTTAACTAGTCCCATTTTTACTAGGTATTTTTCTGCACTAAAAATTGAGCTAATTAAGTTGCTAATCCCTAGCATTAACAAAACAGTGCCTCTGCCTCTTTCCTGAAGCATTTCTATATCAAACTCCCTTCTTTTCAGTCATCTTCTAAATAAGGCTAAGATGTTTTAAGTTCCTTTCAAACATGCCTTTATGCAAATGCAGCCTTTGGAAATATGTCATTTGTTTCCATTCATTTAAGTAGGCATGGGCTATCCACCCCTTGGATTTTACTGACTGTCAGGTGTGGACTGCATACTGATTTTGTTTCCTTTCTCCTTCATCCATTTCTACACCCCAAAAAATTCAGGTAATCTGGGGGTTTGACTATATACATGTTCAGGAAGGTCTCTTGTTATTTTAATATCAAATTTATGAGAAAGCAAACACATCCAGTTGCAGCTTTCAGGATTCACAAGGAAAAAATAATCTATCTCCATTGATATAAGGTAGATACATCAATTCTTTTCTTCCCCGGAGGTCAGATGAAAAAATTACGTAGGCTCATTTCGTAGGTCCACACAAAGCCTAATGTCCTACTTTCTCTTCCTAATCATTGTTGTCTTTCACAAAGACTAAATTATTCTCTTCTCCTCCGAAAAATAATCTCTATTCACTGTGTTGATGAGACAAGCTCAAGACATCATGGCCTTATAGTTCCACCTCTACCACTTGTTCACCTCAGCACAGTAGCCACTCATAATTAATACCTTTGCCTCTACAGGAGTAATGCAAGTGTTGAAACAAATGGTTATAGCCTTGTATCATCCACAGATCCAGTGATTTTCAACAAGATTACTACATGTTAAAGGTTCAGCAGCTGGAATTTGAAATAGATCCACTGAAGTCCATGGTGATGGGTCAGTTTATACCAGTTGACTCCTTTTCAGTAAAACTATGAGCCTGCAAATGTTTCCAAACCTTGGTGCCATGTGACTATTAACGTATCTACATTAATAAGGACACAGGGTCGTAAAAACAAAGTGTTGGGTAGATAAAGCTACCCACACCGCTGATAACAACAGTGTCATTGACAAAAAATATTTCAGCAAAATGAATGTCTCATGCTTGGCAAATTCAAGAAGGGCCCCCAGAGGTTTGGAGTAAAGAGCAAATTTAATGGGGAATTACACTGATGAATACTTTAGTCGTTAATAAAACAGAACAAACTGCTATAGAACAATTATTTTATTTTTCAGGCACCCTGCCACCAAGGCATTTGAGATGCATAAACAACAGATTGGTGGTGGAGAACCATAAAACACTGATGGGAAGTGCTTTATGAACCATCTGTAAAACTGAAATGAGAAGAAGCTGACCAGGGATTCGATTTTGCCTTCAGATACCTGAGCACCCTCCACCTCATGCCAGGCAGACCCAGGTGGCACAGCTGGCTCACAGAAAGCTCTGAGGCTGGGCACGTTGTGTTTTCCAGCTGAGCAGAGAGGGCTCATGAGGGAGAAGGAGAGAGTCACGTCTCCAGTGCCTCAGCACACCAGGCACAGTGCCAGGGACAGCAAGCTGCCTCAGAGAAGAGGCAAAGCTGCTCTCTTCTTTCCCTCCCTGCTCCCTCACCCAACCCACAGCCAAGGAAGAATCAAACCCTGGAATAATGCAAATAAGAGTATGAACGGAACGAAATACAGAATCAGAGCCAGAAAACAAAGAATGAACAATTAGCTGCCACAGTGACAAAAATAATAAATAAATAAATCAATAATATTACTGAGCAACACTGTAGCACAAACAGGGCTATAATCCAAGTACTCCAGGGCAGCACTGTCTATATTATGTTTTGGACTCTCTTTCTGAGAATTCCCTCATACACTAGGCAGGTCCTTCTGAGCAGCATCTTCTAACATCTTAAATGCCTTCAAAGTGCAGCAAGCACTGATGGGATTTCTTCACTCAGCATTTCATTCAAACTCCCCTCTTTCATCCCCTGGTTTCACTATAAAGTCCTGAGATACCACTAAGACTTGGGTTGTGGACCTGTGTCTCTTTAATTTCTGGTCACCCCAGGGACCCACTTAGAGCATCACCCAGAGAGCCACATTCCCCAATTTCTGCAGGCAGGAAGGCAAAGTCCTCCCGGCTGTGGCCTCCTTTGTCACAGAAAGTCAGAATAAGGCATCTCATGGGAAAAAATAGCTAGCCTGATTACTTAATCAGAAATCCTCATGCTGGCTACCTTTCACACCTGAAGGTGTTTTGTAATGCCAGTGTTTTCTCCTGGTGTGAGCAGCCCTGGCCCCAGACGGGCCAGTAGCAGAACTCAGCACAGGCACTGCTGCCCTGAACGCAGCTGCTGCATCCAGCCATCATCCTCCGAGGAAAAGGCAGTGGAGGGGTGACACACCTGTGCAGCCAAGGGGGCTCAGAGGTATTTATGTGCAGTGCAACCAAGTCCTGAGCCCAGCAGTGGGACTGAGATACTGCTTCCTGTTTGTCCTTCAACCACTTCTGCCTTTATCCTGTTCTATCTCCAGCCTGGAGACATTTTCCCCATGTCCTCCTATGCCTGCCCACCTACGCTACATGTCTCTCAGGGACACTTACACGACACAGACCCTACACATTTTCCTTCGCCTCTTGGTCTGTCCTCACACCCCTTCTCCCTCCTTTTCCTGTTGACCAATTCCTGCCAAAGCCACTCCCACCTGCTTTCAGGGTATAAGGTCTTGAAGTCAATGTGCCTTTGACACTAACCCCAAAGCAGCACCATCAGTAGACTGTAAGGATCTTGAATGCAAAACAAAAACAAACAAACAAAACAAGACATTTAATAGGAATAAAATCTATTTGCAAATAGATTATTCTCAAGATGATTTCCAGTCTCATTCTTTCACTAGAGGGTTTTGAATGCTGGGGCTCCCAGACATCCCAGCACTTCTCTGGTAATCTAACAACGTTAGAAAACGCTTCAGAGTACTACATAGACAGACTGCTCGTGAATGGTCTGCAAGCCAAATCTGAAGTAATGAAGAACACTTAGGGAATTGGGTTTACACATTACATAATCGAGGGGGTTTTTTAAAAAAATAAATTTAAGATTATATGTCATTTTAACTGAGATTTGACGTATTGCCTTATCTGCAGCAACCACTGAGCTGTATTCTAACTCACTCCTCTACAAGCAGCTATCACTCCCTAGCCTGATACGCTGCAAGACACCCAAAACTTCCCTTGATCTCAGTGACATCTCATCCCACAGGAGGACACTGGTTCCACAAGAGAGAGGCCCTGGGGATCATAATATGTGGTATATGACGACAGGGGAGTATTCTTTTCATTAGTTATTCTGCAAGAAGTGTTGGTTGTGGGCTACAGAACAACAGCCTCCTCACAGAGTTTTTCTAATGATAAATAACTAGGATCAGTCCTGTTACATATAGAAATACTGGTGGGAATTTAAAAAGTCCTGTAAGGGTACAAATCCCTTCTGTCTGCAAAAAAACCCCATGATTATCTCCTCACTAGCATGAACAAATGCCTCACCATGAGTAGGCATGGTGTCAAAAATAGCATTTTGTTTCTATTCTTATCCCTTCATTCTTTCACGCTACGCCCATCTGCACCTCAGCTGCTGGGACAGGAGATTTCACAATCTAGGATTTTATGCTGCAAATACCAGAACATAAATAGCACATGCATGATCACTGGTAGTGTTGGCTATGTGCCATTTTTGTCAATAGACTAATACCTGTGCAAACCCCTCAGTGTTAGATTTAGTGAGACAAGTGGGATTTCTTTTTTCCAGCATTGTTAAATCTAAAGATGCTATTGTAAATTGCAAGGTTTCTGGTATTTTTCCTAAAGCTCCAAGCTGACAATAAAGTTCAAGATATTTTAGTGGTACATTTTTCTTTGAAAGATTAAACTCCTGATCCTTGTAGCTGCTGAAATAACATTAAAATATTACCTAATCACAAGCAGACAAAGTTCCCTATTAAACTGGCAGGGGAGATGAAGTTGCACAGCAACCATGACAGCATTGCATGACACAGGAGCAAATGCCATTCAGGCTACTGATACTGAAACAGGGAGAAGAACCTAAAATCTCTTTATATTCTTCCCAGCCCCCTCTCTTGGGTGCCTGAAAGAAGGGCACACAGGCTGTTCACTTATCAGAAGGCAAAAAAAAAGCAATTCCCAGTGGCATTCTTCTTTTAAATGTCTTTTCATTTTGTAGTCCATCTCATTATTTTTTCAGGGACCTGACTCATCATTTTGAATGTCAATTCTGGTAATTTTCACAGCCTACAGGCTTTGTCCTGTTAAATGGAACAGTCAAACTGACTGCTTTTTTCCTTATTTTTGAGGAGTCCTGGAATTCCTCTCTAATATTTGTCACGGTCTGCAGCTTCATTTCTCTCAGGTGGGAATGGGCTGAAGTCGAGCTTAGAGGAGACGTGGAACCTTCTCTGCTACGGCAAAATGTGAGTTATAGGCTGGAGTTTCAGGTACTGCTGTTTCTGAGCATGTTCTCACTCCCTCCAGTGCTTTGCTTTGCTTCATGTACTGCTTAACAACACAGGAGCTGGCACAGAGCGGGGTGGTGGATTTCTCATTACAGGCATCCCACTTCTCATTGTAATGCAATCACTGTCTGCAGATACACAATGCCAGCACATGAGCTGCCAGCAAATGATTTTCCAATTATTGCTCAAACAAATCTATGAAATTAAATTCAAGTGTGATTGTATGTAACAGTTAAATTCTGTAACCACCTGTTTCATTTACGTGAGGAACAGTATTTCACCTTTTCTTCTTTCTCTGTCGTTTTCTATCTTAGTTTTCATGCAGTGTGTGTTTGGTATGGTGTTGCTTTCCTCCTGGCATGATGACATCTCTGTTCTAAGCCATATATTGCAATCCAATTGGCAAAAGACCTTTATCCCTGGGACCATGTTCTAGGAAAACATTATTTTTGTACAATTTAGGAAGGGTTCCTTCACCTACACAATTTTACACCTAACCTTTATCAGCTCCAGTGCAAGTTCAATGGTTAAATGAAGTGATTGATCACCAGCAGTCGAGGACAGGCATTGCCAATAGCCATAAGGGGAGCGGGTACACAGACCTGTATTGGCTATGTAACCATCCCATTGGCACAGATACCCAGAAGTAGCCACCTGCCAGTATTTTTTGATCCTGCCAGCCAAGATCAACTTCATGTGTACAAATTGGTCTCCAGCAGCATTTCTCACTTTTTTACTTAGAACAAAGTCTTCCTTTTTAATTGAGACACAAGAATATAGGGCTGTAGAAGTGACATTTCATGCCATCAAATCTGATCATCTGCTATTACCCAGAGTCACATCCTCTCAACCCTTTGAAAAACGATCAAAATTCATTTCATGGTATCTAGTGTGTGTGTCCCCATTTCTGTTGGAATATTGTTCCAAGAATTCAAGGTGTATATGGCTGTAAACTATAACTTCCTCTGTGAGCTTACTTATGACCAGTTCAGAGCCATTTGTTCTCCTGGCAGCATTGTCCTTCAGTCTCAGCAGCTCCCCTCTTGTGTTTGTGTTTACCTCCAGTGCTCTCATGTCTTACCCGGGAACGTGCGTGGCATTAGAGGAAGAAGGGAGGCAGTACATGCTCAGATATAATGCCCATATCCCTTCTTTGCTTTAAATGCCTTATGAAGTGAAAAGCAACTAATTCTGTGTCATTAAAATGTAAATTATTCTTTTCTTAAGCAGTACAATCAATGGGGTTTTCACAATAGCTATGTTAGTTGCATAACAAAGTACCCACATTAGCCTTTATTATTTATTTAGTAGATTTTATTATCTGTTATGCAAAGCAAGTACTTTAGATACAACAGCAAAGTGAGAGTATTGGAAACCTGGGGCTAGATCCTCAGACTGAATTTGCAGACTGGGAGGGAATGAGAAAGAAGGGAGTGGGTGATGTAGTTAAGAGAGTATTAGGAAACAACCCCAAAGGATGAGAAGAATCTGAGTTCATTTATTTAAGAGGCCCCCAAATGAAGGGGAGTGGGGCTGGAAGGAGAGGCAGGAGTAAGGGCAAAAAGGAAAGAAAAAGGAAGGCTGAAAAACAGACAGCTAATGATAATCCAAGGACGTTTGGTTCAGGCATAATGAGAACGGCTGCTTGTCCCACAAAAGGCTGCTATTTTTTAGCTTCTGAAACCATTGTTATTATTGTAATCATGCTTATGGGAAGACAAATTTGTCAAATTCACTGGATTCACATAGCATACAGCCACAATTTGGGAAGTCTCCATGTGCCAGTAACATTGTGCAGCATAATAAATTTTAGTGATTGTAGCTGTGTAAGGCCTCAGCCTACAGTACATATTAGCTGTCAAACACCAAAATATTTTAGATGTTCTTTATTCAGTTAGCACTTCTATTGATTATTCTCCAATGTTTTGGTTCAGCTTAAATGTAGAAAATTTACTTTGAGGTTTATAAAGACATTTTATGCTTTTGGAAAGCCAGAGCAGTTAGAATGGGGTAGTGTACAGTTTTGCCAATTCAAGAACAAAATAATTTTCAATGAAAACATCCCTGTGCTTATTGGCATTCACTTCCAAGCAAAAATCATCACTTTGTCAATACCAGTGTTATTCTGGTAGGACCTGAGGTAATAGATATGTTTGTGTGAGGTGGGAGTTTAAAAAGCAAACAGACATGTCAATCATGGTAAACATCTCCATGATCCCACCTCTGCCAGTCTGTCACATGGAAAGACAATGCTGCTAGTGAAGTCCAAATCCTCTTAAATCCCAACACTAGATTGTAAAATAAAATTGAAGTCATCAAATTAAAGCACAGAATGCACACAGCGCTATAGAACATAAAATTTTCTACCACTCTGCTAGTCTAGACTGTGCTGTGACATGAATGATTTACACACGTTGGGTATAAATGGATCCTTAATACCATTTAGCTGATAAAGTCTCCACCCCAAAATTGTTTTAGAAAACCTACACCTGACTTCACTGTAACATGGCAACATATTCTATAGTAGCCATGCAAAAAATCCAAGACTGTATCTTATTTAAAAGCAACACATTTCAGCAGGATAGTGAACTTTTTGCCATGAGCAGTCTGTTGCAGAGGGACCAGCAGTGCTACCCATGTACTTTCTTAATCTGCTTTTCTTTCCCGTAGGGCAAAGAACACGAGTACAGAGGAGACTACAAGACACAGACGTTTCTCTCAGAAAAGCTGGATTAGAGAAGTGCTGTGGATTACTTCTGATGATTTATGTGATGGACATGGCACTCGTAACTCCTAATCTAACACCAAGTGGTGTGTGGGGTCGTGGGGGTGCAGGGGGGAGTTGTCTCAGTGCTCGGTCCCTCAGCACTATGGCCACACTAGGAAGAGCCGATTTTGGAAACTCCTGAGTAAGGCAGCTGGCGTGGGAGGCGGTGTTGCAAATAGATGTACTGTTTTCACAGATACTGCTCTTGGCTTGCATGAGCAGGTGAGGGCTTCGGGATGTACCAGCTCCCCCCGTCAGCTACTTGTGGAATGGAGGGGCTGGTAACCATTCCCACAACAGCTACAGAAACAGAGAAACCCAATAGCTTGAGCCTTCTCTGTTTCCTAGTGCCCTACAGCACTGAAGTGCTTTCCAGCAGACACTCTGCCCTCAGCCATAGTAACATTCACAATTAAAACTAGGTCAATAATTGAAACCACAAGGAACTAATTGTCTACATAACTAACAATTCTGGCACTGGGAAGACAAAGAAAGACAGAAAAAACAGATATTTTGGAAGACTTGAGGAAATTCCTCCTAGGTAGTTATTTGCTCTTTGAACAGGAATAGCAAAAATAGGCAAGAAATGTAATTTGTGAATTTGCACAGATCTCCTCCCTGGAATTCCAAGTGTCTCTCTTGTCAAATTATGCAACACATTCTAAAATCTTCTCATATTTAAAAAATATGTAGTAATCTGCTTTATAACTATTTTTGGTTAAATACACTGGCACTAGAATTCAGAGCAAAGCTCAACTGAGAGTGTTTTCTGGAGCAGCAAGTAAAAAAAAAAAAAAAAAAAAAAATAAATAAATATATATAAAGTA
>VZRR01004866.1:239804-265881 GCA_013398015.1 Oreocharis arfaki
TTACCTTCCTGACCAATATATTCTAGATTCAATGCTGTGGATCAATATTACAGTTGAATTATATCACTTTCTGAATCAATCTCATATGGCTGGGATGCACTGAAAATATTAAAAAGAGAAGGAGGCAATTAATGCAGAAAAAAATCCACAAACCTTAAATAAAACCACTTTCTATCGCTTTGCTAAAATAAGCTTTTAGGCAGATGCTTATATTCTGAGCTGGCTGGCAGCCCAAAATGAGTTTGTGGGAATCAGGTAGCACAAATGGGTGGCTCGGAGAGAATATAAAGCCTCCTGTGAGTTTATTTAGCATTTTCCTGATGTCCCAGGTGTCCTCAGGAGACCAGAGAAGACATGACCCTTGTCCCTGGAACATAAAGCCCGTGCAGTGGGGTGTGCAATGTAAAATGCAGATGCCATACAGAATGTGAGTGCCTGGAACAGGGTTCTTGGTACCATCACACAGTGCTGCCACGCTTTCCAAGTGCAGAACCTCCTCCAAAATCCAATCCATGCAGAAATCAGTCAAGGATTGGAAGCAGATGAGTCACAAGTATCTAGGGGGTGACATTGTGTAGGTTATGATTTGAACTCTTATTGTTTTTTCAGCATACAATATAAACACAAACTAATTTATTGAACTAGTTATTTCTAGTCATACTAGCTATTACAAATATTACTTGTTGACTGCTCTCTACAGAGTGCTTTAAAATAAAAGTTATAGCTATTTAACAGTTTTTCAATTGTTATATATGAGTGGAACTGAGACTGATATGAGCCTAAAGTGAAGGTGCTTGCTGAATATAACTTTGCTGTAATTGCAGACTTCTCAAAATACACGTGCTTCTGAGAGCTGTTCTGCATCTCCAGTAGCAATAGCATATATTTGCAGTATTAAGTAGTTCTGGGTTCCCTCCACAAGATTCTAGTTTTCCCTGCAGCACCCAAACGTTTAGACCAGTTACTCAGCTGTAGAGCCTGAGGCTGTATACAGCATACTATCTGAGATCAAAACAGGTATCAAGGTAATCATCTGAGCATGCAGCAAACACATAAAAATGGAGTTGGATTCCTAAACTTATGATTCAGAGGTAAGTACATCAACCATCAACAACTTTTTACTTTCTGTAGCAACTTCCAGGCAAATAAATATTGTTGTAGGAATCTGCAAGCATGGGCATCATGATTATTATAAGGCAAACTTATTATAAGATGGAAATCTGCATTATGCCTGTTCTGTGCCGTGTTAGGGTTGTTTCTGTGACAAACCATACAAGAGAAGGATGAAGAGCCTCATGCTTAGCACAGGATGAGAATTTCCTTTAGCCAAGTACTGCAGTGGAGGTGATACATGACCCAGACCTTCCCTCACCTTTTCATGACTTATCTGAGCACCCATATCCTACACCAAATGTCTCATTTTAATAAAATATGGATCATGAGCTGTTGTTCCAGATGGCCTTCCAAATTCTATCCAGAAAAGGCAGGTTTGGCCTCTGAGAGCATTTAATAGCATAAGCCAGTTCAGCCCCTGCATGGTGTATTTTCATGTTTTCAGTGCAGCATATAGGGAAGAGGGATATCACTACCATATAATACACACACCTTGCTTCTTGCAGGAAGTGCTTCTTACCAGGAGCACTTCTTTCACATTATGAAAAGAATAGTTTGTATTTATGCAAGATTAATTTGATCTTGATTTTGTTAAATTTGGAAATACAATGAAACAGCCTACCTGCTACATCCCAAAGGCATTTGTGAAGTGCTTTAAACACTTAAAGCACACTAAATGCTAAATGTTAAATATCACAACGACAGGTAAAGTGCTATTGGTGCCGTAGTGAACATTCACAATGTACTGAAACCAATCACTAAAATATTCTTGTTTGTTTCTGCACAGCACAACAACAAGCGGCTGACATCAAACAGAAGTACCTAGCCCAGTATCTAGAGAGTAAACACAAGTTTTTCTAATTGCTCCTGATTTTAAGTTTCTGTACTCTGGAAAGTGTTCTTCACTGTAAGGTGTTAAAAAATTATATGCCACGTTAGAGGTGCCAGGTAAGCCTCTGTTACTGCTGCGCGATACAAATGAGAAGCGATGAGCTTTGCTTAGTGCTCTCTTGGAATGCTGCTTACTCTGCTTCAAATTAATTTGCATTTAGGTGTGGGAATTTTACAAATGTGATATAGCAGCTCAAAATACCACTTTTGCCGCATGAGCAAATGTCAGGAAAACTATCCATCTGCATTCAGAGCAGCACCCAACTGCACTGTTTCCTCCAATAAGATGGTGTCTGATGTCATTCAAACAAACAGATGCATTCATTTCTTTCTCAGGGTGAAACAGGAAATATTTGTAAGTGACAGCATATTTATCACTCTGCTAGTGCCGGTACCATCCTTGTATCCTATTATTTTTCTCAAACTGTTCAGGTACAGCAGTTTGAAACCCTGCTCAGTAACCCAGCTTCATCTTTCGAAATATTACTTATCAAGGAATTTCCACAAGAATTATGTAAGTGGATGAAGTTCCATGCTAATATTTATTTATTTAACATCCTAAAGAACACAGCTATCCCATGTCTGGATCAATAGTAATTCCTTAATGAAAATGCAGTCAAAACCAGAATGCCCCATCAGAAATAACTGCCTTCTAAACTAATCTGCTTTACAGATGAGCAAATTCACTAAACAACCTGTTAAACAAATAGTATCATGTTTTCTTTCCACAACACAAGAAAGGCAAAAGCCAAGAAGCATTCCCAGGAAGAAAAAAATCTCCAGTAATTACTTCATTTTAAAAAATCCTAAGAGCAATAATAGAGTGTTATGCATCTTTGGCTACCTCTATTAAGCAATTCATGGCTCATAGTAAGCTGGATGTCAAATGAATACTGCAGGTTGTTTGCTGCTGTTTATGCCTCTGGAATACAATTTTGGTTTTCTGCTTATGTCCCATTTCATCAGGTCACATCAAATCATATTTTGTCAGTGTTTATTAATTCAGCTAAATCTAGTCACATGACACACACTTCAATGCACTTAGTATTAAAAACAAATGTTTTCCATAGTTCCAGGGGTTTTTAAAAATGTGGTTAGATACATACAATTAGCCAGGGACTTGCATGTCAAATTTATTGCATTGCAAGCATGTTTTTACTTAAAGTGTTGAGCAGTCATTTAAATTAATATCCCCTTTCCTTTTAAATTGCAACCCACAGATGACTGAAGAGATGATTTCCTCTTTGTAAGAGGAGTGACTTGAGGTAATGCTAATGGGAATTACTGAGGCATACCATTAAAGTTCTAGACAGCCTCAAGTTTTCAACAAGACCAAGATGTACCACTGTGCCACTTAGAGACTATTTTGCAAAAAGTAAAACGTCAGCAAAGAAACATAGGCAAATTTTCCTTCTACCCTGCTATGACTAGGTCTCGTTTCAGTTGTACACATGGGACAACAAAAAATTAAACATGTACATTGCATCCAGTAAAACAGGGAGAGAAAGAAAGGGATGAAGAGAAAAAAATAAAATTAACTGGTTTACCTGATGCTGTACAACACCTTTCCAGTTTTAGAAATCCTCAGCAACTTGTTGTCTGTTGTGACATCATGGAAATTTGCTCCCTTCTCGTTGGCAAAGAATAAATCTGGCTTCCAAATAGAATCCAACATAGAGGGATCCAAATCCAGGGAATCATCAGGATATTCGCTGTAAGCCAGACGTGAGTCATTCCACTGCTGTCTCAAAAAAATGTTCACTCTGTAGTCCTATAGAAATGTCATGTAAAAAGGTTACTAAGCCACCAAAACTGAACGCCCACTTTAGCTTGCATTATGTTCTTAGACTTACTTCAGTATCAGCATTGCAGCAAACATTTGTATTATTCTTTGAACATCAGAGTTGTCATTTGAAAATAAAGTTGTCAAGATTCTGCGTTGAACCAAACAAACACAACTGGTACATTTTCCAAATCAAAATTCCTTCAGCGATGAGAAAAATCTTAACTGCAATCTCCACTATTATATATAACCCTCTTTCAAATGCTGTGCATTAGCTAAGAGATATTTGGAAATTCAAAAAGCATTGGAGCTAAATATATACAATTTCATCAAAGATTCTATAAAATTACCAATTCAAATTAATTGATTCCAATATGTAAATCATTAATGTCTAATGTACTCACGAATAGTTTTTAATTCCAGTGAAGCCAAAATTGTATAGAAGAAATTAAATCACCACTTCTTACTTACTACTTGTTTTATTTTCCTATTTACTGTATGCTTTTCTGTGTATGTTCGTTCATTTACTCCTCCCTGTCTGCATCCCATTAAAATTGGCCTAATTGTGTTCTTCTGCTTGGTGGCCTGCTAGTCACAACTGGGAAAGGCAGCAATTACTTAGAGGTTCATTTAGAACCAGCATTAGCACTGTGTCAAGAACTGATTATTAGAGGGGAGTGCAAAAAGAGCTTTCAGGTTCTAAACTCTCTGCAGGGAATGGAAAGAAGCAAATTCTTACTCTCCTCATCCCAGATTTCCAAAGTCAGCAAATAAGATCTTCATCTCTTCAGCAAATAAGATCTTCATCTCTCTGAAATTACTACTTTTGTTTGTGAACACACTCTTAGAAATGCATCTACTCTTCCTCTAAAAGAAAGATATTTAGTAGTATTTGTATTGATTATATTAGCTGAAGGAATGCTTTATCAAATAATTCTGCTCACAGTACAAGGCATTAACATTTAGGATCTGCTATATGGTAGCGGCTGTACATTAAAATGGCAGCACTGTGGTTTTGACTTGGAAAATGTATGAGCTGACTGTGTTTTAGTCAGGTAACTGAACTGCATAGAAAAAAACTTATCACCCTTGAAATGTAGATAAATATTCTCACTCTGACCAGAGCTGCAGAAAGCAGCTTGCCCAATACACAGACTCTGTGAACGAGCCCCTCCGAGCTTCAGCTTTCACACCCTTTTCTCAGTGGTGTGGTAGAGAGATGTGCTGCTGCCCTGACAGAATATTTCTGACATCCAAAGTGATGCAGGTTTTGAACCCAGTGGGAAGATGCTTTAAAATCTCAGCAGGTGAATAACTTTTCTTTCTTTGCTTTTCATTTTCATTTTGCTCTTGGGTAGATGCGATTCAAAACAGGAATGTTGACTAATCAGAGCAAGCAGACCTGAGAGAGGTCTCAAGAATAGCATTTATTAAAGATACTTACAAAAGCCTCTATCTGTTTTTCACTAGTCATTGTACTTTTTATGATGATTTTGTTTCAGACATTTAAATATCAAATAGCTACTTGCAGTTCTGAGCTTATAAAATGTCATCACATCTTGTGAGGATACACCATCCATAATCATGCTATCCCTTACTTCTCGGTCTTAGAAACTGAGAATGTTTTATGTTTATAGTGTGTCTTTAGGCTTATATGTCTTTGACTCTATATATGTGTCTCAGAGTTTATATGGGACAGCCTTAGCTATAATTCCAGGAATGCACTGATTCTAATTCTGTAGAAAAGAAGGCAAGAGCAACTGCTGGTAGAATAAAATTGCTACAACTGAGAGTGCCTTTAATTCTTCATTGTAATGTGATATATAAGGAAGTCTAGGGAAAGCAGAGGAATTTTTCCCCCCATGACATAGAAATCATAAATAAGTCAGATCAGTAAATTGTATAGAAATATCTGAAAAATTGCTTTGATGAACTTCAGTGCTTGGTGATCTAGATAATAAAAAACAGTCTGAAAAGAGATTGCATATGATAATATATATTATACCAAAATCATAAATAGTCCCAATAAGATTACACTATATTTTTCAATGTCCCTTCATAAGTATATATCAGAACCATCACACCAATACATCTAGAAATGCTTTCCCTCTGCAAGCTTTGTTGTTAGAAGCAAAACAGAACTGAAACCTTTGTTTACATCTGATAGACTTTGCATATATATGTATAGATATTTTAATGAGAAATAAAAATGTAAATATAACATGTACATCACAAGAACAGCATTATTTTTTTCTCCTATGCTTGCAGAATAAGCAGTTGAGAGGGGTGTGTGTTTACACAGTCAGACCTAGTCATGTGCAGAATTTTGAATTTACTTTTCCTGAGCTAATGCTGTAACTATGTTTTGAAGAAAAATTCTCTTGAGAATGGTAGAATAACATGGAGTTAAGGCTACAGTGTGTATTTTGCAAGGTCCTGAGGGTAGAAGTGGGTGGATTGTAGTAATGCACTCCTACACAACCACGAGTATACCTTCTCTGCAAATTCTTTCTGACAGCACCACTGCTCTGAACAAGGAGTGTGGACCTGAAGATTCAATCTCAGATGCAATACCAGTGTCAGCAATAGCTCAAGGCAACTCAGATAAACAGTTTTCCTCTGTTCTCAAGCCATAAGCTTGGAGTAATACAAACATACTGAAAGAATATTAATCTGATTAGATTTAGTAGCTTTATCTGAAGATTTAGGGACTTGATCCACAGATATACTTAGTTTATATTATAGGAATGTAGATAGATATCATCTTTCAGCAAATCCAAATCCAGATCCACTGCCCAGAGCAAAGCTCTGGATCCCTTTGGTCTCAGGCACTGCTGTGGCGGGGGGAGTGCAGAGGAGCCCCCTGCCCTGTTCAGTGCTACTTTCTGTCTCTGATCTAGCACTTGTCTTAGGTCTTAGTTTCCCTCCCATCCTCCCCTCTGACAGCAGTGATTGCCCAGGAGTTGGGTTGGGAGTCTGAAACAAACAGCAGACTTAGCTGGCCTCCCACAAATAGGAGGGGTTTACCAAAAAGACTACTCTGTCTCCGTCTCTAAATCCTAAATATGAATGCTAACTGTAAAGCAGTGGTTTGATGACCCATTCCAAGGCCATGCAACAGAAAAAGCACTTGGCTACCTATGGGCATAAGCAGGCAATGTGTCCCCAGTGGCTTCAGTGGGAGCCTTTTATTTAGTTAAAAGTATACATGTGAATCAATCAGGATCTAATAAGCTTATTTGTAATTATGGAGGGTTTTTTTTCCTCTAGCTGGGAGATAGTATCATACAGCCAGCCACAGCAAAGCTTTCAAAATTAAGAAATGGCTTTTTTTTTCTGCTAACATGAATACTCAAAACACAACTGGAGTTTGAATCATTTATCCTGACAGAGAACCTGCTGCATAGTGTCAGTCATTGATTATAGGGCATAACGACAATAATAATGTCCTCATAGTTAGTCATTTCTGTAATTAACAATTAGCTTGTCAATGTACAAACCACTCTTAACTTCTCCTACCGCTCATAGCTAAAAAATCCTGGTCATTAGGAACACTGAACATCTGAATTCTTTGGGATGCTGCCCAGGCTGATGTAGATTACTCATCTGTGATACTCAACTGCAGTGATACTGTACAGTGAATTTTCTGCTGAGTACTGCATGTGTAAATACTTCCAAAAATAGATATAGAGTTTACTGGCATAACTGCTTTATTCAGTGAAGTTATTCAGGAATATATTTTTCTCTTTCTTTGCAAGTTAGGGCTTAAATTAAAGACAAATCCGTGAAGAAAATGTTCAACTACATTATCTTGACTGTGGCCTCTTTTTTTACTATTTTAATTTTGGTATAATATATATCATTTAATAAGAAAGAAAAATATTTCTTTTGCAGGAAAAATAATCTATTGGGATACTGTCCCATATGTGCATTATAGAGCAGAAAGACAGATACATCTGCATTTTGTTTCTCTAGATCTTTGGGAATAAAACTCATGAAGAGTCTATGGAATTCATCTATCTGAATCAGCATAAAATCCTGTTTTATTTCTTAATGTAAGGTTTTAGCTTTTAGAAGAGTGTGCTGGATATCAGAGTTGTGCTGGCCTTTCACGTAGGGAGGAATTTTATCCTGTACTGCGTGTCTTAATCAGAGAACAGAAACTACTCCTGCTAATGTTACTGAGAGCCTGGCTTACTGAATTTAGTACGTCTGGGACTGTAACCCTGTTTGCCATGTTAATTTCTCCTACTGAAAGCTTCTCTGAGCAAGTTTTCATCTCCCAAGCTTCCAATGAATTGCTGTAGATGGTCCAAGTTATATTCTGTTAATGTCCCTTCAGTGTATATACATGGTTTCACTAAGCACTCCTCTCCTCTGAGACAGGAGTGTCTCTATTGAATTTGCAATCCAGGCTTTTAAATGAATCATTTAGTTTTATGAAAAAACCATCAAGACCATTTTGTAGGAAAAAATGATTCCTAGGAATCAAACAAACTTGTTATTTATCACGAGGGATGCCAACAATTTTACCACATGATTATATCTATTTCAGAAAAGCAAAGTAGTTGGAACAGTAATTGATGTCTTCCTCTCAGACCAGACTCCTAAAACTAGTCTCAATAGTCATTAAAGAAGTGACAGCATTAAGAAAACCAATATCAAATAATTGAACATCATCTTAGAGAAATCTTTCCACACTTTCAGCAGATACAATGAACAAAGCAAAATAAGGAAGCCAATAGTCTTTGTTTTCATCTACTTGAATGTTTGGCTGTTTTCAGCAAAATGTGTTAATGAACATTGGAAAGGTGCACATTAACATATTTGATAGAAGGTAAAATGCAATGAGGGGATTTAATCAAAGCAATGAAGGAGTCTAATTAATGCAATCAGCATTAGGTCGTGCAAATATATTTCATTGAATGCCATCTTGTAAAGCTAGTGACGTGCAGGATTTTTGCTACTTAATGCTATTCTGATGTCTCTACACACTAGGATCAACAGACATAGCTGGGTGAAAAGGCTACACTCACAGCTATCTTCTCAGAATCCTTTAAGCACAGGAAAACAATTAATATTTTCCAAAAATAATGAAAATTAAGTCTGTTGATAATTATGTTACATCCTAGTATGTTTTTTTCCCTGCCATTTTTAAATTGACTTTAGTTTTCTTTTAAGAAGTTTTTAAAATATTACAGATACATAGTCTAAAGCATTATCTTATCTGTTTGTTTTATAGATCTGTATGTTACAGCTTGTCATTTATAGCAGAGTCTTTCCCGCACTATTAAAGAAAGCAATCTGGCCTAGCAATAACTTGCCTTTTATCTCTAGAAAACATTAAATAACAGGGTGGGTTTTTAAAATAAAATTATTTAGGAGCGGAAGATTTGTGTTCCTACATTCCTTAGACACCACTTTCTAAAATGATGGCATGAATTGCAATTGAATCTAAATTAATATTAAGCAAAATACATAAGTCAGACTAAATATCTGCTTTTCCTTCATAATGTAAGACTTGCAAGGCAGTATCTATTCAATTTTACAAAAAAACCTAGGTTTTTTGTTTACTTCAAGTGGGTAGCGAGTTCATTTTTAATTACCATGATCTCAAGCCTACAGGAAGCCAAGCACCTTTATTGCCTCTGGCTTCAGAAAATCCAGAAAGACCTGGATGCTGTGTAGGAATCTCTGGAAAATGGAGCTGTGAAACTACATTGCAATTTCTTTAAAAGTGCCATAGATATGAACACCTAACATTTATTATGGGTTTATCGCATTATTATGATAAATCTGTTGAAAATATCTCTGTGGATTAACCCCCATAGCCAGGTGTATGTAGGCTTGAATAAAAAACTGGTCTTTTTTATTCATTTTTGAAAAAGATTAAAAAACTCAGCATCTTTTTAAATGGAATCAGATTTTTTTTTCTTAGCAAATATTGAAAAAAAGATAAGAAATAGACTGATAGACTTCTAGACTAAAAAAATAAAGTTGGATGAAAACTTTAATTTTCCTTTTTTTTTAGTTTGATTTTGTTTATCCTAAATGTTGTCAATTGTTAAAATGAAAATCTGACTTTTTGGTTTGGTTTGGTTTGGTTTGGTTTGGTTTGGTTTTTTTGACTGTGCTTTTTGCATTCAGTCAAAATACAAATTTCAGTCAGGTGGAATCCCATCATTTCCTAGTATTAATTTAACCTCAAAATACCTAAGTCTTATACCCACATGTTCTAGTCATTTGACTCAAGTTTTACACTTACTTCTGTTGCTGATGTGGCTGCAATTCACAGAGATCTATCTCAGTTAAACAAGACCATTTTCTGCAGCAGCAGATAATTCAGGTGGTGTAAAACACACTCAAATATGGTGCACTTGGCAGGGAGCCCCAAAGCTGAGCTCCAGCCATTCCTCTGTCTCTTCAGAGCTAATAAAACCTGAAAAAGCAGGTTTGCACACACCTATATTTGCTGCCATCACAGTCACTGCAGACTGTGGTGCAGTCCCTCTGTAGGTGTGTTTAGACTTGATAGGTGAGTTTAATAATTCATATGTCTCTTTATATATATAAAACTATTTTATATGGTTTTTATGTTATTTTATGTTATTTTATTTTTATTCAGCTTGTAGGTTTTAGTAGCTTCATAACTTAGTAAATGTTCCCACGTCCTGAGCATCTCTATTCTACATCACATCCCACTCCTTCACAAGATGGCTTCAATGATCAGTCCCACTCACCATTGTAGTTTCTGCTATTGAACCAAAGCTGTTGATAAATATGTTGCAGGTAACATTTACAGGAGGACCTGCAAGTTGAACAATAAATAGAAAAATTGACAGGTTGTGTTCATGACATATATTAAGTATTGTTGTTCTCTTGCCAATGGCATCATAGCACTTACCATTGTGGTTTCTGTGACTGATCCAAAACTGTTGATAAAAATATTGCAAGTAACGTTTACTGGAGGACCTGCGGAATGCAATAAAAATGTTGCAATATACATTGAAACAAAAGTACAGATCCCTCAGCCTCCGTACAATCTGGTACAGATGTGGCTGAAAACAAGTAGAAAGTGAGTTTTTCCAAACAGATGGCATAAATTTCAATCAAAAGAGAAACATTATCAACATTAATTTATTTAACCTATTTTCACTGGCAGTTGTTATATAAACACACAGAACTACATCCTTGCATTTAGAGATTCACAAGAGAGTTGAGGGAGGGCTTTTTTCTTACCCACAGTACCAGCACAGAACATACTTAAGCACTGCAACCACTTGTCTCTCCCTTCTCCCTTCCTCCAGGACTCAAAAGGTTATCCCTCCACATTTACTCCACTCTTTAGGCAAAGTTTTGCCACTGAAATTCCCAGCAAGGGACACTTTTCACATTAACTCCAGTCCACAAGCTCTTTGTGCATCTGGTCTGTAAGTGTCTGGCTTGCCATAACCAAATATTTTAGCAATATCTGTTCTGGCTTGAACAGATAGCTTTCATTAAACAGCTATTTTTATTCTCTTCCCTCCCACCACTTTTCCTGTTATTCAGCAGTCACTGATGTGTGGCCTAATGAATGGGGACTTAATATTTAATTAGTTGCCTATTAGCCTCCTTGATTTTTTAGGCGTGATGAAATAAACAGGGATTCTCAACAGAATCCAAAAAGGATTCATGGTAAAGGCCTGAATTTCAGTGACACAGAAGTTCCTACAAGCATTGAGTAACAAGTACTTTTTTCTTTCTTTTACCATTATTATTTTTAATCACAACATATTCCTTATAAATGAAAAAATAATGTCAGTGCAGAGAACATAAATATTCCCATTTGGTTTATAATTTAGATCTGAAATTTATTTACAAAAGATGGAAACATTATTACTTTCTTTTTTGAAAAATGGAAAAATAAATAAATGAGCCCAGTGAAACCCATTGTCAAGTTCCTGAGTGCTAGACCACCCACCTTAAAGGAAACAATCATGTAGGTTTTAGGAATCAAAACCAGAACAGTAACATGTTTTGAGGCTGTTAAATTCCAGTGAAGTGTGTTCTTCAACTCAGTTTTTTTACAAGAATTGTTTTTAAAACACTTCCTTTTTATCTCTCAAATGTGTTTTCATTTCCAATATCAAGCCAAAACCAAGCCCAATAGTCTGCTATTCTCCCTCCATATTATCATTTTTGTTCCTTTGAATTGGCAGTATTTCTACTAGCTAGGCACCTTGAACAACATATTTCTTTACTTCCAGGCATATGGAATCACTGTATCATTGATGTTGGAAGGAACCTCTGGAGATCACCCAGTCGCCCTAGTCCATCTTGTCCCAGAGCAGGATCAGCTGAAGAAGGTTGCTCAAGACTGTGCCACATCAGATTTGGAATATATCAAGAGATGGACACTCCACAGCTTCTCTAGGCAACCTGTGCCAGTGTGCAACCACTCTCACAGCAAAATGCTTCTCTTACGTTTAAGTGGAATTTCATGTGTTTCAGCTTGTGTCAACTGCCTTTTGTCCTCTAACTAGGCACCACTGAGAAGAATCTGGCCCCCTCTTCTTTACTTACACCCCATTAGCTATTCATGCACATGGTTGAGATCTCCCAGAACCTTTTTTGCCCCAGGTTGAGTGGCCTCAGCAATCTCAGCCTCTACTTGTATGACAGATCCTTCAGTCTCTTAATTACCTTTGTAACATTTTGCTGGACCCATGGCAATAAGTCCATGTTTCTCTCATACTGGGGAGCCCAGAGCTGGACTCAGCATTGCAGGTGTGTCTCACCAGTTCTGAGCAGAGCAAAGGATTCTTTCCATCAGCCTGCTGGCCATGCTCTGCCTAATGCAGCCCAAGAGTCCATTGGCTGCCTTTGCTGCAGGGGCATGTTGCTGGCTCATGGTCAACTTGGTGTCCACCAGGACCCCCATGTCCTTTTTTGCAAAGCTGCGTTCCAGCTGGTCATCTCCCAGATTGTTCCTTCCAAGGACAATGCAGTACTGCATTCCCTTTTCTGAACACAGTGAAGTCCTGTTGGCCTATTTCTGCAGCTTCTCCTGTCCCTTTGAATGCCAGGAAACTCTCTAGGGCATCAACCATTCCTCCCAGGCTCATACCAACTGCTAATTAGTTGAGGGCGCACTGTGTCCCGTCATCCAGGTAATTAATGAAGATGTTAAACAGTACTGGCCCAGTACTGGTGCCTGCAGTACAACAGTAGTGACTGGCGACCAGCTGGACTTTGTGCTGCTTATCAAAACCCTTTGAGCATTGCAATTCAGTCAGTTTTCCATGCCCATTTAGCTGGTCTGTTCCAATAGTCTGTTCCATATTGTGAGAGACAGTGCTAAAAGCCTTGCTAAAGTGCAGATATACACTGCTCTGCCCTGATTCATGAAGCCTTTGAAGTTGTCATAGAAGGTTATTAGCATTCCAAGGAATGATTTCCCCTTCAGAAATCCATGTTGACTACCACTACTCATCTTCCTGTCCTTCACATCTGGAAATGGCTTCAAGAGGATTTGCTCCAGGCTTCCAGGTAAGTCTGGCCAGCCTGTAGCTCCTGTATTCTCCTCCTTGTCTTTCTTACAGATAGGAGTGATTTTTTTTTTTTTTCCATGCGATTAGGAACCTCCTCCAGTTGCCAGAGCCTTTTAAAAATAATTAAGAATGCAACCACCCAGCTTCCATGGCTATGCTAAGCACTTCTGGGTGTTTCCTAGGTGATCTCATAGACTTGTCTATTTCCAGTTTTCCCAAGTGCTCTGTAGCCTAATTCTTCTCCACTCAGTTTTTATTGATCTGGACTTTTTTACAGGTCTCAGTGCCATGGGATTCCTGAAGACCATTCTTCACAGTAAAAACTGTGGAGAAGGAGGCTCACAGCTGTTGTCTTGCAAAGGCCATCATATATGAGCATCGCAGTTCCAGCTCCTGAGTGCCAGCAGAACCTAGTAAACATGCTTAACTACGTTAGGAAAACATGGCTTATGTATGTGAGGAAATATGCTGCCACATCACAGACTGCAGTCTCGAGATGTGCTCGAGCAGGTACATGCCAGACCACTGTCTCTTACAACAAAGCAAATACCTCCCTCCATTCCCCTACTTAATTACAATGTCTTTTGCTTCCCTTCTACTGGTAGATGTGAAACACTATAAGAACTCAGTAAATTCAGTAAAGAAAATTGAGACATGAGGTTTGTTCAAGTTCCTCAGGTGAGGAACTTGAATATAAATAAATTTATGGACCTGACTGGATGCATCCCAGAGTCTTGAGGGAATTGACTGACATAGTTGCCAAATCACTCTCCATGATATTTGAAAAACCATGGCCATCAGGTGAAGTTCTTGGTGACTGGCAAAATGGAAGCAGTGCACCCATTTTTTAAAACAAGAGAAAAGGGGACCCTGAGAGCTACTGACCTTTCAGCTCCACCTCTGTGCCTGGGAAAATCATGGAACAGATCCTCCCAGGAGCTGTGCTAAGGCACATGGAGGACAGAGAGGTGATTTGGGACAGCCAGCATGGCTCCACCAAGTGTATGTCTTGCCTGACCAACCTAGTGGCCCTCTACAGTAGAGTGACAACATCAGTGGTCAAGGGAAGGGCTACAGATGTCATTTATCTGGACTTCTGCAAGGCCTTTGACACAATCACCCACAACATCTTCTATGGAAACTGGAAAGGTATGTAAGGTTTGTTCAGCCTGGAGAAGGTCCCAGGGACACCTTATTGTGGCTTTTCAATACTTAAAGCAGGCCTGTAAGAAAGATGGGGACAAATTTTTTAGTGGGGCATTCTGCGGTAGGACAAGGGGTAATCGCAAACTAAAACACACTTCATCCTGTAAGATTTTTCTAATCTAATAGTTCAATTAAAATGAAAGCAGCAAACTTCTGTGAAGTATAGCCAAGGTTTGAGAACACAATCTGAAAATCTTCAAAGGCAAAGGAAATAATTAATTTGACTTTACTGCCTAAAATCTAAAAAGAGTTGACATTACATACAAAAAATTAAGCAAAGTTTACGTTGTAACTAAATACTTTTCTCCCCCTAATTTTCCTTTTGTCACTTCCAATGCAACAAGGTTACAGGCCAGGTTCCTTTCAGATACATTCAAGATAATCAAAGTGCTCTTTCAGTCATAAGGAAAATGTTTCTCAAAAGGACTGTGGCAAAAAAACACCAAACCAAGCCCAAACCAGGCAGCTAGTGCTCAAATCAACCAGAAAGTACACGTCTGGTATTTTGATAAACAGCTATGATACTGCTTCTGTTCCCTGCAGCTCGCTTTCCCCTGCTTCCCCAGAGGGGCTGCTGCTGCCAGTCAACAGGACTCTCTGATACACTGCCTTCTTGAAAAACCCTGACATTATAATGAATTGCACACCTCCTGTGACTTCGGGGCACTTAACACTTACAGAAAGTCCCTGGCACTCATCTGCTCGCCTTACCCATGAGAAACCTGAATACACGGAATATTGCCCTGAATTTGCTGCGGCACATTGCCTCAAAACTCCTGTACCCAAGGTGTCTGTGATCCTATTGCCATCTGGCTAGAGAATGAATCCTTTCCTTATCAGCTACCAGAGGGGGTGAATCCATCCCAATGCGTGGAAGGGTCCCCATATGGAGTGATGAGTGTTGAAAGAATACCTTTGAGCCCCATCCAGCTCCTAACTCCAGCCTCTGCTAAATATTCTTCAGTATTGATAGTGCACGGTCACAAACCTTGCTTCATTTGGTACATTCTTGAGAAGACTTACTTGTACTCTTTACCTGGAGATTATCCTAACTGCAACTAATCATATATGTATCCTCAAGTCCATCCCAACTCTTGTCTTTTTTGGTGTAGTTTCCAAGTTGCATGTGGCAGCCTTTTCTCTTCACATTAATTCCAACCATATAGCTGAATTGTCCTTAATGGGAAGGGAATATTATAATCATACAGAAGATTTAAAATTATACCTGTGCACTTGCCAATTTTCTTTGATATTTGTATTTATTAAGGGATTTTGCAAGGCAAACTAAAATATAGTACACATAGAGAACTGTGGGCAAACCAGAGACATGTGGAAGCAAAAATAAAAGATAACGAGGCAGAACCACTGTATGGAATGACAGTGGAAATATTGGCAAGATATTTACAGATCTGTGAGGAATCTTGTATCTTTTTCTATACATAGTGTTTTCTGGTCTACCTTCTCACTTTGACCCATGTGCCAATGCAGAGTTTTTTCCCACTATCTCAAATGGTTTGTTTTGTATATACAGAGGAGAAAGATGAGCCAAACCTCCCTTCTCCCCTTACCATGGAAAGCAGGACAAACAAGACTATCTGAAAAGACTAAAGTCAATCCCACCTGAGTGTGGAGATAGAGCACAAACCCAGGAACAAGACCGAGGGGCTAAGTGGGGAGGCAGTGATCCCACCAGGGTCTGAGAATCCCTTTGTCTGTGGGACAGGGATTTATGTCAGAGCTCAAACGAGGCAGGTGATCAAAATGTGGGTGATGGCAGGACAAAGACCCACATGCTGACCTGAGCACCAGTAACACACATCCTAGGACAGCAGGGGTGGATAGAGGATCTTGTTGGAGATGGCTTTTCAAATGCGAGTTCTGGAGACAGCTGGGGTTTTAGAAACCATTTATCCTCAACCAAACTGAACAGCCTCCAACGTCCACCAGAGTCCTCACGAGACCTGAAACAGAGCTAACCCCTATGGAGGCCTCTGCTTGTGCAGCTGCAGTGCTACAGGTGTCTGAATTACCACTTCAAGGGCTTGCCAAGGCACGTCTCCATGGCCCTGCAGGCACATCCCTGTATGTCAGATGAGGATAAACTGCTGCTGGGACACCTCAGTTCGCCATGGTCATTAGACAGGGACAAGTTGTTCAACATCCTAGTTCCTTCCCTGCTCACAGTGTAGTACATAGCATAAAGATTGGAGAAGTGGTATCAAAGGCAGCTCAGCCAGTCCTGTGGCCAGTGACCATGGGTATCAGGCCAGGGAGACAAAGGTGACTTTGATGCACTGAAAAAACTTTCTCTGAGACACAGGGATCCTGCCGCTACTCCAGAAGAAGTGCAGCTGCACCTTTGTTTTCAAGGGCCCATATAATGTGTAGTCCAAACCCTGATGAGAAAATTCACATGGCTTAATGAGTTTGCTTAAGGTTCTAATAAGAAATCAGGAGGCAGACCACAGGTAGCCTTTTTTGCAAGCACCTAGGTAAGATTTCTCTCTTTCCCTATCATTTTGCCTTTGGGCAAAACCAATCTTTTCCTCTACTTAAACATCATCATCTCATTAGAGTCTTAACAGCTCAGTCACAGGAGGCAAAATTAATGGCACCAGGACAGTATAGTTACCCTAAGGCTTACAAATCAAGGTGACATTTTTTTGTTGGGTAGTGATGCCTTTCCTCTGTGAGGTTGTCTTTCTATGGGATTTCTGTCAAGTTCATCACCCTGACTGCCTAAGTATAATCATGCCCAGTAAATAGAGAATTCCTTCTTCCTTCAGCACAGTCCAATGTGGATTATTAAGCTTATGTCACTTATTATTAGTTAATGATAATAATACCTACTAAATAAATAAACAAACCTCCAAGTTAAAAAAAACAACAAACAAACAAAAAAATCTGTAAGGGCAGAGATTTTAAGAAATGCAGTAATTGTATGGTACTTTGCACTGATTCAATTTGCTGGTAAAATCAAATGAAGGCAAAATTATTGTTCTGCTTCATCAAGCTAAAACCAACATTCTCTGAAAGTTCATCTGTCATATATAATAACTTAGCTTGCTGGGAATGCCATTTGTCCTGGTAGGAATATGGCAATGATTTTGGGTGCTTAATGTCGCATTCAAGACTCAGAATCGTATTCTGTGTGATCAATATATATTTATGATCAACAGACTAAGGCTAAGAGCCACAAAAGCACTTACAGAACCAGAAAAAAACCTGAAGAGATCTTTAGGTGTCTAAAGTCTTTTTAGACCTCTCATTCCCATCGATATCACTCAGTCCAAGAATTACCAAATGTCTGAGAAATACATATGAGCAATACCACCTATGAAAATGGTATCTTTCAGACTGGGGGAGGCACAACATGCCCTACCCATAGAAGGTGAGAAATAGAGGCAGTTCTGGATGGAGTCAGCAGGAAAACATGACAGATAGCAGAAAGTACAATTTTTCCCTAGCTCCAGCTGCCTGTTTCCAGAAGTGCATAGGCAGGCACACACATAAATATATATGAAAAAAATAACAAAAAGAGAACTCTATTTTTACATCAAGATTTAAGCTACTTCTCTTCACTTGCTTGAGAAGGCATCTGAGCAAGAATGTGGCCCTATGAGATGACCTGGATGTAAAAAGGTCATGTGATATTCCAGAACTGAAAGCTCTTCTTCAGCAAAATACCACTGAGGCCTCCCAAGACAAATACTTCAGGTGATTACAGGAAGAGTCACAGAAAGAAAATTCTCTGAAGTAAGTACTGCTAAAGCCATCTCTCTCTATATATACACTGACACAGTTTGAGCTCAAACAGTGAATAGTCAATTCCTGAAGTGGTATGTGAGTTTTCAGCTGTGGGACTATTGCTGAATGTAACAGGAGTCATGCTGGTAAAATCCTATCAACATTTCAAGGAAGGAGAATCCCTGCTAAGATGCACTTTTTTGTGCCTTAAAGCTCTTGTGAAAATTGTTGGATTGGCATGCTTCACATTCAGTGAATGCTTTTGTCCATAGACCCAGTTCTGGAAGAGGAAGGTAAATCTCACTCTACAAAGCCTCTTCTGTTCTGCATTTGGCATTACAGGATAGGCCATATGAGGTGTTCATTCTTCCCTGACTCTTTCTGCTGAGGCTGATAACAGAAACATACATTACTGTCAGCTCTGGGTTACAGTGGGATATATCCACATAGGTAATCTAATAGACACTGAACAAGAACAATTTCTGGGCACTATTTCATCTCGCTTCACAAACCAGGAGTTCAGAAAAGAAAAGACCTTTAAACAGTTGACATGCTCCTGATTTACCCAGCTGACCTGAGCTAGTCTACAAAGAATACATAGCCAGAGCAGTCACAACGGGCTGTACAAATGTGCTAGAGCTGGCTTTCATGTAGGTAGTTTGAGGGATGGTACCAATGTAGTCATGGCAGGCTGGAATTCACTGGAGGCTGTTAACCTCAGACATAGCTTATGCTGAGCTCCGTATCATCGCAGTGCTGTGCAGTGCATCTCTGAGCAAATCACTTGAAAGCTCAGATATTTCTACACAACCCTCAGCAACACTTGTGACTGGGTGCAGCCAGTCCCACAGCTAAAGTCTTCAATGTGCAAATGAAACTCTGGAAATAAGTCTAAAAAACAGTGAATCAGAAATCTTACATCTGGAAACTTCCCATTGGAACTACAAGACTGAGTGCAAAGTTATTTAGATTTTATGTCAACTTGGAGAATATTCAAATCAATCCTTTAATCTTTCACATGTCCATCAAACTGTTTTTCTTTCTCAGAGCTTTCCACTAATCTTTCTAATTTCCAAGACAGGACAACCATCTCTTTGCAAGGCATCTCTTTTTAAAATTTTCCTTCTTGTATTGCCATAGAGCAATGGATAGTATTTGGGCAAATGGAATTGTTTGCTTTTCTTCTGACATGAAAAGATCCAGGCCCCTATTTCTCTTCTTATCACAAAATAGTGTTCACTGAAGTGGCTCTTAGCCTCTCTGGGAGCAGGTAGCAGAGATGCTCCTCACACCTGATCCTGAGAAACTGCTCAGTTGCTCTGCCTTAATGAAAACAGAGCTCTTCCCTCCTCATTGGCATGTGAACTGCATAACGTGGGCAGAGGCCTGGGACACTCCTGAATGTGGTTAAATAAAAGATGGTATTACATCTACAGTCATGAAATCTGCACTCCAGCATAGGGTCAGACAAACTCCTTCTGGGTAATCTTATTAATAATGTTTTATGAAGCCAGGGTAGCCAACTCATCTAAGAGACGGCATGGAACCACAAGATATAAATACATTCACTGAGAAGAGAAGGCAGGAGGGAAGATCTACTTAATGGGAAAAAAAATGAAAGAAAAGTATTAATAATAATATTAAAATGTTGTTACCGGCCTAGGTTTCTATTTTCACTCAGAATGGACTGATTACTTATTCTTGGCATACTAATTTAAAAATATTTCTTTAAAAAGAAATGTTACTTTGTTAATTTCTCTCTAAATATGTCTTACTTTGTTCTTTCTCTGTCATTCTGATCTTGTGTTACAGAAATTAATGGAAGCTCAGCTATAAGTGTCAATAGCTATAGTCTCAAATACAAGGCTTAGAGAATATCTCTGTGGCAACAGAAAGGACTCAGAATCGATTTTAACTCCTTTCTTGTTCCTCTGTGCCTCAGACATTCACTTTACTTCACAATTCTGCCAGCTTTTTCTCCATAATGTTCCTTGTTTTACTATCTGAAGTCATATGCAGGACTTGAATTATAAAAGCAGCTTGGATGACTAATATTAGAGAGCAGACATTGATTCATGGCTGATATGGAATTATACACCAAATGATACATGGGGCAGAGGGAAACAATGGGATTTAGACAAATAGGATAGCTCAGTGATAGGGACAAATGACAATAGAAATGGTCAGGAGCTGGTATAGATGTCAGTCAGCAACAGGTCAGAGACACTGACCCAAACACGCGCCATATCTTGTACTTGCAAAATAAAATTTTTCTTTTATTTTTAATTATTTCCCATTTGTTACCTCCTTACAATTCAACTCATTTCCACACAATGTGTTCAGAAGATTATTTTGAAATTAATTCCTCCATACTGACTCATCTTCAATACTCCCATTAATTCATCTGTGGCTTGTTTAACTCAGCCTCCTATCCCTCTCCTTCACACATCTCCTTTCCTTTTGGAAATCTCCTATCTAGGAACCTCCTGTGTAGGTCTCGCACATCCTAAATACAGAAAAGGATCTGTGTTTTTACTGCAAGACATCCTTAAGGTACTTCTTGGGTGTCTTTCACAAGCATTTTTCTGTCATCAGGTCTTTGTCTATATAAAATGACTGGAAGAATGGGAGTGGAATGAGAAATCTTTGCCAGCCTAAAACATAAGCATCTCATAAACTGACTGCCTTACATTTTTCTCAATACCAAACCTGCTCTTCTATGCAGGATGTTCACTGCATTGCTGTGAGGAGCACCACACAGCTTTCACATAGGCTCCGCTCTGCTGACTTACACCATGCTTCAGGGTCAGGGCATATGATCTTCTTCTGGCTTCTACCACCAACAGTCATGCTGAGCAGAACTTACTGACCTGAATTGAATCTATCTCTAATTATTTTTAACTTTGATAAGTCAAACTTTTATTAAAATAACAAGGAGTTAAAGTCTGCTTTTAACATATTTTGTCTACTTTACCTCACATAAAACACACCTCAGAAGTGTGACAAAACCAAAACTCTCAGGGCTATGAAGCCAAAGAGTCCAAAAGTATTCACAGGAGTACAGAGCCAAAGAGATGAAAAATTCTCCCAGATGCTTATTTTTGGATGTTTCCTATAACCAGACTGGCCAAAGGCTTTTAACACCTCAGAGTACTCCATCTGATGGGATATCACTGTCTGGAAAGGAAAATTGCTGCAGACTGAAACTTATGTGGAGTGAACACATCTTCATTTTTAGTTTAACATGAAGGAGAGTATGCACACGTGTTTATGCGCAGGCAACAGGCAAATTCACAACTGGAAAAAAAAGGAGTTTTTACATATGCTCCTGCTTTGGCACCATGCATGTAATTTGCATCTCTTCAACAACTGATTTAAATTGCAGTGTGAGAGTTTATAGCAGCATTCTGAGCAAGCTGTTCTGTTGTTTTATTTATTATTTAGGACTAATTCTTTATCAGACATAGTAAACAGTGCAAGAAGAAATAGCAGTTCTGATACGATAGTTTCATAGCCTGAGACACAAAAACACCACACATCGGGAATGTAGTCATTAGAGGCAGCCTAACATAATGAGTATCGAGCTGGTAAATTTTAATCCTAGGTTTTCCCTGACTAATTATGTCAATTTAAGGAAAGCATTTAGCCTTTTCTCAGATATATTTCCCCAAGGACAAAAGCAAGGGAGATAACCTGTAGTTGTGTTCCTGGGGTGGAGGAGCAATGAGTTTGTTCGTGCAGTGTGTATCAATTGAGTGTTGGTTACCATTGTTTAAGGGAGAGTGCTCATGATTCAGCTAGTCACAGATGTGCCCCATTGCTTCTCTGCAGGCCTGGGCTTTGGAGACACAGAAACACACAGGTAGAGGTTATTAGCTTTTGGAGAAGAGCATCATTCTGCTGCGGTGCTTCCACATACAGCCCACTGTCTGCTGCAGCCAAGGAAATCTCAGCCCCATGGCAGGCAGAAGGAGTTGCAGTGGCTGATGCTTTGGTGCAGAATACCCAGGCCCTTGTGGAGGAGCCATGTGGTCCACAGGCAGAACACGATTCTTCAGCACAGCGGAGTTCCACTTGCAGAGAGCAAGTAATCTGCAGTGGGCTCATTACAGCAGGGCTGAGGTACCTCCTTCAGGATCCTCTGCTCAGACCACTCTGCGCCAGATCAACATACACAACCTTACACTGAAAAATCAGTCAGGAATTTCAGTCTTTCCTTCTAAAACACAATCAGTTTTGTGGCCAATAACGAAGTACTGAGAGATTTCATACAGAAAGGGTCCTTTCTAAGAGCTTTTATGCTTGTCTCAGATTGAAGTGATGCTGACTTGCATCTCTTAGACTACAAGGCTGTGGGTTTCTTGGAAAATGGGATGGGATATCTCTCACTGTCTCTTATTCAGAGGAGGTGGGATTCATCCTGAAGTGCAGCTATGGTCACTGCTAAAAATACTTCTTAGTGGTCAGGGAAATTATCAGGAAATGTGAGAGAAGTGCTGTTTCTCCAACCCTGTCCTTACAACATTTTCTGTAAGTCACATCAGCTGCCCCTAAGGTGTACTGGCTACAGCAGGAACTTCTGTGCATTTCATCAAAGTGGTCAAGAGTAAAGGCTCTTCTTTCTCAGACAAGGAGCTACACTGAAAGGTTGAAAAGTCGTGTTCCCTTTTCATTTTTCCCTGGCTTAGTCAAGTTTGAATTCTTTGCTTCAAAATAGACCTCTCAGAATAATTTATACTCCTTTGGATCAGATAGAGAACTCTTTAAGCTGAGGGGAAACTGGACCAAACAATCTTCTGTGTATTGCAGAGGAAGGCAGGCCACCCAGAGACAGCATTTGTTTGGGGGTGGCAGCATGGCATGTGTGGCAGGACATGTCTACCCCCCTGTCTCTACCACAGATAGCTGGTGCATGTGCAGGAGGTAACTCTGGTGGGTCACAGGCCCAGCATGAGGTATCTCTGGTGCCAAAGTGCTCAGGCCAGCAGCTAAGAGTCAACATCTTAGTCTGGAAGGCAAATGTGGAAAGAGATGAAAGAAATACTTTGACCAAAAGACACAGGTTTTATATCTATAAAAGACCACACAAATTAACACACAGCAGAAGTCTCTTACACCCTCCTTGAGGACGTGCGAGGAGATTTCTCCTTGGAGCTGGACGCAGCTTCAAGTCACTTCTCTGGAGATTGAGGGAAAGGCTTTCTCTGGGTCTACCCCTTCGAAGACTGGTGGTAAGGCACTTTGAATCCTAAGTTCTACTATTTCTTTGCTAGCTGTAATTCTAATGGTACCTTTAACTCTGTGTGTATATTACTAGTAATCCCTTTTGTTTTTTCTGTATAGTAATAGTCTGCTTTGAGTCTTATGTCTGTTAATTTTGTGTCTATTAAATAAATAATCCATTTTATAATAGACTGGATCAGCCATTATTAAAGACCCTGCAAATTAGAGTGGATTTTGGAGTGCTGGCCACTCCAATACAGTGACTGCCTGTTGCCAAAGGCCTAGGCAACATACAGGAGCTGATTCAAACTTACATCATCCATTCGTAACAGCACGTTAAGTGATTACAGAGATCCACACTGAGAGGAATCTTTTTCCTGTGGGATATAAGGCAGACTCTGAGATGCCTGGTCCATACAGGGAGATGGAGGTGTAACAGTGCCTCATCGTAGAGTCTGAATTTGGGTGAGGAGAGAGGTCGGTGCTCAGTGAAGCAGACTGGGGCAGTTCTGTGAACACTTGAAAACAAAACTGAGAGACTCCGAGGAACTTTAAGTAAGACAGTAATGCACTGCCAAGTGTTACAAAGCAGGCAGATCAGAGATTTCCAGGGAGGGAGCATGGGGGTTGTTTGTGGGCTCAAATTCCACCGAAGTCCTCTTTTAAATGCTTTCTTCTTTTATTGACTCATGAAGTGCTAACATGTAGTTGATGCCACAGGAGTAATCATTATGTCTTCATTCCCTGGCAATACTTGAGGATTGCTGGTAGCTGGCACAGTTCAAATAAGCCACGGGGCTGCTCTTATTTAACCCTCATAAGTAACTGAATGCCTGGCAAATTGCATTTCTCTCTCATGTACTGTACTGCTTACATCTTGCAGAGTTTCCAGTATCAGAACCTTTATATTTCTGCAAATTTAGAATTTTAATAATGGACTTGGAGTTTATGACTTTAGCAGGTCACTCTTTATGCCATACATTGTGCACCCTTCATCTTAGACTTCCGCCAGACCCTGTACCACCCTGTCTGCATCATCTGGGGGGGGGCTCCTCTCTGCAGATTTAAAATCATACATTTCTGTGAAAGACTGTGAAATGGATATTTGGAAGCTGAACTGTCAAACATACATTTTCTGATGACTTAATCAGAGATTTATACAGACCCACAGCCCACAGCCAAACACCCAAGAACCCCCCTAGCACACACAGAGGTAGGGGAGCAGTAATGCAGAAGAGTGGAACTTTGAACCAGCAAGGACCTGCAGGAGGAAGAGACTTCCCCTGAAGGCTGAGGTGCCCTCACAGAACCACTTCACTGCTCTGGAGAGTGAAGAGGAGAGACCTGTCAGATCAGGATTGTTGCTGGAACTGAGTGAGGCAGCTCCATCTGCTCCCTGTGTAACAACCTGTGCAGCTGAGAAAAGGTGACAGTGGGTGACTCTTCCACGAGGTATGGAGGGAGGCACCTGTGTGCTCTCAAGAGAGGTGGGCTGCTTACCCTCATACAGCCCACCATTACCCACTGCTGCTGGTACATGTGGGCACCAGTGACACAGCCAGGAGCAGCCTGAGGAGTATCAGGAAAGATTAGAGAACCCTGAGCACGGTGATAAGGGACTCTGGGGTGCAGGAAGCTCTTTCATCAATCCTGCTAGAGTTGCAGTCAACAGCTCAATGTCCCAGTCCAACAACTCATGTCAGTATTGGGACTGGTGCTGCTGAACATCTTTGTCAGTGACATGGACAGTGGGACGGAGTGCACCCTCAGCAAGTGTTCTCGTGACACACAGCTGTGTGGTGTGGTCGACACACTGGAGGGAAGGGAAGCCATCCAGAGGGTCCTTGAGAGGCTTGAGAGGTGGGCCTGTGTGAACCTCATGAAGTTTAACGAGGGCAAGTGCAAGGTCCTGTGTGTGGGGCAATGCCAAACACCAGTACAGGCCTGGCAGAGAATGGGTTGAAAACAGCCCTGAGGAGAAAGACTTGGACACAACCCAGCAATGTGCTCTCACAGCCCTGAAAGCCAAACCTGTCCTGGGCTGCATGAAAAGCAGTGTGGGCAGCAGGGAAAGGGAGAGGACTGTCCTCGCTTGCTCTACTCTCAAGAGACCCCACCTGAGATACTGCATCCAGCTCTGGCAGCCTCAGCACTGGAAAGATATGGGTTTGTTGGAACAGGTCCAAAGAAGGGCCACAAAAATGATGAGAGGGCTAGAGCACCTCTTCTATGAGGACAGACTGAGAGAGTTGGGGTTATTCATCCTGGAGGAGAGAAGGCTCTGGGGAGACCTTACAAGAGCCTTCCAGCCTACCTGAAGTGAGCCTACAAGAAAGCTGGAGAGGGGCATTTTACAAGGACATGTAGGGACAGGACAAGAGATAATGTCTTTAAACTTAAAGAGAGTAGGTTTAGATCATATATTAGAAAGAAGTTTTTTTGGTGAGGGTGATGAGACACTGGAACAGGCTGCCCAGAGAAGTTGTGGATGACCCATGCCTGGATGTTCTTAAGGACAGGTTGGCCTGAGATCTGAGAAATCTTGTCTAGTGAAAGGTGTCCCTTCCTGTGGCCGGGGGGG
>VZRR01004866.1:275542-308204 GCA_013398015.1 Oreocharis arfaki
CGTGGGTGCGGGTGCGAGTGCGCGCTCTCGCCGCGGGGGGCGCTGGCGCGCCGCGGGCACGGCCCCGCCCTGGCGGGAGCCGCCGCCGCCTGTGGCTGCACGCGTGTCCGTGTGGGGACTGCGCGGGACTGCGCCCCTGCCGTCCCGCCCTGCGCAGGGCCCCCACCCTGAAAAGAGGCGGCTGGGACGGGACCTTATCACCGTGTGCGAATATCGACAGTGGAGGTGTCGAGAGGAGGCTGCCAGGTTCTTGTCGGTGGTGCCAACCTCTAGGAGGAGAGGTGCCAGGCAGAAGCCGATGCACAAGCTCCACCTGAACATGAAGAACTTTACTGTGAGAGACTCTCCTGAGAGGGTGTGGAGTGTCCCTCACTGGAGATATTCCAGAAACCATCGGGACACAATCCTATGCCATGTGCTCTAGGATTACCCTGCTTAAACAGGGAGGTTGGACCCGGTGACCTGCTATGGTCCTTTCCAACCTGAGTGATTCTGTGATTCTGTGATGGGTGTGGAAGAGGGACAGGAGTGGGTCCCTCTCAGGGGAGCTACTCCATAAGGACCCAAGTGGGTGTGAGGAGAAGGAGTAGTAAAGAGCTTTCTGAGGGAAGCTTGTGGAGAAACCAGAGGGCGAAGATTGCATAGTCTCCATTTCCAGTTGGTTTCATTTCCCCATGGCGTAGAGAAGAAGACAATATAGCAGCTTACTAGGGGATGTTGCTGTCTCTAGGCCTGACACGTGGGAAGGAGATCCGTCTCTTTTTATACATAGGGTGTTGAAGTAGAGGATGTAATTACCTGAGACTCCACAGATGGCCTGTGCCAGAGTAGGTGTGAGGCACAGCTTTGCTATTCTCCACAGTCACAGTCCTATGTCCTTCCCACAATTGTAATTGCTCAGTTAGAGGTCCTCATGTTAAACCCAAGCTGTCAATGAGGACTCATGTAGTTCAGGAGGAAGAAAATAATAACTTGTCCCTCTGAAACACAGATGGTGGCTGATAGAAGCTCTGCTCAACACAGGACAACCCTTAAAGCATTTTGTTAACATGGTTTTAAATAGGGAGTTGGGGAATCTCATCTTGCCATATCCAGGGAATAAAAAATGCTTTGTCCTCTCTACCACCATTGGTTAGTGTCTGATTCTGTGTGCTCTGCTTCACCCTGAGAAGAAGCTGGATGCTTCCCCACCAGTTCAGTTTATTCCTATTGAAAAAGCCTAAATGTTGTGAGAATTAGAATCAAATCTATTTCAACAATGTGGAAATCAAGTCCTGCAAAGAAGTTGGGATTTTTACCCATCCTGCACTCTCAAAACAAATGAACTATTGTTCTTTCTTTAGTGTTAACATTCATCTGTATTTTTAAGTCCAGCTGTATTCTCCTGCCACAGAACCAGTCCACCTGAACACTGCTTCACTTCCACAAAAGTATTTGCACACACACACACTTCTCATATCTCCAAGTAAAAAACCTACTTCGTGACAAATACCATTACCATGTGTCTAGTCATCTTAAAAAAAAATGCTTCTGAGAAAGAGTTGTTCTGTTCACACACTAGCAAGAGATCAAAGCCACATACTGTTCATTAAATGAAACTCAGTTGTTGCATTTTGTTTGTTTATTTTAGTTTAATAAGGTAGGATGTATCTGAAAAAAAAGTGGAAATTAAATAAAATATTTTAAATTTAAAAATATAGAAAATCATAGAATGGTTGTGGTTGGAAGGGACCTTGGAGATCATCTAGTTCCAACCCCCCTGCCATGGGCATGGACACCTTCCACTAGACCAGGTTGCTCAAAGCTCCACCCAACCTGACCTTGAACACATATGGGGATGTAGTGTCCAGAACCTCTCTGGGCAACATTTTGCAGTACCTCACTACTGTCACAGTAAAGATTTTCTTCCTAATATCTAATCTAAACCTGCTCTCTTTCAGTTTAAGGTCTATCACTACATGTCCTTGTAAAATGTCCCTAGCCAGCTCTCTTGTAAGCTCCCTTTAGGTATTGGAAGGTGTTGTAAGACGTCCCTGGAGCCTTCTCTTCTCCAGGCTGAACAACCCCAACTCTCTCATAGGAGAGGTGCTCCATCCTTCCAGTCATCTTTATGGCTTTCTCTGGACTTGCCCCAAGAGGTCGATGTCCTTCTTGTTCAGGATGACCCCCTGAACCTGGACACAGCACTCCAGGAGGGGTCTTACAAGAGCAGAAGGGGAGAATCGCCTCCCTCGATCTGCTGGTCATGCTGCTTTTGGTGCAGTACAGGATGTATTAGGATTTCTGGGCTGCAAGCACACATTGCCAGCTCATGTCCAGCTTCTTGTCCACCAACACCATAAAGTCCTTTGCTTCAGGGCGGCTCTCAACCCATCCTCTGCTCAGCCAGTATTTGTGCTTGGGATTTCCCCGATCCCGTGCAGGGCCTTGTTCTTGGTCTTGTTGGGCTTAACAAGGTTCATGTGGCCCACCTCTCAAGCCTCTCAAGAACCTTCTGGATGGCATCCTGTCCCTCCAGCCTGTCAATCACACCACACAGCTGAGTGTCATCATTAGACTTCTTGAGGGTGCACTCCATCCCACTCTCCATGTCGCTGTCAAAGATGTTAAAACCAACCTTATTAGTGATTTTTAGGCACGAACGCTAGATAGTGCAACATTTTATGCACAAAAGATTGAAATAACTGAAAGAGCAACCCAAAGTTGCAAAGGTAAGCTAAATTCCTTATTGTCTTAACTGCTGAGTCTGTGTCGGTGGCATAAATTAAGGGCCAGTAGAAGAAAGGCCACTGAATTTTCTTTTGTTAAAGCTATCAATGTTTATCATCAGACACTGAGCGCTGATGCTGAATCACTGCACTCGAACATCGCCTAACCCCTTCAAAAGATAGGTCTTCCTACTGTCATATTAAAGAAGGGAGGCTGAGTTGTGTCTCTTACTGCAGTGTCTCGTTCTGAGAAATAAAGCTCACAAAGCTGTATCTGGAAATAATGGAATACTGTTGAGTCAACAAAGAAGTGCATTTCAAAGTTTGTGCTTGTTCCCATCTAGATAGGAACCCAATAACAGTGCTGTATATTTTTACCTGAGGTTGAGATAAATGGGAAAATTGGAAAGCATGATTTCTATCAGTTGCAGGAAAAATCTATGTCTCTTTAACCTACACTGCCACCTGCTTAAAAGCGTGGGGAATCTCAGAACTGCTTGCAGAGTTCTTAATGCAGAAATCACTGAATACAGCAGATGCCTTTCCAATGAGTCTGTTAATATGAACTTTGTGACATGACATGCTTTTAAAGACCTTAAAATGTTCATTACCCTTTTTGGTAACTGCAAATAACTGAACATTTTCTTAAGTTTTCTAACTAGAGAAAACCTACTTAAAAGTTGCTTATGCCAAGCTTTCCAAAATTTAGCTGCCACTGGCCATTTCCTGAACTTCATGGCTATTTGAAGTGCTAAATAACCATATCTCTAAGCTAAATAAAAATTGCAGGAAGTTCTTCAAAGCATACTTCCCTCAACTGATGTGGGCTTTTTAAAAACATGGTGAGAGATGTCATGATGAAAATTTTAAGTATCTGCTCCATCATTCCGTAGACCTCCAAATGTCTGGTTTTTAGTGAGATATTACTCAGCATGATTGTTACATGGAAGTGCCAAACAAAACTTAATTATTAAGGGTTGAAAATAGCATGCTACTGATGCTTATTGAAGTAACAGCAACAGTCATTCAAATAGTTCTCCGCTAGAAATTCTGAGAGCTCAAAGCAAATGTTTTCTCTGATCAAAGCGTTCCAGGTCAAGTTCTCATCTATACTGGAGGGAAAGGGGATCAGAATTCAATCCATCACCACTTTTTCATGAACTAAGATATGCATGAAAAAGTTCTTACTTTCAACTATTCTTGCAACACAATTTCTCCTCATCCTCCTCTCATAAAAAAAGAAAAAGTTTTTCATAGTTGTTCTGAGTACTGTAAGTCTCCAAGCTGTCATTCAATCACAATTAAATAGTGTTTATAAAATGTTCACCCCATGGTGAGGGATGATTCACAGCTCTGCAGAGCAGGGGGGACATTTGGGAGCACAGTGCCTGGATGTACATGGCACTTTGTGGTGTTCCCTTCCTGTGCCAGAGCCAGAGCTATGAGCAGTAGTGCCACTGATGTGCAGCAGTTTCTGGATGAGCTGTGTACGTTCAATTGCACAGATGTGATTTCTTTTCAGTGTCGCTCATTTGTTATCTCCCACAACACATTTCTGACAGCAGAAGTGTTGCAAATGAATAGGAGTCAAAGAGTCCCACCTGGGATTGGAGGGGAGGCTTGTAAAATAGCACAGGGATGTGCATGTAGACAAGATGGAAATGTTTTCAGGTGAAAAGGCTAAATAACACATCCCTGTGGTTTCCCGGGCATATACAGAAGCTTAATAATCATGCCAAATATGGTGTATTATTTCAAGTATGAGCTGATTCAGTCCAATTTCTCTATTCCACCTGAGTTTCTTAAGCGCTAACTACTGGGCAGAAAATAGGACAGAATTACCGTTTCCATGTAAATGGTTTTATAACAGTTAGTTGATGGAACATGATTTATGTTTGTTTGCACTGTTTATGCATTTCTGAAAACCTAAGAAATGGAAGAAATAAGGTCATACCTCTTTCTCAAATTATGATAAATAAGGGATCCAGAAGCATGCTTCTGAGAGAACAAGATCCATCACTTCAAATATGCAATTAGTGTCTATAAGAAGAGAAAATTCAATATAACTTTCAAAATGGTATGTCAAATTATCATAATTGTTGGATGCTGGTTAACAATGACAATTGTATTTCAGTATAGTGCCAAATATAAATGAATCAAGAGTACAGTCTATATAAAATGTCCAGTTATAGTTAAGGCAAAAAAAGCCAAAACAAAAACCTGACGGTAATCTAATGTGACTGCATGTTGAGCTAAGGATAAGAAACCAACTGGCCTGGATTTTGAACCAAACATAACTGTGTATGAACCATAACAAACTGTGTAAAGGATTAAACAATGCAATTAAATCCTGTTTCTTTTTAATTTTGAGAACTCTGTTAATAAGAAGTCTCTTTCAGTGAACGACAGTGATAGCCTTAGTTGTGTTAGGACAAGGCAATGGCTAGATGCTCAGCTGTCCAGCATGAAAACAAATGTTTTATTTAAAATATTTTTAAAACTGGCATTAACAGATATAACAAAGCATTTGTCAGTAAAGCTCCATTTTGTATATATTCAAAATATTTTCACAACCTTCCATCTCTTTTTTTGATTATTACTTACCATATTATCTCTAAATTTTAAAAAAACTCCCTCATAGAAATTCCTTGTTGTTCTGTATCATGCAGTTTTTCCTTTTAAATAATAACGAACAGAGCTGGAAAGCAAGCATAATAAATTTATTTTTAATTGAATTAGAGTATATATTTTATATATATATTTAATGGAACTAAAATATATTTTAAATATATTGCCTGTATCAAGTTTACTTCCTATACCTGAATTTTGTTTTCTGAAATGTTGAATATATATTATAAATAATATACATAAACAATAATTTATGATATATGCAAGTATTTCTCTTTGTATTACAAAGCACCTTATAATATCAATTCCTGGTGTAATTTTTCACACTGAAAATGTAAGAAATAAGGAATGAGCTAAATCTCATTTCAAAATTTCTTGTCTCCTCCATTAAAGGTCTGGTAATTTTACAGTGTCATTATGTAGGGAACTACTTCAGCTTCACCAGATGGCTCAAGTAGGTCCAGCTATTGAGTTCTGGCATTATTAGAGTCTTGGTTTGCATGACTTGTAACACTTTACTCTTCGTGTAGTACCAGTGGTACCATTACAGAACAGGGGAGAATTTCATACAAATAAAGTAAAAATATCTGGCATTTGGAATTTGCTAGTGTTGGAAATAAGGAGAAAATACAAATAAGTTATTTATGTTTCAGTCTGATAGTAGGAGAAGGCAGGAAGGTTAAAATGAGCAACTCATTCAGCCCTCGACCTTCAGCCCCAGTATGTGATTCAGACTGGGAGAGGCTGTCAGATACTCAAACAGGAGAAAAAACAGTAGTCAGAAACAGTACAAAATTGTCTTATTTCCCCTTTCGTATTTCCTCCTGGCAATTTAGATATGGATCTGGATAATTCCTAGCACTTTGTGTCATTTATGACAAATTCCTTAAGACAACATGCACCATATATTGTATTTCAAGAAAGTATCCAAAGAGGACCCTTTCACCCAAGGCAATCTAGTCATGATGAGAAAATCTGTCTAAAACATTAAACTGGTGTCTTGTTTTTTTGAATCTTCTCTTGTGAAACCAGAACCTCCTTACTTGGAAATACTGGTTGGCTTAGACAAAGGGATCCCAGTAGCCAGAAGTGATTTGAGACCCATTCCAGCTGAGCATTTCTCCCTCTCTGCCCTGTGCTACTTCAGTTCATGATAGCCAGGAGGCAAAGAAGGTGGCATGAGTTGACAGGGTAGTGTCCATTGCCTGCCCTTGTGTAAGGTCCAGGGACAGGGAAAACAGCAAATAACCTTGTTTGCTTCAGCACACTTACACCCCAAATATAGTTGAACGAGTTGTGAGATAAGTTCTTGTTCTTTTGAATGAGTCTGGGCTTTGGATCACCACCCTTAGGTCATCATTGCTACAGGAAAACAGACTCGTGTTTTGATCTCTCTTGAATGGAAACATCAGTTACAATTTCTACAAAACACGCCATGTGCAGATGGAGATCACTAAGTGGGGCCACTCGAAAGGAAAAACAATTATTTGAACTAAGTTATGTTTATGTTTACTCTATATGAATCTGTACTGAACAAATTTATTGTAAATATATGCTGTTACCCACCTCCTTTGTTTACTTTCTCTGAACTAACTACAGCTATGAGAGACATTATTTTCACAGAAAATCAACATGCCAACCATTTCTTAGAATTTAGTAGCAAAAATTAAATGTCTGACTGGCATTCATTCATATTTATTATTTCAATTTTTTAAATTTCTGACAGAAACAGCAGCAAGAAAAAACTATAGAGTTTTATCTAATGTATGTCTGATTGGGTGACTAACAAAGAGCTCTGTTATGTTGAGATTATTTATCTCATTAACACTTGCTTCCTATATATATGTATAATTACATGAAAATTCCATCACACTTCTCGATTTCATTTGCAGTAATTATTTTTGCCAGCTGTTATATATTAACCTGATGGATAAAATATCTTACTTCTACTGTAGATTAGATACTTCAGCAGACAGCAGAATTGTATAGTAACAATGACTAATGCTGCGCATAGTAATCAGTTTAATCATGTCTTCCCTTAATGCTTGTAAGCTAAATTTGCTTCTGTTCTCATGGTATTATTTTGTAAATTTTGGTCTTTGGTATTTAATCAAGTATGCATTCTTCCTGGCTTTCAATAAAACAATTTTTTTACCCTATTTAATGCTTATCAAGCTGATTCAAAATAACATTTTAAAATAGATTTTACAATATGGTATCCGATGTAGCCGTAAGGGTGCTGTGATCTTGAGTGGTATAATCATGTATGCAGACTGAAGAAAAGCTGTAAATCTTAATTTATTCATAAATGGATTACAAGAATTTCTTAAAATTGATCTTTTAATTTTATATGCCTGCTGAAGAGCATGATGAAAATAATCATGATACAAAACATAGATCTTTTAGGTAATTATGTGTCTACTTGTGCTGGTGCTACCTTGTCAGGATTAGCTACTCTCTAGCAACTCCAAAAGGCAGACACATACTCATTTTCAGTACTGCTAACGCATGTAAAAACCCAACATAATAGAAAGGGGAAAATACTTCATTTCAGGTGATATTTGGGACCCTTACCTGTGGCATAAGAACTACTATAGAATGGAGTATGCAATGAGGTATTATCATCACAAAACAAATACTGATGTGTGCACTGAAATCTTCGTTTTGTGATTTTCCATGCCACAGAAGTGTTTTATTTCTACTTTTCTCCCTAGTGTTTATTAGAGAGGAGTATCAAGAGCAAACGTGTGAATGTGTGGGCGCACAAGTTCTTTGCCCATATCTTTTCCATGGTTCTACTTACTAGGAAGGAAAGTGTAATTTCTACCTCAGCTGACAATCACTTCGGCTGCTGCGGTGCAGCGTAGAGAGGGAGGGATCTCAGGTTCTGCATTCCAGTGACTCACTGCTGGCTCTGCAGCTGCCTGGCAGCAGGCAGAATTTGGGTATTCCTGTCATCAGGAGTCTGTTGAACTTCCAAAGCAGAGAGAAGACCCAGCAATGTGTTGACTCCAGCCTCACAGGCTGCATGGTTTTGGAATGCATATTCATAATCAGTTTTCTCTATGGATAGCGATACCTGCGAGGTATCCTCTAAGGCATTAGCAGTATTAGTGCTATGATTGTTCCTTAGCTTTAGAACATGTGTTTGCTTATGCCAATAATGCATGCTGTGGAGGGGTCAGGTTCTTGGGACCTAGAGGAATTAAAATTCTGCTGAAGCATGTCTCAGTCCCCTGTAAGGCTGTCTGAGATCCAAAGAGGAACAGTGTTCCAGAAAGGGGTGATTTATTTGTGAATGTGTTGAGCAGCATTAACATGCTATGTCATTTTATATAAAAGACTTTATTGGATTCTTTCTAGCATATACTGAATAATAGATAGCACTAGAAAAACTGCATAAACCAGTATTTAAAACATGGTGAAGAAAACTATTTATTCAAGAAGTGGTATACAATCATATAATTAAAAGCAATAACATAATGCATTGTTCCTTATGGGGAAAAATGAAGATTGCCCATACATTTCCTGAAATGCTTAACCATGCAGGTCTGTATTCTCTCACCTTGCTTTTTATATGAAATTTTTATTATTGCAGTGATTTAAATGATCTTCTCACATGAGGTGGTATTCACTGACAAAACCAGTACTAAGTAACAGAGAGCTACAATAAAGAAGATTATTTCTCAAAACATATATATTAGCTAACCTCTTCTATCTTTGGAAAGTAATTTAAAAACAAGTTTCTATTAAACATTTTACCTGTATTAATCCTACTGCCCTGACAGGAATTTGGCTAATGCTTATTAACCCACTGCATTGAACAGTGGCCTATAGAACTGTTGTAATAAGATTTTATCAAGAGTTACCAATTTAAAATTTCATTCCTTCCCAGTGCATGTATGTAATTACTATCGACACCAATGTGAGTTACGGATTCATTACACAGTACGCACTGAGAGGAGAGAAAGGCTCCGACAGAGAATGTGGATCTGTTCATATCTATCTCTCAATTGTTTACACTCTAGGGAATAAGTAAAGGTCATTCTCCCAGGCTTTTCTCCTTTCCTGCCAAAGTATGAGCCAAATTAAAGTCAATTGGAGTTTCATTGGAGCTTTCAGACATCGTAAGTATTCAGCTTGTTAAACAGGTTTATTTCAAAGATCTTATAAACAATAACCCCCACCAAGAAAAAAAAAACAGCCTAAAACAAACAAACAAAGAAAGAAAAGAAGCCTGCTTTTTAAAGCAATGAAAGCTTCAGTAAAAGCTGCTTATGCCAAGGTTTCAGTCATCTCCACAGTTACAGTTAGATACTGGCTCTTCTAAAATCATCTGTGTGATGGTGTACCTTAACAATATCTCTCAGAATCTGCTATTCATAGAGGAATATACATTTTTCAAAATTGGAGTGATGAGGTATTGCTGCTTCAGTAATTATTAGTATACAACAGAAGACAAAAAGACAAAAATAACAAACCCAAAGCCTTCCTAGCAACATAATCTGAAAATACTGAGATTTTCTTGCAGCTGTTGATCTCTATATGAAAAAAAGGCAAGAAGAACACTGATGTTTTGAAATAAAGATATTAACCACTTACTAGTTAAAGTTATGTTGTTGTGGAATTAATCCTGTTAGCAAGCTAAAGGTTGACACCAGTATCGAAAGACCGCCTTCATATTTATTTAAGCAAATACGGATCCAGGAATATTCAACACCCAAAGCATAGCTACAGAGCCTTGGTGATACACTTAGACTGTTTCCATGATCCAGTTAGAGACATAGGGACCCTGGACTTCCAGCACCATCAGTCTTTATCCTTTCTCCTAAACTTGAGATCTTCCAAGTTAAAACACGCAATCTTCTGTCTAATGTTGAGTGACTCAGTCAAATGAACTCTACAGTACTTTAAAACCATAGGAAAATAAGTTTAGAATTATAACAGCCAAACCCTACAGATTATGGCTTTGTTAATGACACTGAGAAGAAGGCACCATTAAAAAAATTACCAAGCCCAGATGTATGTTTGTTTGTTTGTTTGTTTGTTTGTTTGTAGGAAACGCCTCCCCATAACATGAACAAAAGATCCAGTACAGTGTCGAATGTCCTCCAAATTAGATCTGGCAAAACAGGATGCAGAAAAGCTTTGAAGCCTGTGAAGCTTTCACTGAGACTCAGAAAACAGCAAGTTACCACCCAGGAAGAAGTAGCTACTCTCTTACATCCTCTAACCTCTCTGCTGGTACAAGCCAAGGCAGCTCTTGCACCCGGCTGCCAGATCTGATGTTTCAAGAATTTGTCAGCACTTCTAACTCTTGGATACCAACCAAATTTTTTTTAGGAGAGTGTTCAAAAAAAGAGTGTTTATACTATAAATTTAGGGGAAATGCCACCATCACAGCAAACGTGTAGCTATTCCATAGCATCTCCTTAGAGAGACCTTGGAGCAGAAGACAATGAATGTGTCAATTTTCCCAGCATTTAAGTTCAGAATTGCAATTCACTTGCATGTGAAGCTTTTGGGCATCTGACTTCTAAAAGACCTTCAGATAAGTTAACATCAGCTTGCCTTAGCTCTCCCACCCAAGCCACTGCAAACAGTGAATTTCAGCGCTGTCTCATGAATCCTCATGCACTCCAAGATACAGAAAGCTCAGCTCAAGGTGCCTGTGTTCCTCTGACAGCTACTGTTTCGGAGCTGTGGAACTGGAAATTCACAGTACGTATTGAGAAACAACTGCTGTCTTTGAATTAACCAAAAGCTCATGTGTTTTAGTTTACTCTTTATTCTTTCATCTTTTAAGAAGAATTTGCTAGGATGCTGAGGTCTTCCTTTGGGAAGTATGATTATTTGGAATCTTTTAATGTGGGGATATCCTCTGGTGTCAGTTGTTGGGATAATACAAAGCAACTGGAACATGTGACAAACTTAAGATAAATGGTAATCAGTGTATAATTAATTAATTATCTTCCCTCTTGTGCTTAACCCAGAATGATAATCAAATGTGCTTCAGGCCAAACTGAAGTGTGATGTACTGTACCAAGTGCGGTAAGTAAGCGGGTAAGCTGCTTGCAGACTTTTAAAAATTTAGATTAATCAATGTAGTGGACCTAACTGATACCTTTAGAGAACTACTGAAGATATTTATTCAACCTTTTTTGAGTATTTGAATGTTTATTGTATATCATTGATCATGCTATTTGTAAATAAGCAGTGCAGAGACTTCAAAAGATTTATTTGGTATATACTCTGACCACATCCTTCTGTTACATTGCTACCTAATTTTGTCTGGAAAAGGAAACTACCTTCAATTAACAAGGAAAGATTTACACAGTTAAATTCACTAATGTATTCATTATCTAGCTCATGAATCTTGGCCTGTATCATTGTTGCTTTTTTCTGTTTTCTTCTTTTTTCCCAGAACTACTGATAGGAATACATTTCATATTTACTTAGTTTTGGGTTTTTTTAAATCTAGATTCTCTTCCCTGACCTGTACCACTGATTTCTACATGCCTTCATACAGAACTTATACTGGTGTCAAGAGGAATTGTGAATATTTAAGACTTGACTTACTTCCTAATGCAGTCAAAACAAGTGTCTGTTCTGACTTCAATTAGAACTCACGTTCATTAGGAAAAGCTGAATAAATATGTGAAGAAAGGAAAGGGGGAATTCAGGCCTTTGATGAATTTTTTGTATAACTGCTTTTGAAGCAACTTTTTGGAGATATCTATGAATAAGACTTCTGGTCTTTTCCATTTAGCAAGCATCAACCTTTTTGTTCTGTATTTTCTTTAGAGCAGTATTTCTTCATTTAATTTCCTTTCTTGTGATGAAACATTACTCATGATGTCTTGACCCTTCGCAACAAATTCACATAGCAGTGTAGTCCTTCCATATTATTTGCTTTTATTTTTTTAGCACAAGTCGTTAAAGTAACTTCCCACTTATTCATAGGCTAAACACTGCTTCAGTCCCACAAAAAGCACTGTTCCCTCAAATAATCTTCACAGGAAGGGTCACCCAATTCCTGTGTAGCCGTGAACTTCATCAAAGTCTTCCTGCTTCATTACAGAATTCAGGACATTGCTGAAATCCTGCATCACTTCATGGTCTAAACAAGTGACAAATATCTGTTATAAGAAATGCCCCCTTTCCCAATACAGAGCTGCAAGACGCTCTTTGGGATCACTACCCATGAAGACAAATCTAGATTTACTCTACAATATAAATAGCTTAAAATGAAGATGGTGTTCAACCTAGAAGAGAGCAATCCTATTTGGATAAACAAAGGAGTATAATTTATGTGTGGGATCCTCTATGGACCAGGGTAAAGATCTGCAAGTATTATCCAGATTATGTCATTACTATGTCTGATGAACACAATCAGATTACAGAGCAGTGTTTCTGGGTCATCAGTGCAATACTTTTCCAGTAGAAATTGTGTTTCAGGACAGCTGCCTGGGAGCACTGAAAAATCCAACTCTCCTATGTCCAGTGTGACGTATCAGTGACACTTGCAGTACTTTGAAATAGGGGAGGGGCTTACAATCACTAATAGTAGTTTATCAAGACCTGTTCCATCCATCAAGTAATTTTTTGTTTGGCTCCTCATCATACCTCTAGAACAATGAAGTTAACCTGTTGTCCTTTACACCCATTTTTCATTTAAATGTAGTAGGAAATAGAGATGCAGGAAGAAGAAGTTACCATAACCATCTTACAAGAGATAGATAAATTAGTAGCTATAGATAATGTTTAATGGGAAATGTTAATAAAATTTTCACTCTCTGAACAAATGGAATTTCTAATCTGATGTTTAAAAGTATGTACCCATTGAATGTGCATAGCACTTTAAAAAGTAGTATGATGCTTATGTATTAAAGTTTTAATTTCTCAAATAATGAACTTGTTTTTTAATTAGAAGAACTGATTTCTTGCCTTTTTATTTTTATTTTCTGCTGTTCCATGCATTCTACTAGATGTTTCCACATATTTGTTCAGCTTATGACTTTGCCACATTTCTTTTTCAAAACACTAACTTTGACACCCAACGTTGTTTTGGTCAGGAAGTGGAATCAAGCAGAGAATTCACAAGGGAGAAAATGATTGGCTTGCTGAGATGTTTCAGACCGTTCCCTGCCTGCAGACCAGTCCATGACCCCTCTAAGGTCTTCCTTGTGTCTGTGAGCAGCTTCACCTCCTGCCACCTGGGCCCTCTGTTGCCCTGTCTTTTCTGTCCTGCCTCCCCAGTTGCAGTTCACAGTTCTTTTCTCAGTAACAACCACTGGCACACTCTGCCCACGTGTTTATCTCAGGGTCAGATATCCTGTAGTCTTCTTTTTATCTGGACATTGTAGTGTTTTAGTTACTGGATGCTTAATATTGCAGGAAAAACTAATTACTACAGCTGATTTTATGAAAGAATTGTAACAGCCAACAATCAACAGGCAAAAATAGCAGGGAAAAAAAAAAGAAGAGTAGTCTGCACCAGATTTTGGATCCAACAGCTTGAAATTATCAGTAAAGTTATTTCTGTGTACAAAGAAAATAAACCTCCTGAATATAAACTGAACTGTAGCTGTAAGTGCTAAGCATTTCCTTATTTGACGCTAAGCCCTGGAAGTTGTCTTATCCGAACTGCTGGTATAAGTATGTGAAAATGCCAACATTGTGACACATCTCTTCAGACTTAAATTCAATTTTGCCTTTTATACCCACAGGAGACAGCAAGAGCCTTGTGATCTATGTTTCTTTGTATTAATGACTCTACAACTACAGTCCACAGTCCACTGGTGTCTGTGAAATGGTCAAAAATATGTTTTCAGATAAAAGTTTGAGATAAAGAATGCCCAGTAGTCCATGAAAAGTCATGAAAGCTGGCAGTAATTTATTAAGGGACTCTGAAGATCACTGTTACAGACAACTTATGAGATGAATGGGAAGCTCTGCTTTTGCCTTGAGTTTAGTAGGAGGTGCACAGTGCCAGCACTCCTTACATTTGATGGCTTTCCTGCTCTCCTTAACACAAGCTTCTTTCATCTGCACACCTTCAAAAGAGTAAGTACTGCATGGCATGTCTCGTTTAGCTTAATAGTCACATTTTGTCCTTTAGTTCTTTAAATGAGCAATAGCTCTGCACCTTTCAGACCAGGAATCGTTGGACGTGCCCCATTCTGCCATAGGTCTTTTGCGGACTGGCCTCTCAATTCTCCCTGGTCTCAGTTTTCCTCATGCAGGAAAGCATCCAATGACTACTAATGGGTTTGAAGGTTGATATCTCACTGGTTTTTTACAGTAGTTTGAGACAGAACTAAAAAAGGTTTCTATGAGGCATCATTATTTTACGTAATCTGAAGTTACCCATCCTGTGCATAGTACTCCTGAGGCATTCCTAGAAGCATTCATTTAAGTGACAGCATTTTGTTAGTAGGGAAGGCAGCATTCCAAGGCCACCTCATTATTTCTAGATGTCCCTCAGAATATGACTGTTAATTCTATTTCATTGCAGAGAACACGGGATGAAAATTACAATGTAAAAAGTACTGTAGCTAATAATGAAATCCAACCAAGTACAGGATTGTTTGGGGTTTTTTTAACTCCTTTGCAACAAGTAGGAAATTTAATGCAGCCTGCTGTTCCTTCTGATAGGAGATGAAAAAGCAACGCAAAATATTTGCAATAATTAGCTGAAAATACATGCTAAGATGTTATTACTTCTCTGTAAGCATTCATTGCTTCCTTTCAGAAGAGGTCATATATTTCTCTAGCACAGGGGACATTTAGGAAAGTCCATATTCACATTTTCCTGTAAAATACATCCCTTCTGAGTACCATAGCACTCCAGCCAGTGTTCTCCTGTATTTTTTCTCCTTGTTGTAGAGAGCTGTATCTCACCAAAAGACACAATAATAGCAATGTGATAATTGAAAAACATTTAGACTGAGGATCATGCTTTCAAATGCTTACAGCCAAAGCCGAGTCAGTGATATTATGCTGATTTTAAAATGGCAAAATTGTATTGTGATCTACTAAGTGGAGGCTCATTGCGAAAACATTTCAAATAATCTCAGTTCTACTCAGTACTGGGAAGGTCTCACGTGTAGAGCTAGGTCCAAGCTGGGGCTGTTTTCCTGAGATCCATGGACTCATTAGAGAAGGTTCAAGGGGAGTAACAAGAATGCTCAGATGTCTACATGCCCAGTGGACTGAAAAAATCTGGGTTGCTTATTCTAAGGAGAATGACCCCAAGGTGATGTACAGCTGGCTTCAGCTGGAGAAAAGGTAGCTGCAAAACAAATGATTAATGAACTCTTCTTTGCCAGCGCTGAGTTTAGGGCAAATATAATCAGCTTAAATTACATCAGGAGAGGTTTAGATTTGATGTCACGGAAAAGTTCCAAATAGTAAGAATTTTTGGATGCTGGAACAGATTTCTGGGAGGCTGTGAAAATAAATGTCTATGCACAGAGAAAATTCCCAGTACTTCAGTCCTGACAAAGAGGAACATCTGAGAACAGGTGACATTGAACTGAGCGAGGAGGGACTGAATGGCCTCCTGAAACCTTGTGCAGTGCACTTTTCTATGCTTTTTGTGTTACAAAAATACACCTATGGAATCCAAGAGAAATTTACTTTGTAAGAAATCCCTGAAGGTCATCTGGTCCTATTCACTTGCTCAAACAATGCCAGTTTATATTGCAACTGCCCTATCTGGTCAGGCCCCTTGGGTCCTATTTTTTTTGCATTGCTTGAAGAGGAAAGTATCCATCATGATTTGTGTGGTCTTTTCTATAATTAATATTCTATCTCCTCCATCTTTCATCCTGGAATCTCAATAACTCAAAACTTAGTGTATCCTTATGTACTGGCATTCTCATGAAAAGGGCAGTTGTCTCCCATAATCCATGCACATGAGTAAATGCGTCTTCAAATTCCTGAGTCCGGAGCAACAGCAATGGACACTATTGCAGATGGGGATAGAAGATTTACCAAAGTCCTATCAAGAGGGTAGTGTAGAATGATGTGTGGAAGCAATGTTTGAAATCAGTGTACCTCTGGAAAAATATTTTTCTGAATGTTTCTTGCAATGTTCATATCTTGAAAGAAGCAGGTTTGAAGACCAGAGCTGCAAGAAGCAGTTCCAGCAATCAGGGAACTGCTTAGAAGCATCTATTGCTTGATTAACAGGAATAGCTGGGAAGAGACAGATTCTGCTGAGTTTCAAACACTGCTCAGCTCTACAAACACCTAACAGAAAGCACTCTGAGAACACCTCTTAGAATTTCCCATATTCAAAGTGTTAAATGTCTCTAAAGCCATTAGAGATAACACAGTTTTAATATTAGCTGCATAACATCCCTCCAGAGTGCAAAATGTGTAACTATTAGTTTCGCCAAACTAAATGGTCAATTGAATTGGAGCCTGGAACTTCAGAGCACAGTAATATGCATAGCTACCATCCAGCAACCAAAAGACTTCCTCAAAGCCTTCCCATGCCTTTTCAATAATCTCTGTAATGTAAATATTAAGAACATCACAGAAAGCAGATGTTTAGTTATGAGAATTCTGAACTCTTCACAGAGAGCATGAAATGTATGAGAATTGTTTCTAGCTGGATAACAGCTTTCTGTGTTATAGATTAGTTGAGTTAGGAACTGAGATTTGCTATCTTACTTCTCACCTTGAGGAATATAGTGACCTGATTTTCAGTATGAAAGCAAAAGTCACCCACCATTGCCTTCCTTGCAATTTTGAGGCACTTTTGGGACTCAGTGTGAACCAAGTTAGTCCAGCAACATGTTTGCCCTAGACAGGCAATAACCTCCATTCTTAAGATATGGAGGTAAACACTGTTACAAAATGCCAAATGCCTTGAAATCTTCCTCATTAGATTGGATATGGACAAAATAAATGTCAGCTAGGAATAATGGAAGGTGAGAACTTTCTCTCTGTTCTTTGGGACAGGGATTGGGCTTCCTGCCTTTCAAATCTTTGATGATATTCCCAAAGCATACAGATTTACATAATCTGATATTTGCTTCCTTTGTCTCATAGGAAAAAAAGATAGGTTATTACAGAGTTTTCAGCGTTCTAATTTGATGAGTATTCTTGGGGTAGCTCTTCAAAGTATTCTACCATTAATATTGTACCTTTTGCAGAATTATAATATAGTCTCAAAGAGACAGAATCACTTTGAATGTACTTACTTTTAATTTGCAGAACACTGAATTTAGGAAGAACAGTTTTGTTATTTTTACGAAAGTGGAGGTATGCCAACCTTACTGCTACTACAATTTTTTTTCCTAATTACAATGCCGAATATGGTTTATTTCATACCAGTCATGGGATTTTTTAATAGTGTCTAATATGCTGTGAACCTACACTTCCGAATTATATCAGAAGTGATAATTGCGTTGTACCGTCCTACAATACTGGTCCAATTAAGCTATCATACACCGCTCCTGTAGATCCCATTTTGATGCAGTAGTTTTGTCTAGTTAAATTTAAAAAAAAAAAAAAAAGAAAGGAAGAGGAAAGAAAAAATATCTTCACTCTCAGCATTCAATAAGTAGATAATTCCCCACTTCCTATGACAGAGAGAGCATTACATCCTAAATGAAATTATTATTTTTCCTACAATCTGGGTTGTCCAAAGAGGGATACCCTGGGGCATTCTGGAATATCACCAATAAAAGTCTATCTGTGATGAACATGAATTACACAGAAAAGTCTTGCCAGCAGCTTTCCTCTAAGGCTGATACTGAAGAAAAAATCTTGAGTTTCTATAGCTGCTACAAAAATGTTGATTTTGGGTTTCAGTTCCTCCCACTGAAAGTTGATCTCTATAGTTTCTTGGTGTTTTCCTGTTTTCTCATGATGTATTTCACTTTTGGGATTTCTGACGTGCACTTGCATTTCAAATGAACGTACACTAACATCAAGTTCCCACAATCTGACAGAAACAGTGAATCGTTCAGTGTGGGCTACCATGAGGCTGCTCTTTTGTCAGTGCTTCCACTTTCATTTACGGCTGTGCCTGAAGGAGTGTTTCTGGAGCATGTCCCTTGCTTAACACCACCTCGACTATTCACTCAGAAACCTGGGCCTACACCCATGTTAGAGTTCCCACAGGTAAAGAGAAGAGGAAAGTCTCTTCCAGTGGACAGACATAGATCGAGAGAAGCAGAACAGTTCAGTTCTTAAGGAAGAATGGATCTGTGTTTATATAAAGCCCTTTCACAGTGAGGAAATCACAACATCCGTACAGTGTGGCACAAGACTACTGGGGAGGAGTGGTGGCCATAGTGTCCTTCCTGTGAATTCACCTCCTCAGTTCAATTCAAGGTTAAACTTAAATCTATCCCACTTGACTTGCACTCTTACAACTATTATATCTGTTATGTTATAATCCACCAATATCTCCATGAGCAGGATGGATTCAAGGAAAGGCTTTAATAACATTGATTCTTTTTCCTAAAAGCAGCTGCTGGAAGAAACTAATCCTTCTGCTGGTGGGAAGCTGAGGTTGACTTTCAGTGGAACCAGCTTTTTATGGGCTGTGATACAAGTGTGGATCTTCAGAATGTAGTTGAGGGTGATTTTTTTTTCCTGTGATGAAACTTAGTGGAACTGTAGGAACTGAAGTATAACTTAGAAATAATTTTCATTAAAAGGGTGAGAAATCCTTCAGGGAAGATCAGGACTTCTACTGACGCAGAATAATGAAAAGTGAAACTGGCATGGACTGGAACTATTTTGGCAAAACATTAACATAAAAGACAAAAACATTTAAGAGGAAATAGCCAAGAATTAAGGGTCACTCAAAGGTAAGTCAATTAAGCCATTGTCCAAAAAAATTATTTAAAAACAAAAAGAGGATGGTATTTATGCTTTACAAATGTATACTGACTTGAAATGTGGAAATAATGTTTTCTACAAAATAGAAATGATACGCTTGTTTTTCTCATTACTGTCACTAAGCAATATCTGAAGTCAAGTTCACCCGAGTATAATTGGCAGACTTCCATTTATGCCAGTTTCTTGTTTCCTTCACATTTCTGTTTCTAGTATCAGCAAAAAGAAGTGTTAATTAACCTTAGCAGCAAAGCAATGTAAGAGTATGCTCTAAATTCAGAATGTCATCTGAGAGGAGACTGCAGTCTGTAACGCCGGCCTGTCAATTAAACAGGATGACACACAGAACGAGGGCAGAAGATCTTCATATTGTTTCCTTGAACCAAAAAGATCAACAACTCAGTCAGTCAGAAATAATTATCTGCATTACTCTCTGCAATTACTTTTAATGGGACTGAGATCATATCTGCACGCTGTGCCTGTGCAGTACTTCTGAGCCAGAGAGATGAAACAGGGCTTGTTCGGCTCTTTGAGAGAAGTGAATCAAGGAGAGATGTTTCACTGGAAAACTGTAGGTGTGTTTCAGAAGGAAATGCCCAGATCCATGATGTTCTCTATGTTGTCTGCAAACTGGCACAACACGCTTCTGAAACTGGCCAGAGTTATTCAGACTGCTGTATTGGGCTTGGATAACAGCAATGCTATGCATGGACTGGCAAAATAAAACTTAAAGAACTGCCTTTCTGTGGAGGGGAAATTTCAATTCCAGTGAAAACTGACCGGGACCTGTATGGCTTGTGGGGTTGGTTGGTTGGTTGGTTTTGAGGGGATTATGAGAACAGATTTTCCTTGATCCCCTTATAGCTTAAAAATCTGCATTTTTTCATATCTCATTAGCTTTTCATGTGTTTTTCATATGCAGTTGATGTTTGTTTGTTTGTCACAAAGTTCATATAAACCAGAAAATGGAAAAATAACATTTTTCTAGAAAAATGGTCTCAAAATTTGAATAATATTTTCCATATGTAGAGTCAAGAATGAGTGGGGTATGTGAGGTATTTTGTTTGCATGTCTGTAGTAAATAACTGTTTATTATAAGTCCATTAACTTATCAGATTAAATACACAATAATTAAAATTTACCAGCAAGCTAGAAAAGATGATAAACACCACAGGCCTCCTTAGTTTTCTAATAATGGAAGTTTCACATATGCAAACAAAAATTTATTAAAAAGCACATACACAAAAGGGTTTGATTATGGATGGCATACTTCTCCATGAATTAAGTAAAATCATCGTCATGAATTTCAATGGGATTTTTTTCTTGGGGTATTTTGTTCTTTATTCTACTGAGATCTTCTTGCATAAAGAGTCTACTCCTTGTTGTCCAAATCATCTCATGGTTTTTTTAATAAACAAAATAATTTTTTAATAAACAGAAGTGGGTTTCGTGCCAGTAATGAGTAGAATTTCCGTTCTGAGGCTGTGGAATACAGGTTTTAGTTCTACAGAGATGTGTTGCTCTAAGAAATTTTTTAAAATCCCATTTACTGACCAGTGATATGCTCTGCTCTCTCAAGGGTTTTCTCCACTTACTGGCAGAATCCAATTCTTCCACCTTCTACCACTCTTGAAAGAACCTATTGAATTCCTTTGGGAAGGGTGTTCAGTGTAAACATAGTCTGCATAACATCCATGCATTGAATTTAAGATTTCTACTGAAAAACATCACCCCTTTTACTGTTTGACTACTGCCAAACACAAATTCTGCTTTTCATTATCACAACCCTATCTCCAGATCCATATTAAAGGTAGGAAGAGAAATTTTTTGCCGTACATTACCTGGAAATAAATGCCTTCTGGCATTCATATGACCAGTCCAGTATCTTATGTTTCAGAAACAATTTGCTCACATGTTTTGCATGGGCAAGGAAGTGTGAAATGACTTGTCCCTAGCATCATAGCAAAGGCAGGAGAGTCCACAGCTTATGCTGGATCTATCATTTGCATTTCTAATAGCTGGATTCCCACACCATCAACTCTTCCTCTGAAATTATTTAGGATTGCCTTCAAACACATGTGGTTTTCTTCCTCACTCTTAATACAAAAGTTGACATTCTGCTTAATGTAATTTCTGACTTTCAAGTACCACTGTGTTTCTGCAGTCACTAGGATGCCATCCAAGTAATTCTGTGTAACAGCTGCTCTACACTGATTTGAAAAAAAATACAGTGCTGAATGCGTGCATCCCAGGGCAACAAGTTACACTGGAATAATCCTGTCAATAACTAATGACAAGGCAGGGTGACCAGCCAGCACCACCTTCTGGTAAACATGGACTGAGCTCGGTGAGCTCCTGCCCGCCTGCGATGAGCTGAGAGAAGGAGCATTGATCTGTGTCTGAGGAAAGATTAATTGCTATTTTTTAATCCTCGTAAATTTGTTCCTTGCCATCTGTTTTCACTACAGCACGCATATAACAGGGAAGATTATCCCTTCATTTTCTTTCTCTCTCCCTGCGTTTCTGTTTCACAGTGGCTGTTCCTGTGGAAGCTTTTGGGGGCTTTTGTATGGATTGTGAAACCACTCTGCTTCTGGCCTTAAGTTTTAGACTTGGCTTTTGGACTCAGCATTGTTGCCAGAGCTTGCTCCTAAGGCGAGCATAGATGTTTGCTCAAGGAGCAGATCCGTGCTGCCCGAGCACGCTGCCCAGCACCCGACCTCTCTCACCCTCTGAGACCAGCTGGTGTAGAAACTCCTGCAAAACTCCAGACCCCACCTACTCTTCCTGCCCAATGCTCCCGTGTCTGCTGCCAGTGCCTAGCAGCTGGCAGACCCTCATGGGGGAGCATCCAGTAGTCTCATACAGGTGCCCTGCACACCCAGCTTCACTCGGGTGGAGAGCTCTGCTCAGCCCCTCAGGGTTGTACTCACTGCAGTGAGTGGTAGCACCAGTCTGTCAAAGCATGCTGAAGGTGCAGCCTTTTATACCATACTTTAGGCATACAAATGCAAAGAATACAGCATTTTCTGTCTTACTGTATTACTGATAACTGAACTGGGGTGAACAATTATTGAAATAAAGAGCACAGATAACACATTTTTTAGAGAACTGAAAAACAGCAGTCGCATCAAAGAATAAAGTATCACAAGTACTGAGATCTTATATTAAAAAACCCAGATGGCGTGGCAAACTCTTTGTCAGTTATGCCTTTGCTCTGGCTGAGAAACTGATGAAATTGCACATTTAATGAAATTCCATTTTCCAAACCCCAGTTCTAATGGTTTTGGGCTTTTTTAGGGTTGTAACAGACTGTTATTCTTTTTATCTACAACAGTAAATAAGGAGATTTTTTTGTTTTGCTATACCTAGAAGTCTCATGAGCTTTATACATAAAAAACATCTCTAACATTGAAATAAAAGCAGCAAACTTTCAGTGTCTCATCATATCCACGTATTTTGTTTTTAAGTTAGCTGATCCCATCTTGAAGTGATGAGGTTTATTTGCAATTAAATTAAATAAAAAAGAAGATAAAACCCAACAGCAGACAGGTCTTCAATTTGTGTGCTCCTCAAATAAGAATCACAGAATCAATTTTTAGGTTGGAAAAGACCTTTGAGGTCACCAAGTCCAACCTATGACCCAACACCACCCTGTCAGCCACACCATGCCCCATCCAGTCTTTCCGTAAACACCGTCAGGGATGGCGACCCCACCACCTCCCTGGGCAGCCCATTCCAATGCCCAGTCATTCCTTCTGTGAAGAAATTCTTCCTAATGCCCAACCTAAACCTCCCTTGGCAAAGCTTAAGTCTATGTCCTTTTGTCCTATCCTTGGTTTTGCTTTGCTTGTGTGCACAGTTCTTGCTTTCCCTATTAAACTGTCTTTATCTCAAACCATGAGTTTTCTAACTTTTCTATTCCTCTCCTCCATCCTGCTGGTGAAGGACTGAGCGAGTGGTTGTGTGGTACTTAGTTGATTACTGGGGTTAAACTATGATGCTTGGAAAACCATTTTTTAAAGGCTTTTACAACTCCCAACATACTCTGTTACTCATACTACATTTGATGGCCGCAAGGTGCAAGGTGCAAGGAGCAGCATTCAGCAGCAAAGTGCATGTGGGAAGGCCAACTTTTAGAATTTTTAGGTGAAAAGAAAAAAGGATCCTTTAGCATAAATTACACTTTACTCTGACCTTTGTACATTTGATACTCTCTCTTCATGTTGTTCTCTGTTTAGCTATTAAAATTTAGCCGTGAAAAAATTAATCTTTACAGAAAATTTTGCTGTTTTTCATTATATACTAAATCTGAACCTTGGTGAACTTTGTACTGCAGCAGCATCTGACTCCATATGCCTCTGTTGTACTGCCGTAGCACCCAATACCATTCTCAGGAGCTTCCTGTTCACCATCAGCTAGTTCAGCCCTCAAGGCATCTATGTGGACTCTCCTGAAGCCCCAGCCTATAATACTTCCCCTGGTCTTGTTGGTGAACACAGCAGGGCCTTTGGGAGAGGCTGACTCTTTCTCCTGTGTCAAGGTCCTGTGAGGGGGAAGATGAGCTCCTTCCAGCTGCACCCTGAAGAAGAGCCGTGCTATTTTTCAGTCACAGTATAAAGCACGTACTTTTATACAAAGATCCAAGAAAACAAGAGATCACACATAATCACACTCGAAACCAACCAGTCATCACTGAGAGCCAGATGTACTGTGCACTATGTTACTGTATAAAGCACAATGAAATTTTATAAATCCTGCTACAAAGAAACAAGATTCAATCCCAGTTACTTCTAGAAGTGTCTTTCCTCTTTCTCCTTGTTTTGTTGGAAACTTATTCCATTCTCTACATGATTTAACAGTAGACTTCCTTTCCTCTTCTCAGGAGAAGAAAAATTGTTCACGGGTAGAAAGTAAATGCTTGAGATAGTCAAGTCTGAAATGCAGTCAGCACGCTTGAGCAGGGGCAGGAGCTAGGAAACTGCTGGAACTGTTTGTGCAGAGAAAAGCTTTTAAGATTACACAAGCTTAGGATAAACCATTGGGAACAGAAGTCAATTTTATCCGTTTTTTCATGGATCTGGAATTTTACTTCTACATTATACAGGAGAAAACAGCTATCTACACATTTTACTTGTTAACAGCAAATGAAACACTGGCTCCATGCCGTAGAGATAACTGCTCTGACTTGCTCTTTTCTGGACTAGATACTTGTCTATCAAGCAATGCAAGCAGTGCACATCAATGCCAGCCCATTTTCAGCAGAGTCCCAGAAGGGCTGGCATCCCTATACCTAAGCAAGAACAGCTGACCAAAAAAATGGTTCATCCTTCCATCTCATCAGATTAACTGGGTAACTGACCCTTCACCAGATAACAGAGAAACTGTTGCTGCCAAAGATGGCAAAAGATGGGAGAGGCGAATTAAAGAATTTCAGTGTGAAATAGAAAAACATCTGCCTGTAATGATCTACTGGAAGAAAAAATGGCATTGGAAAACTCTCTCTCATGCCTCTGCATGCTGTCATAAACCAGTGCACTTTTAAATGATTTTAAGCTTTATTGCATATTGCCCTGAAGATACCTTAGTATGACATGGCATAAGTTTGTTGCCCATGACATTTATTTTAATTCTTACGTTCTGACAGCTCTGCCATTGCATCTGCAGCGCAACTCAAGAATGGAACAAAGTGCAAATAAATGTTCATGTGCCGTATGCATACAACAATTAAATTTGCTGCTGGCAGCATAATTTGGAGCATTATTCAGGAAACCTCTGGCCATGGCCCCTATCAAAAATGTCAGTCTGCTGTAAAGTATTTGCTGTGTATGAACAGAAATAAAAATGCAGACTTTTTTTAAATTAGTGTTTGGGATATGCTTAAACTTTTTACCTTATTGCTACTGACACCAGCATACACTTTCTAATCTTGACAAAACCTACTTCAATTAATGGAATATTGAACAATATACTTTATCCTGTGAACAAGATGGGCTTCAACTATTAAAATAGCTAAAGATCCAGAATGTTAATTTTGCTTTTAATTTCAGAATTTTACATCAAAGTTGAGAAAATTTGGCTCAAAAAGAGTAACTACAGTAAGTTTAGCCACAATGCATGTATCCACTTTATGTTAAACAGACTTTTTGTTAAGGAAGTGTCTCCTAAAACAACACACTTGTTGATGTCTAACTGGTTGATGCCTGACTTTTGATGAAAGTCCATTTCAACAAAAACCTTGTTGCAACTGCAAAGTTTGTCTTTGTAGAAGTAGAAGTAAGACTTGATGTGCTGGTATAGCCGGTAGAATATACACTCTCAAATTCTTTCTAGTAAGATTGAAGCATTTCTTTCTTTTAACCTCAAATAAGAATATAAATCGAGGTCCACAGTGCTCAATACACTGAGTGTGAAACTTGTAAAGAAGTTCCTGGGGAAACTGTGAGGGAGGCTGATCCAGCAGCTGTAGCCCTCCTTTCATGTCGAGCAGCAATGGAGAGGTTCCCAATATGCTCAGCCCTGTGTCCTGCAACACTGAGGGTATCACCACACCCCTGACATGGACCTGCTCACTGTTGTAATACACAGCACTGGTCAGATACCTACCTTCTGATAGCATCAAATCAAAAGTTTTCGGTCTTGTCAAGACAGAGTTAAATGTTAACATTTTTCTCAATGGCTTTTGATGGCACTATAGACTCATATAGTGTCAACACTTTAGATATGTGTGTGTGCATGTGTCCTGTGAGCTTGTGTATAGGTGTTCATGTTTGCCCAGGAAAACCTTTCATCCAAGGCTTTTCAAGCAGCAATTGCAGGACATATGTATTTCTCTTTAGTCAGTTTGTCCTAATGTTGGTCTAAACAAAGCCAAGTGCAGCCAGCAAGCTTAGATCCATAAATATATATCACAGGTGTCTGTATAATATTTATTCCTAACTGGCTATGTTTATGGAGTTTGTGCTTACCAATGTTGTGGCTTTATAAGTTAAAACACATCTAGCTGTGTAAGTTCAGGTGGGTTTTGTTTGTACTATAACAGCTTAAGGTTTGTTCTAATAACAGCTTAAGGTTTTCAATGTACTTGTTTCACAGAATGGTTTGCAAGGGACCTCTGGAGATCATCTAGTCCAACCCCCAATTTCTCAAGTGTGATTTCTGTTTCAGGAAAAAGGTGGTAAACCAGTATTTTCAATGTACAGTACTTTCAATTCAGGTAAAAGTAGAACATCCTCACAAAGATACAAACATTGATTTCTGTCTATGGTCAATGAGACTATTCAAATGGATCAGGTCAGCAGAGCTGGGCGCAGGATGACTTGCATTTATTGATTAAGGAATCTCATTCAACAGAGATCCTCATAACTTGGTGAATTTGAGATTCTAAAATTTACGACCAAGTGATCTTAGCTTTTCTTTTTTGTTGCCCAGAGAGAGAGGGCAGATATAAATACTGTAGAGGAGTAGATTTAGCAAGGGGGTTCAGACTCCAATTCCAACACCCAGGGGAAGGTGAGGCTGGAAAGCTGCACAGGCAAGAGACACTGCCAGCTTCCCACCAACAATGAGCTCAGAACAACTCCATTAGACTGGGAAAAGCCTCAAAACAAGAAACCCTCAAGTCGGTGCTAGTGAAATTCTTCCACTCCTTGGAGGGTAAAAAAATTGATTAAATTAAGATTGCCACATAATTTACAGGTTGATGTTACTAGGAAAGTTTTGAGACATTCAGTCACTGAAAAGCATTAATGAAAATGCCTCTTTCCAGTGGAGTACTCTGTGAGAGAGGAGGTAGATAGCCTCTGAGTGCTGAGGCTGGCATGGATAGGAGATACTCAAACTCAGGATTGAGGGAGGAAGTCAGCAGGTAGAAGGGTAGTCATCATACTTGGTCCTACTGCATAGCCAAGAAAAACTCCATTCAAATGACTGCAATAAAAGAGCTTCCAGTCCTGGAGGCTGTACATCCTGAAGAAAAAAGTTGGTAATAATGGTTAGAAACATAGTCAAATGTGTGAACTTCCCAGGCAGCTATACATAAAATCCTGCACCTCATCCACACAGATGCTGGGATAAAACCAGTAAGAAACACACAAACACATGAAGGCGGTCTTTGCCTTAGCCCTATTCCCATTCACAGCAATGCCGCCGTGTTCCACACAGACTTACCTTGCTTGAAACACACAGTTTCTGTGTGCTTTTCTGGGAGTGCTGGGCCATTCATTTCTCAGTTTTCATTCCTACATTCACAAGAGCATCACTGCACCCCTCCTGGTTTCCTCAGCAGGCAGCTCTGCCCTTGGGGCCCTGCATGCAGCCAGGCCCACCCCCAGCTATCAGTGTGACAGTGCTGCCCTGCCTGTTCCCTTCTGCAAACACTGGCACATCACTCAGCTTTCAGGACACTGAGCAAGGGCTCGAACAAGCTTTAGACACAGGAGCCTTCGGAGCTTTGTGCAGGAATAGGAGAGGGTGTCAGTGAAAAGAAAGGAGTGTGACCTCCCTCAGTCTCTCACCCCATGGGCACCAAGGCAGAACATACATTAGCCTTAGAGTGCATTGAATTAATTTGTACAATTGTGGCTCATAATGTTTTCATGGTGCTTTATGTACATTTTTCTTGAGGTGCCCTAAAGCAACACACATGTTCTAGCATAGTCTGCAGTTACAAGAGCATTGTTGTATCAGCTCCCTATTGTTCCAGTTAGACAGTAAGGAACAGATAGCTGGAGCTTGCAGGGATTCCTTGTGGTCTTTCACCCAAGCCATGTGCATCAGATCTCACCATTTATACTCTAGCAACAAACTGTCACAGGGCACAAATGCCTTTGATGTGTCTAACTCCCAAGTTTAGTAAATCAGACGAAGAGTAAAAAACAATTATTCAAATCACAACTCAGCTGTCTGAAGCTGTGACAGATCTCATACCTCATGAGATATCATTTTTCTAAGTGATCTGACACCTCTGCAGGTATGACACACCCGTTCTGTGGTTCCCCAGTCTTTGGGAAGGCTGTTCAAAAAATCCTTTGGATTTTCATTCGCATGGTGTGGCAAACAGAGTGTTTGGATTGTCATCTTTCATTAGGCAAAGATAGTAGGTGTTTCCTGTTCAGTGGGTAGCCTCCTTTCATTCATTGCTCACGGAACTTACCTCAAGAAATGTGGAAGCTGAAGGTGTGGGGAGCTGTTCCTCTCACCCTGGGTACATGAGCAGATTAGTCCCTTCACCTCCTCAGGTGTGGCCCACGTGGATGGGAAGACAAGTGACCTGTCTCTCGTTCACACTGGCCATACTTGTCTTTTGTTCCAACCTGTGCTTCTGGCAAGTGCCATTGATTCTATTTAACACAGCCCAGTGATTTTGGGGGGTTCCATGGAACAACTCTTTTGGTTGGTTCAATGTGAAGCTTTATCTTCATTTTTATCCGCACAGGATATACGAACTGACGGTTTGATCAAGGAACAAAGTGGCACCTAATTTTTCTGACTGGCGCAGAAAAGGGCCTTTGAAAGACTCACCTTTTCACCAGGAAAAAAAAAAGCAGGAAATAACCTTTTGATTAATTAGGCTGGGGAAACAATTAGTAAAACTAATGAAAGCAGCGGAAAAAAATCTTTCTATTGACAAGTGTCTCTTTGCACCACTTCTCATGAAATATTTCACTACATTTATTTTGTCTCTATGAAGGAAAAGGTGGATCTCAGAAGCTTTCTGTACACGTTAGAGAATTTCCTGTAGAAAGAAAAAAATCTTTGTTTCTCACTTGCTTAGTTCAAGTTAACTGTTTTGAAAAGCCTATTTTTACTTCTGATTAAAACCTCTCAAAAATTCTTAATCAATCTGAGTATTTCTTTCTTCTTGAGTTGCGATTACAGTTCTTCCCATTTAAAAGAAATTTATTTAAAATTAGTCCACCATTTCAGAAAAAAAATCTGATATTTTGGAGATCAAATATCTGATGTGAAATCCTGTCTCTCTGAAAGTCAGTGGAAGTTCTACAGGGTGCAAAAGTTATTGTAAACTGGGGAGTGAACAATGAATATTTGAACCCCATCCCTTTAAAAGATACAGGGGAAACCTCTTCTGAGCCTGCTTTTCAAACTTCCACTTCAGGAACAGAGGCTGACTGTCGCTCTGGTTTTTCACTGCATGCCTTGTTCACATTAGCAGTGAAAGACTTTCTCATAAGTTGTAAAATAAACAATGCCCATGTTTTTGTAACGAATCTTTTCTAAACTGTACTTTTAGAATTGTTTTGCATTCCTTCTCCAGAGGCGAGGCGGAGGAAGGTGATAGACTGAATTTATATCCTATCAATTTGGAGAGGCTTAACCTCTTCATCCAATTGTTGATTGTCTGTACATATGTATATAAGTGTGAGAATAAACGAGGGGCCAGGCTTTTGCCTGTTGGCCCGAGACCTTAGCGTGTGTATGAAACCTGCGTCCATGCCTGATTGTTAGTGTCGATCTGCGACATCTGAAACAATTCTAAAAGTACAGTTTAGAAAAGATTCGTTACAAAAACATAAACATTGTTTATTTTACAACTTATAAGAAAGTCTTTCACTGCTAATGCGAACAAGGCATGCAGTGAAAAACCAAAACAACAGCTGACACCCTTAGATACAGAATATCTGAAGTTTCTTTAAGTGAACAGGATGGGAACAGATACTACCTAATGAATGCTGTGTCTGAACATAACACATGTATTTGTTATACCTGCTATAGGTAGTATGGGATTACAGATTGCACACTTTAGCCTTACCAGGTTCAATTTTTGTCACTTACATCAAAGTTGCTGCCACAATAACCCACCATAAAAATTCCCTCATCCTATTTCATAGAATAATGACTGCTCTTGTTATCTCTCTGTTCACTTCTGAGAAAGATGTTGCATGTTATCTCCTTTAAATCTGAGTAGCGGCACAATCTGCAATGATGACAAAAACGAAAAAATTACTTCTGAACCCCACCCTCAGTACACATAAAATAGATTGTGTAGTAGCTGTAAGAAAGACAAAGCACAGGGCTGATTCACTTCACTGTCAGAGGCTGCCATGGTTTCCAAGCTGGTTCCTATTTAACTTAAAACGAAGAAATTCTACCAATTAATATAAAGAAAAACTTAAAATTTTTCTGCTTATGGCATTTCTTCCATTTCTTTTCCAGCAGGCCCTGGGGTTTTGGCCCTTGGTTTCATAATGATGTCAGGTTGTATGAATTCATTTTCACTTTTCAAAGGAAAAATTCTGTCAAGGCTGTCAATCAAAAGGTAATTTGAGTGATTCTGTTCTGCTTCTGCCTCTCTCCTGCCTCTTTAAAATATATCAAATCAAATATACACAATCCAGCTGGGGATTGTGTATATGACACAATTTTGTAATATTGTGTATATACATAATTTTTTTATTATAATTTTCCTGAATTTTCTCTACCATCCATGAACATTTTTAAACATCTCAAATTATGTCTTACAGGTAATGACTATGAGCTTCCCCTTTTGAAGATACTCCAACAGCAGGATCCTAAATCTAATTTGTGTTTCTTGCCTTGTCCAAGAATATTGTAAACAGACAGTTTCATCTCATGGGAAATCAACTTAAAAGAAACAACTGCAGAGAAGTTCCTTTTAGACGTGTAGTAAGGTGTTCTGCAGAAAGAAAACTGTAACCTCACTTTTCTCTTAGCTGGAAGGTAGTGGAGTTTGCAACGCATGAATAGAGTGCTTGTGAAGGCTCTTTTTTTAAAATATGTATTCTCCCCTTCCCAGTTATGGCTGTGTCTGAGGGAAACCAGGTCAGCTCCCTCTGTTCCTCTGGCAGATGAACAACTTGTTCCATCCTTTTTCTGTTGCTAGTTTGGAAATCAAAAGGAACAATTTTCAGAGAGGAAGCTGATTATGTATGCATTAATCATAGCAGTTTGTGGGGAAACTCCCCTGGGGCTGTACAAGGGGAGGAAAGGCAAGTACCTGCTTCAGGAAGCAAGCCCTTTGGAACACTCTGCAAAGGCAACTCAAGGCAAACGCTTGCCTTGCTGGTGAGGGTAGGTTGAGGAAAACCTTGCTGTAACACACCCCAGCAGTGGGACTTGGAGGAAGCTATGCAGGGCAAGAGCTTTCAGAGTATTGCAGCACATAATAGATACAATCAGGGGCCACTGGGATTTTCCAAAGCATTGGAGAAACTCAGGTGCTTTACACCTGCTTCCTGGAAATTCTTATCTTTTCTGCTGCTTCAGAACTTGTAAATCTGTCTGATCATCTGAGCATTATGTGCCCACAAATGCCCAGAGCTAAGTGGGAAAGAAGTGATCCTAGAAACCTTCCTTAGATGTAGAGCCAAGTTAACCAAACTGCAGCTGTGTCAAGGTAGCTTGCTCAGCCAAGTGCCCCATTGCCACAAACCTGAGGGGACAGGTTGCAAAGGTATCAGCAAAAGTGGTTTTAATATGAATTTGTAAAACTGCAGCTTAACAAAGTTTGATGGCAAAGTTCACTCTGTTACTACATAGATGAAACATACAAAGGAAAATCAAGTTAGAGTTGAGCTAGAATTATTTACACAGAGACCAAAGACTCAAAAGGATAAGGCAGATCCTCCCATTTAGTCATGAGCCTCGGACTGGGCACCCTAAACACCTCATGGAGCTACGGTGAAGTTAGGTCCCATCTTAGTCTCAGACTTGGACAATGATTTATATCTAAAGGCGTTAGCTACACGGCTATCATTGGTGTTGATTTAGCATGCTCTCAGCCACTTCCCAATGATCTGTTGTGAATAAGCCACCTCTCCACCTAGGGTAAAGAAGATCTTTCAGTTCTCAGGTAAGGTATCTCAAAACTTGAGAGACATCCCAGCTCCAGGGGAGATTCACTGGAGTGCAACCCAGTTGAAATTTAGAGGGAACTTAATCAGACTCATACAAAGATCCGTCATTAATAGCAGGTCTCTATGCCCTAAGGAGCAAACTTGAGAGGCATCCCAGCTCGAGGGTGGATCACTGCCCCTCAGCCAGAGTGCCTGACAGGGAGAGCTCAAAGGCAGCTCCCTTAGTATGTCATAGTTACAGGATAAAATGTTTGCTTCTGGTTGGGTTGCATACATTGGAAAAGGTGTACATGACGCTCCTTGTACCCTCACCTTTCTTCACAGAATCTTGAAAAAGCCACCTGCTATTAATGCATTAACGCACAATCAGGGTTCCAAGCTCGTGTGCATCCATGTTCTCTGTGTCATGGCTCTTTCATGGGTTTCCTAGAGGAGTTCTTGGCCCAGCTACAGTGAAGGCCTTTGCCTCCTTTGGAGCCTGTACCAAACTACAGCTCATTTGGTAAAGGGGTCAAGTGCATCCATGGCATCCCCTTCCCATCACCCTGCACCACGCTGCACTGATCACAGCAGCACTGCTGGGAAACCACAGAGATCAAGTGTTTGCTTGGACTTCAAAATACCTTT
>VZRR01004866.1:309174-321258 GCA_013398015.1 Oreocharis arfaki
TCAAGGCAAACGCTTGCCTTGCTGGTGAGGGTAGGTTGAGGAAAACCTTGCTGTAACACACCCCAGCAGTGGGACTTGGAGGAAGCTATGCAGGGCAAGAGCTTTCAGAGTATTGCAGCACATAATAGATACAATCAGGGGCCACTGGGATTTTCCAAAGCATTGGAGAAACTCAGGTGCTTTACACCTGCTTCCTGGAAATTCTTATCTTTTCTGCTGCTTCAGAACTTGTAAATCTGTCTGATCATCTGAGCATTATGTGCCCACAAATGCCCAGAGCTAAGTGGGAAAGAAGTGATCCTAGAAACCTTCCTTAGATGTAGAGCCAAGTTAACCAAACTGCAGCTGTGTCAAGGTAGCTTGCTCAGCCAAGTGCCCCATTGCCACAAACCTGAGGGGACAGGTTGCAAAGGTATCAGCAAAAGTGGTTTTAATATGAATTTGTAAAACTGCAGCTTAACAAAGTTTGATGGCAAAGTTCACTCTGTTACTACATAGATGAAACATACAAAGGAAAATCAAGTTAGAGTTGAGCTAGAATTATTTACACAGAGACCAAAGACTCAAAAGGATAAGGCAGATCCTCCCATTTAGTCATGAGCCTCGGACTGGGCACCCTAAACACCTCATGGAGCTACGGTGAAGTTAGGTCCCATCTTAGTCTCAGACTTGGACAATGATTTATATCTAAAGGCGTTAGCTACACGGCTATCATTGGTGTTGATCTAGCATGCTCTCAGCCACTTCCCAATGATCTGTTGTGAATAAGCCACCTCTCCACCTAGGGTAAAGAAGATCTTTCAGTTCTCAGGTAAGGTATCTCAAAACTTGAGAGACATCCCAGCTCCAGGGGAGATTCACTGGAGTGCAACCCAGTTGAAATTTAGAGGGAACTTAATCAGACTCATACAAAGATCCGTCATTAATAGCAGGTCTCTATGCCCTAAGGAGCAAACTTGAGAGGCATCCCAGCTCGAGGGTGGATCACTGCCCCTCAGCCAGAGTGCCTGACAGGGAGAGCTCAAAGGCAGCTCCCTTAGTATGTCATAGTTACAGGATAAAATGTTTGCTTCTGGTTGGGTTGCATACATTGGAAAAGGTGTACATGACGCTCCTTGTACCCTCACCTTTCTTCACAGAATCTTGAAAAAGCCACCTGCTATTAATGCATTAACGCACAATCAGGGTTCCAAGCTCGTGTGCATCCATGTTCTCTGTGTCATGGCTCTTTCATGGGTTTCCTAGAGGAGTTCTTGGCCCAGCTACAGTGAAGGCCTTTGCCTCCTTTGGAGCCTGTACCAAACTACAGCTCATTTGGTAAAGGGGTCAAGTGCATCCATGGCATCCCCTTCCCATCACCCTGCACCACGCTGCACTGATCACAGCAGCACTGCTGGGAAACCACAGAGATCAAGTGTTTGCTTGGACTTCAAAATACCTTTCCCACTTTTTTCCTTTTTTTTTTTTTTTTAAAATATGTTGGAAGGTGCCCTTGTAATTGTGCGTGGTCACATATAACCACTGTTTCAAGATTACTGTGGTTTCATATCACCATTAATCAATGCAATACATATTAACTAAGTACTTCATTCTGCTTTTGCATGATTTATTAGGCCTTCCTTCATTAATGTGTTTGATCAGAAAACTAATTAAACAATGAACTGTGACAGTAACACATACTTTGCATCCATTATTAAAAACAGGTTTCTTGGAATAAAAATGTGGTAATGAACACTTGAGTTACCATGGGCTATACTTTCTTTCCAATTATCTGAACTGTTATTATCACTAATCCTTGGCTTTTCCATTTATTTGCAAACTAAATATGACAGTGCTAAAGACAAGCATGCTGTGTGTTTCCAACACTAATACTTTAAATACCAGCAAGTAGGGAGTAAGTTCCAAGATGTGAATTACTATACAGGTACAGCCTATATATTAACATCTGCTTTTTTTGAAACAATGTAAGGCCTCATTTTTCATCTTCATTACTAGTCTCTGAGTACACTCATAATGCATCTGGAGTTTGCTGTGTTGAACACGAAGGTATTAGTAATGTCTTCATGGATAAAGCAATATTTAGTTCTACTAAATAGAATTATAACTGTCCTGGTTTTGGCCAGGAGAAAGAATTAAATTTTTCACAGTATCTGTGAGGGGCCAGAGCCTGGAGCTGTGTGGGTGTATCTGGGTTTTTATTCTATCCCACTCACATCACTGCTAATCTCTCGATTCTGGGAAGAAGGGCCACATTAAGGCTGTTGTGGTTTAGGAATGATATTCCCCAATTTAGTATTCCCACCTAAAAGAAAACCACCAGCTGCTCTCCTCCCTCCTCCAGTGAGAGAGACTAGAAGCAGAGATTATGGGTTGAGATAAGAACAATTTACAGCAACAAGATAAGAAAAACAAACAGCAACACCAACAATACTAATAACAAAAGTGTACAAAGGAGGTGATTTACATGCAAAATGTTCACTGAGGACCCCACAATGAGAAATGGCAGACGGGTTTCCCCCTCCTGCCACACTTTTTCTCAACCTGAAGCCACTCCCTTCTTTCCAGAAGCAAGGATCTCTTCTTCCCACTCCCCAGTGGTATAGAATAACAACCTAGACATTCCCACATGGCGCCAGGTTCCACCCCTTCAACGCTGTTGCAAAATATTAACCCTGTCCTGTCCAAAACCAGGACATTATTTTAACACGTTTCAAAGCTATTTACTTACTTACTCTTCAGAATGCATTCTTCTTGCACCACTGTGGTTCATTTTCCCATGGTTTATTGAGAATGGTTTATGGCAGTCAGATCACCCCTGCTGTCAGATGTTTAGAGCTCACAGATAGCAGAGCTGCTTACGTGCCTGAAATTCATTCCACTCACATTCCACCTTCTCATACTAATAGCACTCAAGGGACATAGTCTGCATTTTTTTCCTCACAGTTATTTCTGAGGAAATTTATTTCCTCACAGTTATTTCTCTCATATATTTGTGTAATGGAAGAATAAGAATATATAAAATATATAACTATCCCACACCCTTAAAGAGGGAAGTACTCAGTATCACTTTTCGTTACATGCCACACTGCTATTTAAAGGCCCTCCTCCCTGTCATAGTTGCGGATTGAGACAATAGTCTAACAAGCTGGTTTGATTCCTCAAACCTGAAACCCAGCTTGTTTTGAGAAATACTGCATCCCTGGAACCATGCGTTCATAGGGGCCTTATTAAAATGTACAATTTTAAGAAGCAGTTTTCCCTTTATTCCCCTGTTCACCCAACTTAGCTTCAGCATTCTACACCATCATTAGGTAGCTGGGAGTGAATTTCCTCAGTGACAGTTTCAGACACTGCTCAGATCATCTCCCGGATGAAGCTGGCTGTGAGCTGATTAGCTTCTTGACCAGTAGGACACTTGGAGCAATACATTTCTGTAATGGGTTTTAGTTTGTGCCAGGGAAAGTGAGTCCTCCAGTGAGAGGGAGTTTCCCACCTTTCCTGTAATCAGCTGACAGTGTAACACTGCCGTCAATGCGCCCCAGCTCCCATCTGGGTGAGTTAGTGAGGTACCTGCCTGCACCTCTCCTTCTCTTCTAGCTCACAACCACACATTGTGCAAATCCCTGCGCTCTGATGGAGGACAAAGATAAGCAATAAGAAATCATCAGTTTATAATCTGTGTACATTTCTTACAAATTCTGTTTCTTAACAGACGTCCACCTTCCCCACTGCACTCAGCTGAGTGTAGCAATGATCCGCCTCTGAATAACTACTTAGTCTCTCACCAGGCCCTACTTTCCTCTTTTAAATTGGTGTCTCACTAAGAGAAAGACGCCTCTGTCTTTTTTCTGTTTTATGCAGAAGCCAGCACACATACCCTACATGTGTAAGAAGTATGTAAGAGCCATGCATGCTTCTGCATGTGTTAAAAATAAATGGGCTGCTGTTTTAAATAAGGGAAGGATTTTAAATTAAAATTGTTTTGAAATTCATTGATTCATTTCACTGCTACTGCCATAACTTTTAAGCTTTTTCTCATTATTAATTTAGAAATATACATATTCTACACAAATTCTCTGTTTCACCTGAAAATTTTAATAAGATGCAATCAGTAACACAGCTCAACCACCGATTTTTATTTCATTAAAACCAGACTTTTATCTAGAAGTCTCTAACAGATTTCATTTCATTACACTATGTAGTGCAAGTACCAGGATGTTTTGAAGCATTCTCATGTTTTGGTGTAACGTGCTTGACATTTATGTTATACACCACTAGATAAAAACACTATTTCAGCGTTTACCATACCTGCAGTATGGTAAATATATTATAAAAGCTTTGAGGGCTTTCTAGATCTTTATATAGCCTCACAGCTCCCTGATATTGCATATTCTAGAAATTGTCATTAACTGTGATGCAGATAAAAGAACACTATTATCTGCAGGGAGGAAAAAAAAAAAAAGAAAACACTTCTTCATGCAAGACACACAATCCTTTTACTTTTGCAAAGATAATTTAAGGACACCATTAGCCATTATCTGAGATGAAGACTTAAACGTCAAACTGCTATGAAAAATTAACTCTGATAAGTAGGCAGACATGCCTCTACCTGACCCACAGCACTCTCACTTGTTTCCCTTTCCCCACAACTTGCTGTGTCACTAACTAACCCTCGTGCTGCGTTTTCAGCTCGCAGCCTCGGGCTGAGCTTGCAGGCCCATGTGCCTTTTGAACACTGTTGGCATCGTACTTCAGAAAGTTATCTCGGGCATTTCGTGAAGGTCTGAATGCAGATGTTTTTCCCAAGTAGATGCTGGAAACAGAATGCTTTGTTTTATCATATGCCAACTTAGCTGCAGCCCACACTCGCTATGCAGACCTCTGAAAGGGATTTTAGCCTGTAATATACTTTACAGTTCATTCAGAGCTCAGAGGCCACAGATCTGCACACATGTTTCTGTTATGGGAAATGTCAGAGATCCCTTTAAGATGACATGTATTTATGCCTTTACTGCAGGCCAGGGCACGGACCCTCAGAGCCAAAGCAATTTCACATTGTCCTGACATTGTCCAGCTTCACTGAACTGTTAAAGTAAGGCTTACTAAATTCTTCTAGCTACCTTGGGATATGGTAGAACGTGGTGAAAAGTGTTTCAAGGGAAATTCTAATGCTGAATATTTAATGAATATTCGTCAACAAGTTCCCAAGCTACAGACACGATGAAGAATGACACTCTTCTGAAAAAACAGTCACTTCAGAGAAGACCACACATAGAGGTCAGATCGTGGCAGAGTGCTTCTGCCCTGCCAGTTGCCCAGAAGAACATCTGCTCCAGAGCCTTGTCTCCATGGGAACACCTTCTTCTTGAAGCTGTTTTAACTCAGTATTATTTTGTCCTAGATTTTCTATTTCTGCTAGTACCCAAGCTGACCATGCAAGAACTGACTACCCAAAGGCACTAGAAGAGGTGATGTATCCCTCCGTTTTTGCAAGGAAAAATCCACCAACTTGTTGATAGAAATGGTGGAATGTGGTTTAAATTTCTGTCTGCATTTTGCTAATTACTGCAGGATATTGCAGCTCGATGACTAATGAAACAGAAGAAAGAGGAGTTTTTAGGCCCATTTGCTATGAAGAGTGGTTAGAAAGAGATCAATTAAAATGAAAGCATAGGAGCTGCTTGTTTGCTAGGGATTGCTTTCAGTCAGCTGTTTTATAAGTCCTTGTTTTTCTCCAAAATGTTTGCTGATGAGGCTTTAAATTACAGGGCTTCTGCTAGTTGTAATTCGTCTCCTCACCAACGGGGATGGTTGCTTGGAGGATATGCCTCCAGGGTGGCAAATAAGTTGTGCAGCTGAAGATCCATGGATCTCAACGATCTCCCATACTCTCACTCTTCTATCGGTAGCAGGAAGGGAAGTTTCCACACACTGTTTTCTGCTTTCCTGTCAGATTAATTCCTTGCCTTTGAAGACAGGCAGCTCAAAACTATAGTAGACTTGCTGCTACTTCAGAGTTATTTGTGTAGCAGTCTGGCCCTCAGTCTGCATCGGGGTGGCAGAACAAATGTCTGTACGTTTTTTTCCTGATTGCACAGAGTACTGCTTGAGCACAAAGACAGCCAGCCTTCTGTCACTGCACGGAAGATGTACAGACTCACTTAAAAAACAAAAAAATGCCCAATTTTACAGTTATTTGCAGGAACATGAAGATCCCACAGATATAAACCAGCTGCTGTACATTGATATTTCAGCCTTCAAAGAGCTCATCTTCCTTCTATATTGAGGCACTTCCCATGCTGGGAACCTTTAGATGGATTATTTATGCCTTTCCAATGTCCCGTTAGATTCCACAACATCGTGTACTACAGGAAAGAAAAAATGTGCCAGTTTTGGAGTCAGATTAGGTTTTTCTTAAAGGATTGGAGAAATAATGTTCTCCAAGAATAGCGTTTTCTTACTGAATTATCTGAAGCAATTGTGCTGCAGACATGACTCTAATTAGACATTGCACTTTCTAAGTCATTACCACTCTGTCAGCTACTCAAGCATCATTGAAGGCAAAAAGCAGATGTTGCTGGGGAATGTCTGCGTTCTTCAGACCAGACTTGATCCCATCCTTCTTACCATGGTACAATCAAGAGTAATGTATGCTTTTGTATCTCAAGTAAAACTGTCAGATTTCATCCCAATGAATGGGCGTCAATTTGCATGCATACCATTTTATCAGCCATTTTTCAAAGTGGAAAACAAAGCATATCACTCAAAAATGAGTGTTATAGAAAGAGCCATTAGACAAACCAAGAATAGTTTCTAAAGCTGAAGGTATTTTATTTGACAAAAACCAACCAAGCCTCTTTTCCCTGTCATCTCTGTGCACTTTTTTAACATGCTTAGAAGGCTGTGTGTTCTAAAACACATGTAAGTGGAATATGTATAATGCCATCACACAGTTGTTGGAACTATTTAGAGAACAGAGAACGGAAGTCCAAACTAAATAGGACACATTCTACGTTGTGGAAACTGAAGTAGGGGGAATTTTAGGCAGGTTCGCTGTAGGAAGAAGCTTGGCCCCTGAGAACTGGTCTTTCACCTTGCTGTTAGTTCCTGAGGCAGACAACACCTAAAAGATGCATGTGTATTTTCTGGACCCAGCAAGTCTGACTGGAGTACTCTCTCTCCTGTCTGATCCCAGGGAAGGTGATCACAGTTCCATCCAAATTTACTGGCTACACATGAAACAACAGAGAAGGTCAGTGAATTGCATTTACTACCACCAGCACCCGAGAAGAAGGGGGCCATAAGGAAGGCTAAGATTCTTTACCAAGAGGCATTTTAGGTCTGTAAGATAAACATGTGAACAGTGAGTACCTGTGCCTGAAAGCAACACAGCCGTCTGCCAGCTGCCTGGCACATGAGGGCAGGTCCAGCACTCCTCAGCAGCAGCAGCAGCTTTCTGTACACTTCTGCAGCCTCACACACACCTGAAATATGCTGGATGCACACAGGCTGCTCACTCAGAAGACTGTGCCACAGACATAAAAACTGAACCTGCAATTCACACAGAGCAAAATATCTCTTTCATGTTACCATCAAATGTGCTCTGCTGAGTAACAGTAGAAAGGACAAGCCACCTGAAAGAGGCAGCTGATCCCAAGCTTGCTACTCAGAACGTTTTAATGTGTGCCTTCTTTTAGACTCTTTCACCTCATTTTGGAAAAATTTGTATCACACAAACCCCCAGTATTTTCTTTCTAAATAAAGTGTAAATTTTCTTTTCAAATGTAGTGCAAATTTTCTTGAGTATATGAAAGGATATAACTTTGTAATTGTATTTCACTGAATTTGTGTGACTAAAAAATTCAAAGCAAATGTAGAGTGTCTGAAAGAATTTAGGTTTTTCTGAATATATTTTGTTGTACTTTAAGGAAAAAAAAATCTCATCCAAGATTTACTCTGACAATTTTATGAGGAGCAGCTGAGGTCATTTGGTTTGTTCAGCCTGGAGGAGACTGAGGGGAAACCTCATTGCGATCTTCACCATCCTCATGAGGGGAAGTGGAGGGACAGGTACCGATCTTTTCACCCTCTTGACAAGTGACAGGACCTATGGGAGCAGCATGAACCTGAGTCACAGGAAGTTTAGGCTGGATATCAGGAGAAGGTTCTTCACACAGAGGATGGTTAGGCACAGGAACAGCTCCCCAGGGAAGTGGTCACAGCACCAACCCAGACAGAGCTCAAGAAGTGTTCAAACAAGGCTGTCAGGAATATGGTGTGGTTCCTGAGGTGTCCTGGGCAGGGCTAAAAGTCGGACTCTATAACCCTTGTGGGTCCCTTCCAACTCAGGATTATGTGAAATAACTGAAGTTATTTTCACCCGGTACTTCTAGTATGTACTTCAAATTTTCTTTAAAATATCAGGGAATTGATTGTAAGTATTCCAGACATCTTTTCACATTCAATGTTCAAGAAATCTGTATTTCTCTGTGTGCTGTACTTCAGATACACCCTTCAAAGGAAGAAAGGAGTCCTTACAGGTCTTCAGGTGCTTATGGTATTGACAGTTCTCAAGGTTAAGTGCTGAAGTCTAAACATAAGCAGTATCAGAAAAGAAAATATTTTCTTCGCTACTTTCTTCACTTGTACCTCTACAATTTTCAGTTCCCCTAAGAAAATATTCTCTTTAGCTCTTTGTCCATTCCTTTTGTAACTATACTACAGTCGCTGTAACTATAGCTACTTTTAGAACTTGACAAAGAGCAATGCAAACACAAATTAAGAATAAAATTTTCCAGTGAAACATGACATCAAGACTTTTTCATGCAGGCTACTGTCAGAGGTAATTCTGAAGGCTCTTTTGTCAGCACATGCTTCAGAGCACAATAAAATGAAATCTTTTAAGGCAGGCAGTCACAGGCTCTAAAGGATATCATACAGAGCACAATGACATTTAAAGAGGCTTCAGAAGTTCTGTTAAGTGCAACCTGTATCTAAGTCAAGGCATTATGTCTCAAACTTGCAGCTGTATGTTTTAATATTTTGCTTCAATGTGACATTAAAGATCCCTTTGGCATCTTTCAAAATCATAAATCCATACAAATCAAAAGTTTAAATATTGTCAAGATAAATAAAAGTGTGGCAATGTTCCTGGAGGGACTCTTAAGGTCTTTGATTCCTTTTAGAAACCCTGTCACCAAGCTGAGGAGAAGTTGGGCTGATTTTCCTGCTTCTGATGGAGAGGGCTCAGTGCTGGGTACTGCCAGAGCTGAAGCTGTGGGAATGAGAAATGCACTGCCAAGTCTGATGCCCTGGTTAGGACACTGCCTGCCATTCCTCCTCCCCATTCATCTCAGCTGCATTTTATTTTTTTAATACAATGCACAAGACAACAGGAAAAGGAATGAAAAACCTGAGGAGGCTATCTCCATGTTGTGTCCACAATCTCAGTTTCTCCTGAACCAAGTGACTAATTTGTAACAAGCAACCAGCTCAGGCCTGGCACTGTTTGGTGACGAGGTGGAGGAGCTTGCTGCAGAACTGGGAGCACTGCCTTCTATTGAGCCTATGGGATTTCCCCAGTAAATGGATCCAAAAGTTAGATTCAGAATTGCAACTGTTCTTTTGCTGAAATGACAACTTTTTTTCTTTACACTTATTTCTATGAACGGATGGGACATCTAAAGAAAACGTCTTCATAAAGAAACAGAGGGAGAAGGGATTACAAATCGGCTCCAAAGTCGGGCTACTGCTCTAAGTGTGTTGTGCTCTGGGATAAAAATAAGCTGCCTTATATGTAAAATACTTCATAAACTATTCATGCTATACTGATGGTTAATTAGGACAATTAATAATGACACATTGACAAGTCTGCTGCTCTTTAAATCATAATGAGTTTGCAGCTTCGTTCATGTGCCACTGTACTCAGGGGACATCAAACAGATTTTTACTAGACCATTAAGTATTGTTGATTTTTAATGTAGATCAAATAGAACTAAGTCCTACCCAAAGACAAAAAGTTCTAGGGCCTTAAAGGATATGCAGAGTTTTATCTCTTGTATGGACACCCTCACAGTATTAAAAAAGGATGGGGAAGCATAAAGCTGTGCACACATACATACTTCCATATATAGCTGGATGCATGTTTCCTTCTGAATGTGAGAACTAAATTAAGAGACAGGGAACTGTGAGTGAGAGCAAGTGAGAGTCTCCATTCTTGAAGATTTTCAAAAATCATCTGGACATGGTCTTGGACAATCATTTGTAGGTGTTCCTGCCTGAGCAGGGGAGTTGGACCAGATGACCTTCAGAGGTCTCTTCCTATCTCAACAACCCTGTGCCTCTGATTTTGTGATTTCTACAGCTAGCAATAATAACAGTAAAAATCAAAAAACCTAAACCCTGATCTGCTGAAATAACAAGGCAGAAATTCAAATTTTGTTACCTCCTTAGCAGTATTATTAGTTCAGAAGTATTAAAAAGAATAGATGAGGAACACATAAGAAGTCCATCTCTCCATCCATCCATCCATCCATCCATCCATCTGGAAAGTGCTCTGGCAGCACTTGTCTCAGAACATTGTGGCGGGATGTAGGGATGTCAAGCAGGTGACTTTTTTGTATTGCCTTTCCTGCCTGCACCCCTGAGTTAGGATCTATCCTCAGCTACAATTTCATTCTTGTTTTTCCTTCTGCTCTGCTTTTGTGCAAGTGTAAATTGAGTCCCTTGTCCTAAGCTGAAATGTCAGCCTTCCTATAGCTCCTGTGAGCATCAGAGGAATCTGCTGACTGTCAATCAGTGCCTTCAGCTATGACTTATTTTGATGCCATAGTTGTCTCATGAAATGCTAAGGTCTACAGTGCAGAAGTAAAACTATCATTAGTGAGTTTAAAATGTACTTGGTATCTGCCCACACCTTCAGTAACCAAAAGTTCAGTTGGCAACTTACCAACTCCAAGAAGAAAAGGATCTTAAACTGAAATAGGAAGATCCTCTGAGAATGTCCTTGCAAGTATCATGAAGTTTGTGGCATACAGCCATCAGAGCTGAAGATTTTGTAAACTCTAAGTGAACTCACCTGTAAACTAGGACTTTGTTAGCATGTCTCTTGGGCATCAGTAGTATTAATGCTTTACTGTCCCACAAAAGAAAGGGGAAAAAGCATCTGCAGAAAAAGCAGATGAGCAAAAATAAACAAAGGGCAGAATGGTTCACCAGTGATGCAGACATCTGCTTGTGTTAAAGTATCACAGGGAAAAAGGTCATGAGTGAGAACAAGGTCCCTTGGCCCCACCACCACTCAGCTTTATGCGTCAGCATTTCAAAAATAAGATGTTTGCTCTATCTTGCTTAAGGTACCTAAAGGTTATAGGATAATAAATTCCATGTAACAAAAGTGGCTGATTGGATACAGTGCGTAGGGATGGCCAAGCCTAGAGCTGTGATTAATCAAGTTCAATACCCTATTTCCAAGAGCAATAAGTGCCACATGTTTCAGAGAATGTTACAAAAACAGCCTGTCATGGACAGTAATTAAGGGAATTACTTCTTCATGGAGGGAATAATCTTTCAGACTCTGGGTCTTAATCAACAGAACCAAGGACTGATCTGTGAATCCTGTCCCTTGCTATTTTAAGCATCCACATCTTGTAATGTCTTTCAGGAAGTGATCAAAAAGAATTGGTTAAGCCCTGAAGTGTGAAAGTTTATCTCATTACTCTAAGTGGATCTGTCTCCAATGTAACTATGATATATCTACACATTTCTTCTTCATCCCTGAATTCCTCACATCACTAATGTTTTATGACAAAATGCAACATACACTAATACCTTATATTTGTTGGCAGGCTTTAATTTTACAGCCTTTCAGAGTAGAAGGAGTGGAGTTCAGCTCAGATTCAGTGTCACGATCCGCTAATACAAGCGGGGGTTGTGATGGTTTGTTTATTGATCTCAGAGCGCAAAAGATGCAAAGGGATTTCAGTCTTGATCAAAACAGTACACTTTATTTAGTGCCCACAACATGGTAATGCAATAGAGGAGGGAGAGAGAAAAGGAAACAAAGTAAAGAAGAAAAAAGGGGGG
>VZRR01004866.1:321349-388425 GCA_013398015.1 Oreocharis arfaki
TCTGCAAAGTTTCTTTCCCTTTGTGGCGTTTTGGGGTCTCAGTCTCTGTCCTTCCTTGGCGATGATGGTGAGGCAGATGAGGGATCCTCGGACTGTCTCTTACATTCAGGCACTAGATGTGCATGCTGTAGATGCCTTAAATTTGAAGGCTGAATTCTTACAGTCCCTGAGGGAACTGGGTTGTTTAGTCTGGACAGTGGGAGGGTCAGGGGAACCTCATTGCTCTCAATTATGTGAAGAGAGGTGGTAGTGAGTTGGGGGTTGGTCTCTTCTGCCATGTCTCAAGTGAAAGGATGAGAGGAAAAGGCCTGAAGTTGTGCCAAGGGCAGTTCAGATGAGATATTAGAAAAATTGTCTCAATGAAAGAGTGGTTAGGCACTGGAATAAGCTGCCCAGGGAAGTGGAGGAGTCACTGTCCCTGCAAGCATTCAAGAGGCATCTGGATGTGGCACGTGGGGATGGGGTTTAGGGGTGATTATGGTGGCGCTGGGTTGATGGTTGTACTGGATGATCCTGAAGGTCTCTTCCAGCCTTAACAATCCTGTGACACCTGTAGTTAATTTAAACATGAGCAAAAACAATGTGAAGCACTGGGAAGGTCAGAAGCTGTATTTCAAGGACCAATTTTGAACCTGGTCTAAGCCAAGACATTTGACTTCAGAACTCAAAAAAGCCAAATCCACCCACAGGTTCATGATACCTCTGTTGGGCTAAGAGGTGACAACACATAAATACATCGCTAGCAGTTTACTTCTGATTTTTCTTGAAAGCTAATCCATTGCCTCAACCACATCTCGGTGTGCTTTGCTCAGACTGGCATTTTGGAAGATAGTCAAGTGTTTCTTGAGTTATGGTTGCATCCATCTATGTGCCACAACGTTTTCTATGTGTTAACTACAGATGCAACCATGCTGTTGGTGTGCCTGAGCCCAGAACTTGAAACACCTGAAAGATAGGTGGTTCCTTTTTCTGTGAGTGGCTGCCATCAGGTCCAGTTAGAAACTCAGCTGACTGAAGAAGGGATACTTAGTTTAAAAATAGGAAACAGTAGATAATTTCTAATCTTCTTGTGGTAGGCAATTTTATATTAAATGTTTGACAACTTTAAGACTGAAAACTTTTCACTGAATTTTTCTTGATTTATGAGTCTCAGAATTATGAAAATGAGGCCTGAAATGCTTATTTTAAAGCTTTTTTTTCTATTTATTCAAACACAATCATAAAAGAAACTTTGAAAGACTGAGAGAACTCATTTAATTACACTCAGTTAATGTTAGAAATTTTGCACTGTGCAGTCTGAAAGTTATAAATCAGTTAAAAACTTTAGAGAAGAAACTAGAATCTATAATTAAATCTCTGGGTGTAAATTTCTATCTTACATTGTGTGAATGCGGGCTCTATACAACTCCATAATTTTCTAGAGAGAAGTTTTAAAAGGTAGTAACATGGAATGGCTTGTGAAAAGAAGAGAGTTAATAAGATGTGTTGTAAGCCTGTAGTTTAAATAGATGATGAGTGTATCAATCTGCACAGGTGTAGGGGGTTGAAAATTTCAGATTAATCTGGTTTTGGTACCCAGTAGGGTTTTGGCAAAATGCATGTTTACTCCTTAATCAAAAAACTATTGCAATGACTTGGAAATATCCTCCTTCTAGTTCAGAGAAGCTGTATTTCAGTCATCTCCTGTACTAGTTCTCCCCTACTGGCTGCTTTCATTGGCTAAACTTCCTTTTCAGGTCATTGACACTCATGATGAAAAGGGCCCTTCTCTCACCAGAAAGGTGATTCTTGCTTCTGTTATACATAGTGTATAGAGAGGCATAGAAATTTACAGCAAACAACCTACAGCCTCCGTGAGACATCATGGAATTGCTTTCAAACTGAGAAGCTAGAAGCTGTTGGTATGATTTTTTGGGGGGCCAAAATATTTAAATTTGTGCTTGAAGAAATACCAGCACTTTTAAATTCATTTCATTTGCTTATTTATTTAATTTATTTTGGTAACATCTTGAAATGTGTATCAACAGTAAGAAGAGATATATGTGTGGCCCAACATCAGATGAGTGCAGATGGGAATTACACAGTTACAAATGTCAATTTGGGTTGTTAATTTGCACTTCTTTCACACCTACAATGTTCTGCAGTCACCAGCCAGTTCTGCTGTGGTTGCACTCCTCCAGAAGCATGGAGCAGCCTCAGACATGCTTAACTGGGCAGGCTTGCAGTAGTTTGGTCTTGCCAGAATTATGTGAAGACACAAATTGACCATGGGAATCAGATACAGCAATTTCCCTTTCTCACAGTGTAGCAAAAAGTATAATCCCTTTGTTTGTGTTTGCTTACAAAAGCCACATTTCTTGACCTTTGTTGGAAAAAAGCTTCACGAAGAAACTGCACAGGCCCAGCTTGGGGGCCGCTGAGTTATTGTGCAAAACTCAAAAAATTGAGATGCAACTGGCTGCTCTGGTAGTTTCTGGCATCTTCTTAAACACAGAGCAAAGCAAGAGTCAACAGGGAGACTGAAGAAAGGCTCTTCCATTCTTCCGTGTTGCATACAAAATTGAGAGGGAGTTGTACAAGATTTTTTTTCCATCTCAATCATGGTCCAGTCCCAAACTGACACTGCAGAGTTTTAAAGCCATTTCTGTTTACCAACCCCAAACACTTGGGGCCTACACCATAAAAATAACAATGGTGTCACAGCTATAATATCTGTCAGTTCCTATGAAAGCTGGGCAATCTTCTCAGCACAGAAACATCAAACTTGTGACCTCAGTTCACTGCAACCTTATGATCTCTTGGTTTATAAACAGCTTACTTCCATAAACTCAAATTGAAATTGCTTTAGTGCAATAATGTCTGGTCTATTAACTTACAAATTGTCTTGATGCTTTGAAGATGGCAAGAGTTGCATTCCTCAATGGAGAGTAGTAAATTTTAAAAAAAAAAAACAACTCTCCTTCCTCTTGCACAGAAAATGATAACCTACTGCACAGTATTTGATATGAACTCTACAGCACAAGGAAGGAAATCTGTGTTTGGTCTGTTTGGCAAATAAACCCAGAGCTCAGACCATGCCCGAGCCAAAGGAACTGGTGTATAAGTTAACAAATCACAAGGTTTCAGGGAAGAGAGGTGCCAAGTCTGATGACTATCTGATGAGAAAATTGCTCATGGAGAAAGAATTTAAATTTGCTTTAAGTGAATTTTTGAGCAAGTAAGTTTTGTTTTCTCTAAATACTTACGGCAGAACAAAATTAATAACATGTATCTACAGAAAGTGAAAATGAAACAAAATAAAAAAGATTATGAGTGATTTTCTCTGAAATTACAGGTGAAGAACCAAACGTCCTTTCAGTAAATACTTTAATAAGTATATTTTCTTCAGTAGTTACAAAGAGTTTTTTGAAGGTACCCAGTAGGCAAATAGGACATACACCTACAGACACCATTCAGCCATTGTAACACAGGAGAAATCAAACTGTTATTTTCTTGCTGTATTTTTAATGCAATTGCAATATTCTTTTGATTTTAAAAACAACGTTCTTTTTAAAAAATATTTAAACTATTTTTGTTTGTTTCTCCGGTTGAAATTCTCCTTGGGCTTGAAGTTAAACTACAATTAAACTCGAAAAAGACATAATGGTTTAAATCACTATACCTTTAGGGACATCTATTGGCATAGCAGTCACTTATATCAGCTGAAGACAGAAGTGATAAACTTTGTAGTGGCTAACTTTCACTTCCTTTTTTGAATTCTTCAGTTATATTTTCTTCTCTCCCAAAGCTTTGTACCAAAGCACACATCAAAGAGAGAGCCTGTGATGACGGATATCCAGTGTGACTCTTCTCAGCACTCAGTGGGCTTTTCCTAGCATCTCCCAGTTGCTTCTTCCTGACTGTATTCATTATCTGCCTTCAAAGCATTCCCACAGACCTCCCGTCTCAGGAGGATCTAAGAGTTCTTACACAGCCCCCACCATGCACTGGCAAAATCTGCTCAGGACTGTCTTCACCAATTTGTGTGAGCAGTTCCGCCTCATGTATTTCTTCAACATTTTTTAAATTTAAGTAACAACTTTGGTTTATTCAGCATACAGTCATAATTAGTTTCCTCCTGATTCCTTTTTGCCTCTCATTTCCAAGCGGAAAATTGTCCCTCAGACACACTCTCTGTTCTAATTTAAGAACCAGGTGCTTCCAAATCACCTGGAAGGAGTCACACTGAGTCCAGATGAGCCTGGCTTGAAAGAGGAGATGTTCCAGTTTTCTTTCAGCTCCTTCCAAGTTTTCCTGCATTCTTAATTGTTTTTATGTGAATATTGACGGACTAACATCAATGTACCAGGGCTGAGTTCCCAGCCCATCAGTGAGATGTTCAAGCAAATCTACATTACACCCCAAACTTTCCCAGCCAGTCAGCCTTCCAATGCAGGGTCAAACCAACCAATTCCACAAAGGAGAAGGCTCATGCAACTGCACTGCTGTTCATGTCATTTTATACCTGTAAATCTACTTGCCTAGCTGTGGAAAGCTACACTGAACTCTCAGGAAGCATTTACTTATGCAAGTATCAGATGGGTTGCAGAACAAAGTGCCCAGCTGCTGAATCAGCTGCCGTCTCACTCATGATGGGAAAGGACATTGCTATGAGATTTTACGTGATGGAAGTGTGTGCAGTGCAGCAAAGCTCTTGGAATGAAAGAGTTTGAAGAATTAATCAGCTTGTTTTAAGGCATGTTGATGGCAAAGGATTTGACTCGAGGCTACTCACGTCTGACATTGTCTTTGCTTGCACTGAAACTATTCACATGGAAAGCAGCATTTTGCCCCGTGTAAGTAACTCACAAAGACAACCACAACGAGGGTTTCTCAGGCTGAATTCTCTTCCCTCATCCCTTCTCCTTTGAATAAATGAACTTCTTTACACTCTGACAGACTAGAGAGATTAATTCAAAATACGTGTGCACAGTACACCTGGCAGACACGATAAAGGCTGGCTCAAAGAGCTAAAACGAAACAAAGGCATGAATACTACTGGTGAAGGACAAAATATGGGCAGCCATTTAGAGGTGACAGTAATTACTTAAGTAAATGTCGACAGTTTAAAGAAAAATGAGGAAGATATTAATGAATATTTAAGGCTGAAACACATGAGGATGTTGGTTTGCCATTTGGAAGGTTATGTTCCTGTCTTATCTTTCTATGATGGATATTGGAATAGATATTAAAATCTGTTGCAGGACAAACAGTTACTGTTTAAGGGCCTATTGATGCCCAGATGCGTTGAAACCTTACAGTCTTTTCACTCACTCAAGGCACCTGAAAAGGTTTATACCATTCTTGAGCCTAGCTACAAGGATGGAAACAAGCAAAAAGCACTCCAGATACCTGTAAACATGAACAGTGCAACAAAAGAAGTTCTGAAGTTAACAAAGACTGAACAGCATCTCCAAAGATATGTGTTAGAGCTGTCCAGATTGGCAGAACATTGTAAAGTCAAGTGGATGTAAATAAAAGGTCAAATTAAATTGAGTATGTTTTGTACTATATTCAGGGGCTGCAAAACTCAGTGTTTGAAATTATGGGCTCTGGGATGTCTGTTGTAACACAGGAGAAAAGTCTTGACTTTATCATAGACAATTCAAAGAAAAGTTTGGTTCAATACCTCACAAAACAGCAGGTCAGTATTCAAATCAATTAGGAATGGAATAGAAGAAGGAAAAAAAAATTAACTTTATTACGCCCCTATGTAATGCATTGTTTGCATAATGCAGCCTTGCTCCTTGTGTATCAAAAGTTACAGAATATAATTAGAGATGAGCTGAAGGGCAAGAAGAGTGGTAAGAAACAAACAATGGCTTCTGCATGAAGAATGACTTAGTGAATTAGATCTCTTCAGCATGGTAAAGGTATGGCTGAAGGGAATATGACAGAGATCTACACAATGATGGCAGGAGAATATGGGGCAAAATGTTATGTGCACACATTTTCTTGCACACTTCCCTAGATACCTGCTTTTAACTGACATTGGAAACAGTTTATGGGCTAGGAAACTTGGATCTAATTGAAGTGTAAGTTTTTACCTAACATATCACATAAAACTCGGCAGCTGTAGGAGTTACATAGCTCAATGCTGCACAACAGTGTTATCAAAAGTTGGGGGTTTTTTCTCTCCATTTGATCAGTTCATATTTAAGCCTTAAACAAGTATATTCTACCTGAATCCAGAGGAAAATGTGAAAACCATTTTATATCGCAGCTAACCCACTTCTTGACAGGTAGAGGTCATTCTTGAGTGATATAAATGACATAATCCTCAGTATTCTCTCACTTGCACTAAAGACAAAAGCAGCAGCCTCACAGATCCACAGTTAGTTGATAATTTTATCTCTCTGCTTTTTTTTTTAAGTATGCCGAGCACATACATATCTCCAATGTGTCACGTCTCAAATAAAGGCCATCAAAGATGACCTTTAAATCCAGAAAGGGTTTTAGAGTGTTTTGTATCACAGACATTTAAAAAATACAATACAGACAATCCTGAACACAGTGGTATCAAATAGTTTCATTTAATGCAGTGTTTTTTTTCACTGGAAACTTTTACCTGGAATAAAATTAGGCAATGAACCAGCACTTACTTGACATATTTTCAATGGTCCTGATAAATGCTCAACAGCAGGACATGGGCTACTTGCAGTTAGCCAGAAGGCCTCTTCTTTGCTCTCTCATCTGACTAATCTAGGTTTGATATCAAGGGAAATCATTTAAGTTATTCAATGTTGGAGAAAGAGAGCCTGTTTTAAGAAGAGGTAAGTGAGAGAATTCAATCTGATGGCAGTTGAATACTATTAAATCCTGTAATATGCCATACTGGACAATCCAAAGAATGTTTCAGTTTGAAAAACAATGACATGTTTTCATTTTAAATTATCAAAAGTGATGAAAGAAATGATAACCATAGTTAATATGAATATTTTTTAGTAACTCCAGTAAAATCCACCAAGAATTTACTTTTTTATATATATAATTTGGAAATACAAATTCTTCTGCAGAAGGAAAGTAACGATATAGAGAAATTTTGGTAACAGGCATTAAAATATTTATCTGTACAAGCTATTTGCTCTAGTGTAATGAGCTACATCCCAGTAACACTCACAGGAACTCAGCACTGGAAGGGGCAACCTAATCTTCAATGACAAGGACAGTTTTCTGCAGTGTTAACGATTAGTAAGTACTAAAGGTTTCACAGAACATCTGCTGTCCATTATTCACACAACACCCTTACCAGCCTGTGTTAATCTGAAAGCCTTCTCAGTTCTTGGCTATCTTCTGCGTTGTCGTTTTGAGGAAGAGATGTTATTCTTTAAAACAATATTGGGATAATAAAAAGTACGGGAGTGCTTTTATAGGGGCAGTCTGAGTGCGGAAGAAAGAAACCAGTAACTTTGAGAAAATTATGTCTTGCTTTTCCCATTTTAAGAAGTCCATATCTGATGAAAAAGAAAGCCTTTAGGAACCAGAATTAAAGTGCAGCTCACATGCATCATAGAAGGACCAGAGGTCCACCTGCCAGCACTGTTTGTGACTCTGTCTGCTCCTTCACTTCCAACATAATTCACACTTCCTGACATTCTGGCGAGATCAGCCAGAAGGTGAATTATCCCAGTGATGTTGTGTGAATGGTGGCTTTCATCTGAGATATCCATGGTCCCAGCTTTTTCCTCCCTATTTTCCTTATGCCTTTAATGCTTGAAAAGAATAATCTGTCCATTTCATAGCCAGGTGAGAATACTTATTCTCTTGCATAGGTAAATGCTGCTTAGCTGTTTTCAGACATTGGCATTCCTTATTTCCCCAATAATGCAAATCTGACGTCTTTATTGTATGGTTTCAGTCTGTTTTTTCAGGGCTAATTTTATCCCTGATTATTTTATCTTTCATTTTCATTCAGAATTTCAATCCCAGTGTGAAAATTTTTTTTTTATATTTATATACTGTCATCCCTACCTGTCCCACCATTACCCCAATCCCATGTGAAAGACTCCAAAGAAACATGCCATTATTTTCTGGAATCACAGAGAATCATTGAATTGCTTTTTTGAGTTCCTGGCCTCTTTTAACCCTAGAAGTTAAGCTTTTCTCAAAAAAAAAAAAACAAAAAAAAACCAACAAACCCACAGGAAACCTATTCATTCAGTGAATTAAGTGTGCAGATGCTGAGCACAACTCTCAGAGAAACTGAGAAACTTGAGCTCCCACGAGTCTGGTTTCCTTGGAGGTACTAAAACTATTGGGGCCTTGCTTAGCCCCGTAAGTCTTTTTAAGCATCTGCTTCTCTAGCAACAAAGCCAAGTATTGCCCCACAACTTCAGGAATTTTCTTCACACTTAAAACCAAATTGGCCTGGACCAGTGTCCTCCATCCCAGCCAAGGTGTCTCATCGCTCCTGTTGCCAGGTATTATTATTGAAAGTCCAAATATGTACCTGTGTTCTTACTAAGTACCCAGGCCTTCTGTTCCAGGAAACCAATCACTGCCACCTTGTCGCCTCTGCCATAAGCTGTAGACTCCAGCATCCTATTCAGGCATGTGTATGGATGTGGGCAGTTTTTGTCCATGCTTTTCATATTCAATGAAAGACAGATGTGTTACTAATATTCTGCATACATGGGGACAACTCCTTTCTCTGTAGAACCTGAGAGGGACTGAGGACTTCTACATGGCTTCTGCAGGTGACTGTGGAGCCTCTAACAGCTGCAGTAGTTTAACAGACTGTTGGATGGCTTATTCAGATTAGATCATTAACACCTAGTTATTCCACACTACTTCATTTTCTCTACACAGTTTAGGGCAGGACTAGGATCCTCCAGGCCAAAAATCATCACATTTAGCCCACCTGTTGCTATTTAGAGTAAGAGCACTGTCATCACTTTCAAAGGGAATTTAATTCTTCCACTAAGTGAGATTACCATTCCTTTCACTCAACTGTCTCAAGCCATACAGTCACCTCTGAGGAACAAATCCAGCTTCGTTTGATGAGAACTTCTTGTACCTTTTCCTCTATACATACTGTCATGCTCTAAGACACCCAGCTCTATACATCCCAAGAGCAGCTGGTTTGAGGAGACATCAGCCTCAGCTTCCTTAATTCCTGGTGCTAGCAAGAATTCTAGTGTTGTTTATTTTTGACCCTTCATCTCACAATCACTTCCAAATGGCAAATTTCTGAAAACTTACATTTTCCACAGGACATGTTACTGACTTAAAATAAATGATCCATTTGACATTAATATAAATTTATTAATCTTGCTTTGGTCTCAAAAAGTGAAAATAGTTACTTTAACAGGATTTAAAACATCTGCATTTAAAACCCTGTTCACTCATCAGAATTTAATGAGCTTTTCTACTTTCCGATCTATGCATTGATTCCACCAGCTCCCACAGCTTTGTTCACTTCTGCATCTTCTCCAACATTTTTCATTGTAGCAATTAAAAATGCATGAGTCAGGCCTTCTCTGACATAGGAATATATCAAATTCTTTTTTAACTTGTGTGATGAAGCAGAAGAAAGTCTTGAATACCTTGTGTTTGCCATAACAAGCTGTCTTGTGATTCTCATAATTCTTGAGAAGCTCTTGTAGTGCGAATACTACCCAGGTAATTGCATAATACCTACGAGAGTCTAGCCTCAGAATTGCTGCATACTGTGGGTAAAGACACTCGTGTCTTCCACACTGGCTAGTAAGGTACAAGGATACAAGGATATCTTGCTAGTTTTTGCAGGAGTGCACCTCCAGGTTCTTCCCATCCAGGTTAAAAATTCTGTGTTCATTTGCAAGGACTTCGGGTGAAACATGGTTCTGCTGGTACAGTCTCCAACTAATGCAATCATGTATTCTGGTCCTGGAAGGATGAGCAAGTTCCTTGCACAGGTTTCTCAGGGGCACGCAATTCTTCTGAGAGAAGTTTATAGACAGGAGAAAACAGCCTCTGTCTCTCTCAGGGTCTGCAATCCTGTTCATCCAGAGCACTGGGACTCAAATGGAGATCGGTATTGATCACAGCACAAGACATCTCAAGAAAGCCGAATGGGACACTTCACACGCCCTCTTTGGTCTAACCCATCTTTCTCAGTCCCTGTGAAAGATGGATGAGCTCCCATGGATGAGCTCATGGGGTCAGTGAAGGGCAGAATCGCATGGCTGTCCATGGGAGAAGGTGCTTCTCAAAACAACTGGCCCACCTCTAGGATGGTTCAGTCTTGAGTCTCAAGGATTGAAACCTAAAGGATGACACTGGAAACTCAGTTCAGCATTCTAATGGATACTCAAAATCACACAAAGACAGAGATTATTGTGGCACACTAATATTTATTCCTACTCCCACCTCTGGTAGCATCTCACTTCCACTGGTAATAATTACCTGGTTTTCTTTTTGCTGTGTCAAAATGACTAAAAATATTAAAATATTAGCAATGTCCTTGCTCTCTGCTCCAAAGGTACCAATCATCCTTTTCTCTCAGTTTTATATGGATTACCATAATTAAGTTAAGCTCAATTGTTACCAGTTTGCTCTTAGTTTGAAGTGTGATGCTGCTCCTCCTTCAGAGCTCAAGAAGGGCTCTTGTGTTCCAAAATCCTATGCGTTTCTTCTAATTCAGCTGGGAAAAAAAACCAGAACAGACACTACCCATCTCTTCAAACTTTGCCTCTATAAAATGGAGAAAGTCTCTTGCAACATGATATTGCCATGGCTGAGTCTTTGTCTGACTTCTCTGACTTGTCTCTGAGGACCTTCTCTTCCTGACTATTTCACATGGTTACAATCATATCATAAAATGCAGGAAGCTTATGTTAAAGCCATGACAAGCGCTGAAACAACTTCTAAGAGGATATTTTAAGGTGGGAGCTTTTCAAGAGGAAGAAACAAAGGATTTGAAAGATTTGTCCCACTATACCCCACAGAAGAATAGATAAATAACTGTACAAACACAGCGTAAGAGATGGTCCAGAAAAGCAGTCCAGAAAACGACAAGACTTTAAGGTTTGGTTCAGGTCAATGAAACCTAGAAGAGTGTGTTGGTAGTAGCGTTGCTCATTATTGTGGTACTAACTTGTCTTTCAATAGCTGTGAGCAAATAATGTTATAAGATATTAAAAACTGTGAATGAAGGTCTTAACCCAATAACGGAATGAAAAGTCACTACAGATGTGTATTAAATACAAATTTGTGGTGACGGACAGGATACTGTTATCTGTCCCTAAGGCTTGACCTGATGGCTGTGGCACATGAGAAGGCACAAGCAGAAGTGAGGAAACAAGAAAAGTTTTCACTGTAGGTGAGGTTGGTACTTTCTGCACTGGGTCTGCTGAAGGCACCAAATATCTTAGCAGAGGATGAATGGGGATACATTTTCAAAGTCACTACATTGGGCAAACTGGAAAGCTGAGTTTACACAATCAAAGCAGTCTGAAGCATAGTAGCAGATGGCATTGCAGACAGATGCTAGGAAAAAAATGTTATTTTCTGCAAACATATATAAGCACTGAAAATCTGCTTAGATGAAAAGGTTTCTCCCTCATGTACTAGTTGCTAGCTGCTTTTTCAAAAACGGGGCAAAAACTTAAACTTTTCCTTTTCCTTGACAAATGGATAAGACAAAATAAAACCATGTTTTGGTTTATTCACTAAGGTTCTAAGACAGAAAAATTAACAACTTGGGTTTGAGTTCTGTCTCAGTTTCTCTCTCTTTCGTGAACCATAAAATACTGTATTAGGAAGAAACACTGACTTCCAAGTTTAACAGTGCTGCCTTATACCTTTCTTGAAGATTGCCAAGAATGTGAGCACAGAGTAGAATCTTAATGTTACACGGTATTTCTTAGGCTAGGTTAACCCCATCTCTTGCAGAACTTTATTTACATCTAGAGCTGTTCATTCCTTCTCTCCTAAAGCAAATCTTGAGAGTAAAATCAAAATTTTCCACAGCATGAAACTCAGAATACCCTCAGCCCTAATTATCAATTTTCTTTTTTAAACATTGAAACACTTCAACAGTGTCATATTATACATTTATAATAATGTTAAATATGGTGTGTATTTCAAGTTTACTGTTAATACACAGCACACAAAATGGTATACTTTTTCCATTGGAAATGAAGTTTAAGGAAATGTATTCTCACAACATTGTTAATGAAATCTCTGTGAAATTCTTCCGATTTAACAATCTCCATTTTCTAATGGAAGATGGTTCCATGCAGTTGTCTGCTGGGCAAGATGAATACTTCACTGTAGTAATGTCATTTTTATTTTTCATAGCCTTATTTAAAGACACCTAATCTTCTTCTCATTTCCCCTTTCTTCCACCCATCTCCTCAAAAACACCCCACCCAAACCCAAGAACAGAATGTATAAGAAATTGAATCAACGTTGTCATGTGCTGCTATCCAAACTATGTTCAGGAAGCAGGTGATTTTTGAAACTAATTCCTCCCATGAAATAAATCTCTGGCCCGAAGAAATCCAGGCTGTTTTTAACAGCCATGTCTTTAGATATACCTATAGTGGAGACCACACTTGTAACTGCAGATTGCAATGCTTTAGAGAAAAGACATGGAAAACCTGGACCACTCACTTTTGGGGTCCTGAGAGATCAAACTTTTCCCTCTTGCTCTGACTCTGTGTAAGCAATCAGTTATTGGCTAAGGGCTGTTTAGTGACAAAAAGGCATCATGCATGTTTCAGTTTGTTTTTCTAGCTTGCCATTTTAAAACAATGTTGAAAATACTATCAAATTCTTTTGATGGCTTGCTGATTTTAACACTAGCAGAAGTAGTACAGTTAAGTTTTACATGGACTAGACAATTTAATCATAACATGTATTAATTGTATTTTCTAGTCACAGTAAGCAGGAGAGATAAAGTAAAAAACTTCCAGGTAGCTTAATACACTGTTTAGAAATACCAAGGATAATAGTTCTTCTCATTAGTAAAAGCTATCACCACTTAGGGTATTAAGCTTTTTGTTACAGCAGAAAAAACAGTCTGACCTTCACATTCATCTACTTCCATGGTGTCTTTTAGTATTTTTCTTGCAAATACCATTGCAAAAAGAAAATTTATGGCAGCTTCCAAATACGTGTGTAGTTTTAAATGGTCATTCCATCAATCAGTGCCTCTTACTCTGTCAGAAACTGACAGGAGATAAACCGGGCTTAAATCCTTCAAGGGTAAACCTCATTAGGCAGTGGTCAAGAGGATTCAATCCCAGTACGCAGAGAAATTCATGAGATCTACTCACTCTGGGAGAGAAGCAAGCTTTCTGGCTAATATGTGACAGATCATTCAGAAGTATAAAAGGCATTTTTAGACCAAGTGACTTATGTCTGTCAAAAGTACAGTTCATGAGAAGAGCTGTGAATTAAATGAGGAGCAACTATAAATTCAGTCTTAAAATATCAATATGCATTTTTGTTCATTTCCTTTAAGACATATAGCAGCAGATCAGAAGCTTATTTTAAGGTACATATTTTAGCAACTCCATGGCAGATGTTTGGTTTTCATAAACCAAGCATATGCCTTACATTTAATATAAAGCAGGTGCACAGACTAATTATATGGCAAAGCAAAACCAGCATGTTCCTGCACACAGAATTACCAAAGTCATCATCCTGAACTAGATCTGGCTACTTAATAGTGTTCATTAGTTGGGAACAGTTCCCAGGGCCGTCTATTAAGGCAATTTCCAAACCACCTTGTCCTAGATTGGGAAGGAAAATTACCGCATGTCCAAACAAAACCTGCAAGAACGTTTTCTGTTCTCAGAATAAAAAATGAAACAAATGCTCTTGAATTTTCTTGTGCATGACATAGGAAAACAATAGAAAAATAATAAACGAACAAACAAACAAAGAAAATGTGCTTTTTTGACCATGAGCTGTTCTGTAGTAAACAGTGCCTTCTGTTGGTTCTATTAAATAGAGAACCTCATCATAACCAGTCTGCCTCTGTGCAGTGTGACAATTAGAAGGAACAGTAAAGAAAACTGTGTTTAAATGTATTTTTATGAATAAAGATGAATTAAGTCACTTCAGTTTCTGTAGCACAGTTTTCTTGCTTTCAGGGAACATCTCTATGAGCAATCTCCACCTTTAACAATCCTTCTCAAAGTGCAAAAGAACACCTTCCAGCTTCGAAGGCAAACATATATCTACACGAGTGCTCACTCACGAAATATCCATGCCTTGATGCACTCAAGCATCCTCTTCTCCAGAGCACAACTCATGTAGGGCCAGGAGCATATTTTCAGAGCAACTCATTTGCTGAAAGGCACACTCCTAAGATGCTATGTAAAACACGAGTTTTCATATTAGCAGCTGTGGCAGAGATGAGGGACACCTTCTCTGATCTACAGTACATTCTAAGAATACGAAATGTGAACTTCCCTTCTCTGTTCTCTGCCTTGTCCTTACAACAACCAAAGGGTACTCAACTGAGAGGTGATGTATACAGAAATCTACCAAATAGACATAAGACATCTTGTGCCAATTAAGTCTCTCTAGTCCCAGCTGGACTACAACCAAAGGGGTGCAGGTCTCTTGCAGGCTTATGAATGTATCAGGTGTCCCAAGGCATCTCAAATGATGCTGATCCACAAGAACCTGAGTACTGCCCCATGATTTGCCAGGTGAAAATCACAAGAGTATAATGAGAATGCTTTCCTGAAGGAACACCATCTTCAGGCTTTGGTTCCTCTCACGAGCTGGTTCATGCTTTCACCTATGTCACTGGTTTTTGGCCAGGAGGGAAAAAAGTGCTCCATTTGTAAGCCCTTTGTGAGCTGAATTTCTAGTACAGACTTGAGAAGCCTTAGCACAACTCTTTCCAAATCACATTCAGCTGCAATTGCGCTGAAGGACTGCGATCCTGCACCCCAGAGACTACAGAAACACCCTAGATGGCCTTCCTTTCTTTTAAGCCAGAAGGTCAGTATTTCCAATATTACGATGCTGGTTGCGACCAAAACCAGCATTGACAGCCTCCAGGAGAAGCCAAGCCAAATACCAGCAGTTTGAATTATGGAACAAAAATTACAAGAGAGGGAAAGTGGAACTGAAGCATCCTTCATATTCTAAATGGATCTCTAGAAATAGGAGCAAAACATTGCTAGTAGAAAATTTGGAAGTAACACAATGAAAACACATCAAAATAAGTGCCCCAAAATTTACTCCTAGAACCTTTTTCTTTGCAAAATTACAGGTTGCTGATAGGACAGCTTTTGTGCTGGATCTTCTTTCCTTTAGATTGAGTTGTTAAAGAGATAGTTCATTTATTAAGGAATTGTAATCAAGGCTGAACAAAAGTATAATAAATGATAGCCTAGAGTTCACGAAACAAAAGAGTATTCTTTCCGATAAAGGCCCTACTCAGCAAACCCGTAAAACATCTTTAGCACGAATAATCATTTAAGCTGCATTTAGATAAAATATGTGTTCTAGTGATTATTGTAATGCACCAGTCTACCTGCATACCCCAATGAGCCAAACCTTGAGAAAAGTGATGAATTGCGTTTAATGTAGGACTAATTTTCCGGGTCTCATTTGCACTGTATCCTTCCTGCAATAGTGAATTATGAAAGCATTTAGCTCGATATTTTGAAATTCATTTGCTCATGCCAACCAACACTGTGAATAAAGATAATATTAATCAAGTATCCATTCAAGTGGCAGCCTGTCAAGACAGATAGAGCTCATGGCTATATTTTTTTGCTGAATGTGCATACATACTCCTAGGATTTCATCAGAGCTGTCAAATTACGTCAGCTCTAAATTTTTGGGTATATCCTGGCTTCAAGCTGCCAGAATCTGAGCTCTCATTCTTCCTCTTTCATGCCACTTTGTCTATTTTATCATATCTTCTACTTCAGGTTTGTTTGTCATCAGCAGGAAGAGATTGTCATATCTTTGTTCAATTCCTTCTTTAATAGTTCATTCAAAAGAGAAATGGAATATACACGGAGAAATAAATGTGACTGTTGCTTACTTTCTAAATTCCTCTAAAAAGTGATGTTTGCTAAAGCTTTGGCTGAGAGAAAAAGAGCTATACTTGCCTGTAGAAGTATAAGTACCTCCTTCAACTTCCCCGTCAATACACCAAACTCTCATTTGAAAAAACTGTTTGGAAGGTCCACTTCCGTACAGTTTACAAGCCAAGTCTATTTTAGACTCTCCTGCCAACACTAGAAGGAAGATACCTTTTTGCCTGTTAATTGAAATGGTGGCTTGGAATTTTGGACATTTCTTCACCAAATGTAAAGTGTGTGCAACAATAACCACAGTAACCAGGGACTATGGTGAGCAGTACTGAAAAAGAAAAAAAAAGTAATTTGGAATTAAATCCTGACCCAGCTCTTACATACAAGTTATGAGGTCAAGTGCCTCATACTAAACAATCTGAAGGTAGCTGCTTAAAAACATGAATGAGAGGTCATTTTTCTTCCTGGTCTCAGGCCGTCAGAAAATACAGCAGCAATCATACCTGACTGGAGATTGAACCTGATGTAGCCTGACCCCTCACACTGTGAATTTAAAAAGCAGGCATGAAAAACTACACACGTAACATGGCAGAGAAAACTCACTGCAGCAACAAAATGATGAGTACTTAAAATGTTAGTACTAATGGGAATTTGCTGAGTGCAAGCATTCACTCAGGCTCTAGCAGAAGGAATATTTTAATGTGTTGCAAATGTTCAGCCCAAAGAAGGCAGCAAGGATCAGTCCAGAACACAGAAAAAGCTCAAAAATCCTAATTTTATCAAAACTAATGATGCTGGAGCAAACAACTTTTTGTAAGTTATTTCTTAGGGGTCATCCTTTATTACTATCCACACACCATATTCCATTAGAACAACCACTTTCACAATTATACCTAAATTATGTTCCATATTTCTGCCTACAAATTATTCCTGACTCTTTTGTGTTCCATTCTTTTTTTCTCTTTCTTGCAACTTGGCCTTTTAGTCAATGTATTCATGAGTACAAACACATCATAATTTCACTGTGAAATATTTCTGCTTGTGGGTGTTTAGAAAGATTCATGTCTAAGATCTGTGCTTGGGCAAGAAACTCAGTTTGGATAGAGAAAGCAGAAAAGAAACAAAAGCTAAAAGAAAGTAGGGGAAGAAAGCCTTGCTGTGAGCAGGGAGGGAGGATTCTGAGGGGTTGCAATGGGTTCTGAGCCATGGGCAAGGTGGGGGAACCCAGCTGAGTGATCAAGAGCAGTCAGGGCTGGTGGTACCCCCAGGACCAATACATTTTTACCTTGTGAAATATCTAGAAATCTTACTCTTCAACATACCTTTTAATTATTGTAACCCACAATGTGAGTTGTGAGTTAATAGGAAGCACTGTAGCAGGAACCACTCCAACAGATGGAGGACGAGCCTCACAAGAAGCTGGAATGGAGGAATAAAAACATGGTTTATGACCGTTGGAAGCAGGTGCAGGCAACCCAGGAGGACTACAAGGATGTTGTGAGGTTATGAAGTGAGAAAATGAGAAAGGGCAAAGCCCAGCTAGAACTTAATCTGTCTACTGTTGTAAAGGACAATAAAAAAATGTTTCTAAAAACACATTAGCAACAAAAGGAGGGCAAAGGAGAACCTCCCTCCTTTATCAGAAGCAGGGGGAAAACATGGTGACAAAGGATGAGGAAAACGCTGATATACTTCATATCTTCTTTTCTGCAGTCTTCAGTGGTAAGAACCATTGCTGTTCAGGTACCTATCACCCCGGCAGGGACAGGGCACAGCCGGGACAGCTGACCTGAACTGACTGAAGGGATATCCCATACTACAATGATGGGCTTAGCAATAAATTTTGGGGAAAGGAGGAGGAAGTTATAGGTGTTTCAAGTTATGTCACCTGCCTTCCAAAGTAACCATTATGCATGCTGAGGCCCTGTTTTCCAGGAACTGGATAAACATCTGCTTGCCAGTGGGAAGCAGAGAACAAATCCCTTTGCTTGTGCATGCAGCTTTCCTTTGCTTATTAAGCTGTCTTGATCTTGACCCACCAGTTGTTTATACTTTTGCCCTTCAGATTCTCTCCCCCGTCTGATGGAGGAGTGAACAAGGTGGGTAAGCTGCCATCCAGACTTAGCCCACCACCACTATCATAAATCTACTTTTAAATAGAGCAAAATAAATAAAAAATATTCTCATAATGATGTTTCTCACCATGCTTAAATAAATGTAATGAGCTGGAAGGGAGGATCTAGAAGATTCTTGTTTTCATGTGGGGTGATGAATAAACATTTTCAACACTCTGCCTACTGACATAAAACTGCATCGGACAACAAAATCCAGACTCAGTAACACCATATGTGAGCATTCAAAATCCATTTTAGTCAGCCACAGTACCGTCAGGTCACAAGCTATGCAAGATTTCCTCTGGATAAACCACTGTTTGAGTAACCTCATAAAACTGTTATTTGCGATTTGGGATGAAAACTAATCACCCTGAAGAACACAATCTGCTCAAGCATTCCCGGGAGAACACAGAAGGATGTCTCTCTCCATCTGTGGGTACTACTGCCCTTCAGAGGTGACACACAGGACACATCCGAAGGCACCGAGGAGTGTCTGGAAGGGGGTGCTCTGCCTCCTGTTTAGGAAAGCAGGTACAGAAGAACAAACACATGCAGCCTGTCCTTGATAGACCCACCTGGGAAATCTTCGATGGCTCTCCACCCTCACTAGGCTTCTCATCCCTGCCCCACGCCTCCCGTTTTCACTAGCCAAGATAACGCTTTGTCTTTTCTCCTTCTAAACAAGTATCACTGCTATCCTAGACCTGTCCATCATTTCCTAACTGAGTTTTTATTAGGAGCATTTGCATTCAAAAAAAGATGTTTCACCAGTTAATAAACAAACAAACAAAACATAACAAACCAAGCAAACAAAAACTCCTCACAAATTCACAGAAGGATCTCCAGTCAGATCTTGTCTCTTTCACTGTATTTCTCATCTATGTAGGGACTGTATTGGCAAGACACTTTCACAGCTGCTTTTGCTGGGTCTTCATCTCTCCACACACACCAACGATGATCATCAAAGTGTATCAGTGGAGCTGCAGTGAGAGCAAGACTACTGCACGCTCCTGTCCTTTGCACATGTCCAAAAAAAGAACAATTTTTTCTTTCTGTTTGTACCCGGCTGTCCTTTCCATTGAACAGGCAAAGTAGACCACCAAGGCTATATGAGGAAAAACAGTTGTCAATGAAGTCATTCAGGCCATGTAGAACAAAAAATGTAGTGCTCCTTTGAATCAGGGCAAGGAGAAAACTTGATAGGGAATTTTTTAGAGGTAAGAATGAGGTGTTACTAGCAAGGGAAAGCCAGGTATAGGACACAGTGTAAAGGAGAACAGAGATCTATACAGTGTCACCTCACTGGTATTTGCAATTAAACTTTCTGTTCAAAAGTAAAACTCAAAACAAAAACTAGCTAGACATTGACAAAGTGTCTTCTAAAAACTGATGTTTAAAAATAGTTGAACTCCAAATTTAGCTGGCTGGTGTTGCAATGCTGAGAAGAAGCATAAAACCCTGAAGGTGATGGAGAACTGAGAAGTTAAGTGTCAGTGGAGCAAGTACAAGCAAAAATGTGTAATATTGCTTGACCACCTTTCAGAGTCAGGAAAACACTTCCAGGCCAAACTGGACTTCTCTGGGGATGATCTGACCCTCTCAGTATCTGATCTCTCGGAATAAATACTCTTGTTGAGCTGGCCACTTATAACCGTATCTCAGACACATTTAAGGACCTTGTCACCCACTTGTTTAGATGTGCTAGCACAGTTTCCATAAGGCTTGCCTTACACCATGATCAGGCCTAGCTTTCAAACTACACAACTCTTCCTCTACAGTGATGTTACTGTGATGGTAAATGGGACACTGGGCCCAGAAGCAATCCTCATCTTAAAACAGTTATAATGTTACTAGAATTCAAACCTACAAGCAGTCCATAACATTCACACCAGTCAGAATGAAAAGCTTTTATTTACTTCCGTTAGAAATTATTTTGTTTATATAACAAAAATATATTATATTTTTGTTATATAAATATATATTTATATGCTTATATGCTTATATATGCTATTTATTTTATAACTGAGTGTTACCCTTGTTACTGCAGTGTAAGTAACTGAGCACAGGACTTTTTACCTTGGTAACTTTTCTCCCTAAGAGAGAACTTTAACTTTTATGGATTATTTTACCAAATCAATTGTTGTCTGATTTTGTCACTTCAGCCCAGCATCTATTTTCTTTCAGTGGCTGTGCTTAACATGTTTGTGCTGCCAATTTCATCCCTTGTCAGGCTGGATCATGACCTCTTCTGGCTGCTCTCTGCTCCTGAAATGGGATTTGTGGCTGAGACTACAATTTAAGATATTTATCCCCAACTTGACTCTATTCTCATTTCTCAGGAATCATTTTCTTCCCATCGTGTTTATAAGCCTGAAATACTGTTGAGGACTTTCAGGCCACCAAACAAATTTAAATTTAATTGTTTCATTAAACAGAGCTACTCCCTGGAGAAAACACTGGCAGGAACCCTGCTTATGATATTAAACAAGGAGTTGGGTGGGAGATTCAGAAGCATGACTGCAATATGATCTCAGTTTCAGTATTAACAATTGTTAGGCAAAGAAGGAAAATTTGTACTGCCTTCAGAGCGCAATTATGAACCATGAGAGGAGGTGGACTCTGCTAGACACCTGATTTCAGCAGCTCTTTCTAAAATGTTCTATTTCCTTTTTTTTTCTTTTTTTTTCTTTTTTTTTCTTTTTTTTTTACTGAAAGTCTTTAGAATTCATCCCAGTTGCTTTGTCGCTATCATTCCTGGCTCTGCCACAGACTGAGCTCAGCAACGCTCAAAAGAACTTCAGATATGAAGGTGCTTCTCAGCTTCTTGGATTTCTAGTCCTTCATTAAAACACAGACACCTATAGCTCTCCCCAGGGTGTCCTGGCTAGCAGGCACAGTTATCACAGAACTGACCGCACCAAAATTTTCCAGGGCACTGTGCATTGCACCACGAAGAAAAGAGGCATCAGATGTCTCCTTCATCCTTCAGTCCAAAGCTAGCAAGTCTAGAAACTACTCCTAAATCAGAGACCACACCTCCCATGAAGACAGACACCTTTCCCCATGAAACGAGAGCACAGAACCTGTCCAAGGTTTCTGTATCCAACCTTCAGCAGCGGTGATCACAAGGATATATCCTGGTTAGCGAGGGCACTCTTCATAAAATTATGGCTAGTTTGGTACTTCATTTTTGACATTCTGACAGTTTTTGTATCTAAGATGGAACTCCAGGAGGGAGGTATCAGTACTTCCTGACTTTTAAGATGAGTAGCCTGCCAAACGCAGGGCTTTTGAACAATCTTTTCTTAACCATCTCTGTTTATAAACATTTTCAAGCCTCAAGATTTTCTTTCACCAGCAGGCCCTGATGAACACGGTGGCACCTCAGTTATAACTGAATAAAAGGTATAGCTGATAATTTAGCACAAGCACATGCTGGGATATTTAGGGTAAGTAATTCACAGAGCCAATTGTGTGTCAGGAGCTTGTTATGTGAATTTCTAGCTTTACTCGTAAGTTATTCTCATACAGTAGTTTCATCCATGCAAACCTGGCAGTTTGCTAGACTAATCTCAGAGAGATACTATAAATTGCATAAAAATAGGACATGATTTCTGCATGGGGGACTATGTTGTGACAGAATATGAACTGGCAACAAGATAAATATGAATGTAGAATTTACCTCAAAAATGCACATGATAAACATTCCTTGAAACTGGCTGTGGGACAGGAATAAGATTCAAGCTATATTTAATCTTCTTTAGTTTGGTTTTTTCTCTTCTAACCTGTCTGTAACTTAGCAGCAGTTTACTCCAGAAGCCATGTGTTCATGTGAGGCCAAATTATAGGTCCTAGCAGATGTATCTCCACTCTCAGGTCATTTATTCTGACTTTTAAACCTGACCAAGGGGACCATACAGAGAAGCAAAGGCTGTTGGGATGCGGGGTGCATCCATCTGTGTAGTAGAAAACACTCCTGTCTCCTAGTTTTGCCAGAGAATGACCTCTAAATTCCTGATATAAAAACTTTACAGAGACTGAGAAAAGGAACAAGTATTTGAGCTTCAAAGTATTTCTGCACTTTCCTCCTACTGGTTGCCCGATATCACCTACAGTCACCACAATTTCAGATCCAGCCTTCTTCTCTGACTCTGCTTACGGTCATGTGCATTTCTGTCTGGAGTCCCAAACAATCCTGGTAACATTATTTACTGTGAGAGAAAAATCCACCTGATACCTTTTCCGACACCCTGGATATGTCTCAGCTCTCTGGCAGTCTGCACCATTTGACAAGTGTATACCAGGTCAAACAACCTCTGGAAAGGGCAGAGGATGAGGAAAATGTGCTGTTACAGCTCTATCTGAAAACAGCCTGCCAGCTCTGCAAAGTGGAAAGCAGACTCATTATCCTCAAAATTGGATTCACATGCTATCTTCTGCCCTCTTCCATTAACATCAAGAAAATTCCCTGGTTTTGGCTCAGGAATCAGCCATCCAAATAGAGACAGCCCCTTTCAGTACAGGAGAAAGAAAGGTGACCCTAATACTTTTTATGTGAAAGAGAGTGCAGCTATTTAAGCTATGATATGCAGGCCACTGATCATAAATTACACTTTAACCACATCTGGCAAGAGAAATCATACTACTCAGTTTTGCAGCAACCCGGTTCTTACTTACTATTTTTTTATGAAGTGATCCTTTGGAAATTCTGATTAAATGTTGGTATTGCCACTTGGAATATACTACAGTATTTTTTGCAGAGGAAGCACCTTCCACTCCTCCTGATCAGCACTGTTAATTACAATTATTTTATTAAAATCAAGATCCATTCCACATTAAGGTTTTTTTAACAAGCTTCCTGGCCTCCAATGCCTTACTTCATGTCATTCAGTGCTGGATAGACACATGAAGACACATGCTTTCTTTCAGCTTGTTTTTGCACTTCTTTTTCACAAAGAAGTGAAAAATTTTATTTTTCTTTTTTTCCCTAAAGATTTCTGTTTACTGCTCATTTCTTATTTCTGAGATATAATCTGCTGCCTTCTTCAATTTTTTAATGCCTTGCTAGGGGACTGAGAAACTTGTCTGTGGAGTTTTCTCAAGACTTGAGTGTCGAGCAGATGCTCAAATTAATTAAGAGGTAAAAAGAGACAAGGGAAAGAGTTTTAAGTAACCTGGCTAGAAATCCATGTCCTCTTTCTCCCTTTGCACTTTGCACTGCGTTTGTTCTTCTGATGATAAAAACTTGTGTTTTTAAGTTATCCATAGAGTCCTCTGGGGAAAAGAGAGTAGACTGTGTCTGTATTTCAGGTGGGAACGAAAACTGGAATACAAATAATTTAAAACAAAAGACTAAAATAAATATTTCAGACTAACTTTTTCTAAAGAAGGAAACAAAAAGGAGATCACATGGCTGAGACGCAGTGTCCATTCAAATTCTGTTAAAATTTCAAATATTCAAAATAAACTGCACTTGCAAAGGTTTTTCTTGTGATGTACACCCACGGCAGTATTCAGCAGCAAAGCCAGCCTGCAGGTTAAAGAAGGGCCTTTTATCCATGCTCTCCTGAGGGTAGAAATGGAGGAATGTGGTCAAGTGTACAGAGCCCATTGCAGCCCATAGTGGCCACATGGCCTGTGGTCCTGACGTGCAATGAATGGAGATCAGAGACATTAGAAATTGCAGGCAAGAATCACCCCTTCAGCAGCTTGCCTAGATGGGTTCTGACAAGAAACAGACACATTTACCAATAACTGGGATTGTTGCCTGACTGCAAAACCTCACTGCTTCTCCCAAAATTCACTTTTGGCTGACAGTCCAAGATCAAGTGACTCTCCTCTGTGCTAAACCTTGTGTGGACGGGCTTTGTACCATTCATAGAATCATAAAATTGTTTATTTTGGAAAATACTTTCAAGATCATACAGCTCAACTGTTAACCCAGCAATGACTAGCCCACTGCAATAAAAGCCAATACAAGAACTGCAAAAGTTATTTTTAAAATGTCTGAAAATTCAGATCTCAGTCCTTCTGGTATCATCCATTTCTTCTTCCAAAATAAATAATGCTGCTGAAAGAGTTACTTAGAGAGACCTCAAATAGTGGTTTAGGCAATCCATGCTATGGCTGACTACACATACAGGGCCTCCAGCAGGAATAAAGAAGCACCTTTCAGGAAAATTACAAGGAGAAAAACTATGAGAATCATTTTTTTCTTTGACTAATGAAGTAAGCACCCTGACAGCAGAGTTGTGTGCTATATTTATCCCAGCAGTGCTGAGTTATCTTCTTTAATACATGAGGTAGAGGGGGAGGCAGATAGCAGATAATGCTGGAAATGGTAATAGGATGTGGAGTCGAATGACAGCTAAGCTTGTGCATGTTCCTCCTGGATCAGCTCAGATCCCATTGGGGGTCTGCCTGTCAGGGACATGGACATGAAAAGTCATCAGCCCCCCTCAAAATACAGTTGAAAAATGACACAAAATCACAGCCAGCTTAAGCTTTTCAGAAAGATATGAATTCATGTGTCTCCACTGCATTGCAAATCACCACGTGTCCCCAAGAAGTATAAGCCCTCTCAGCTCCATGGGATACATGTTGGGTTTTATTCAGCTGGTGATTTGAGGTCTGGAACACAAAGGCAGTGGAGAACAGGGGCACAGGGTCCTCAACAGGAGCCCTGTCTGCCACTCAAATCATAGAATCATAGAATCATAGAATCATAGAATCATAGAATCATAGAATCATAGAATCATAGAATCATAGGATGGTTTGGGTTGGAAGGGACCTTAAAGATCATCTAGTTTCAACCTCCCCACCATGCACAGGGATACCACAAGGCTTTCTCAGACACACTGAAGCACTCTGGCTGCCCTCCAGGGCATCCTGAAGCTGTACTCCTGCAACACCGATGAAATGGGTTCCCCTGCCTCTCTATAGCTGCAGCTGAAATCAGAAATAGGACAGGATATGATGCAGCTGAATTACTAACATAAAAAATGTGCCTGAGAGGGGAAAAAAGCAGAAGGCAAGTGCTGCTCAGATCACAGTGCCTCAGGTCTGTATCGATGATGGCCCTTGAGGGAAGAATAGGGGAAGCAGGTGAGAGAGGGCTCAGTATCTTCTTCGTATTGGGCTGGCCTGTGTGCTGTAGCCGAGGGTTAACCAGGGGTCTTATGTGCTGGCTGCTTCAGCTCCAGAACTGGTCAGTGTCTGGGGTCATTGTGTCTGTGTCTATGGATACCACGTGCTATCAGCAGCCAAAACAGTAGTACACTGGGTGAAGGGCAGAAGGGGATCAGATGATCTTAAGCAGTATTGCAGTCTAAATAGTTATACGATAGGCAGTGTAAATTTGGCTGTGTCAGAAGGTTGAAGGTTTTTTTCCACAGGTAATTCCTTGAAAAGCAAAATCATCCAAGCTCCAAAATTATGTCATGGCAAAAAGCAGAAATTGGTCTATTTTTTGAGAACAATGCTGCACCAGCAAGTGGATGGTCCAGGAAGGTAACCTAATGCTTCCTTTTATCAGCAACTTTATTTTCAGCTGGACCCCAGCCACAGGCAAATAGAAAATGGCTCCTCTTCAGGCACAGTGAGTGTCAAGGGCCTTTTGAGTTCCTCCACATCTCCCTCCTCCCCAGAACTCAACCGAGCTGCTGACCTCAACAACTGCTTCACAGAGACAGCAAATGAACCATCCTCCACCATCCTGCCATTTTTCCAGGTACTCCCTTCATCTGTCATGTATTGTCTCATTACTGGAAGCTGCAAATGTCTTTGCTGTTTTCAAGGTCAGCTCTTACTCCACAGTGCTATTTCTGAGAGTTGTAGTTCCATGAATAGCATCCTTCTTTTCAAAGAAAAGACTCATATCAGGAGGGTACAGAGAAGGTGGATTTATTTATCAGTGAAGAGATACACACTAAACCTCCTCACAGTACTTATAGCCAGGAAGATAGATTATTTTGGCTGTACGAGAGGAATAACTCTACTGAAAGAAAATGAAGCCCCAGATAATTTGTCCTAGGCTACTAAGAAAGCCAAGGAAGCAATTCTCAGTTTGTTAGAAGACAAATTCCTCCCACTCGTTTGCAATATAATTCCTCTGTTATACATGCTTTCAAAAAGTTTGGTTCGAAGAAATCCCATGTAAAAAGTCACAAGAACAGATTTTGTATGAAGTTTCTAATAACTTCGTTTTCTGAGAGCATCATCCTTTTTATCTGAGAGCACTTTTTGCTATTTTCTTCAGATTTCTAGTCCCAGCCTATGGCTAAAACACGCTGGATCCATCCAAGGCACACAGCTCTTGTCTTCCCTCTGATTTATGAGGTGTCCCCGAGCAATTCTAGCAGAAGGACCAGATGAAACTCTACCTTCCAGCTGGCTATATGCAGAGCTGACTGACTTTTTTTGATAAACATTTCTTCCAGATCTGTCTGAACAGATTTGCCCATCCTTGCTCTGAGTGAAAACAGACAACCCCTATGCAAGGTTTCTGACTTGTTGTGTATGCGGAAAACACTGTTCTCCATGTGACGACTGGAAATGGAAATTGCTGCAATTATCACAGTGTGTTGTGTCCCTGGAAGTCTCACAGCATAATCTAGATCCCTCTTCCAAAGAGAAGCCCCACTCTTGCAATTGCTCAACATATCTGCACAATTGTACAGAGGGAGAAAGAGAGAGAGAATAAAAAAATAAACTTTAAAAGAAAGCTAAGCTATAAATTATGGAGATCCATATTTGCATTTGAGAAGTAAAGTGACATGCATGTGATAAAACCTGTCTTCCATCATCTTTCCAAAGAAATTGGATTGCGTGTGACGGCACCCCCTGCTGCACCACGCCATGAGTGATACAGGAGCACTGCTGTGATTCTCCTGATCTCTGAAGCTCCTGGCCCTTCCGCAATTTTCTTTATAGATTTCTATCCCTATAAAATGATCTCCATATGGAACTACATAAACTTGTTTTCAGGCTGAAGTGACAACCAGATAAAGAAAATGGCAGGGAAGCCGACTCTAAAGGGTGCTAAATACTCTATCTTCTCATAGTGTTGCTTTTTCCTGATCTTAAAATTAGGAACCAAACACGGTTAAGTGAAAAAAGGGTTGTTACCTCGGTATTTATCTAAGGATCCTTAGGTACAGCACTTCGTCCTGGTGGAATGCGCTGAAATGCACCCTGAAAAATGCACACACACACACCTGAAAAGCACACACAATTACAGGCCTTGCAAATTAACCTATCTATCGAAGATTCCCCAATGAGAGGCTCGAGTGAACCCCTCATCCCAAGGAACCTTCCCCTGGATGGGCCTATCTTAGTTCACAGAATGTGTTTTGGAGAGGACACATTGGTGCCCCTTGGTGTCTGGGGTGTTCTGACCCTTGACTGCAAGGCTTCCAGGATGTTTGGTCTCTTGGCTTAACAAAATAGTGGGTCTTAGTTAGGTTATCTAACTTAAGGAATTGTAAGTATGTGGGCTAAAAGCATTAAGAATACATAAAAGTTATATAAAAGAGCATATAAAAGGGGTATAAAAGAAAAGGCAAAAAATCATCATGGCACCAACAGGGCCCAAGTTTTCTTTAAAGATGCTTTAAAGAGAGTAGCTCCACTCTCTCTAAAGATGCATTCAAATCTAACAGCATTAAGATAATGGCGACTGAGGCCCAAATGCCTTAACGAGCATTGAAGTACTCAGTGCCCCCCAGGCAGCCCTTAGCCATTTGGATAGTCAATCCCATAGAGCAAATACCCTGTTGGATCACCCTGAAGCATAGGGGAAATTTTTCCTGATACCCTGCAGATGACTTCGTTGTCTCTGCACTTGTGCAGCAATGTTTATTCTGAGGAGGGTAAGAAGGAAGCTTTACATTCAGAGTAGAAATGCCTTTCAGAAATACATAAAACATGAAAACAAGGCATATCCCTTCAAATCTATGTTAAAGATTTGCTTATTCAAATTGGATTTTCACGGAGTTAAGAACTCAATCCTTTTTAATGAGCGTTTTAACATGATCGATTGACTGCTCCATGCATCTGACAGATAACTGAATTCATAAAGTATTGTTCTTATTCCCATAATTTAAGCTAAAGATTGATGAATAACAAATAGCAAAGTTCTTGTCTGTGGACGATTAGGCAGCTTCACATTAAATCTGTATTAAACCAGCTATTCCACAAATTCCACACAAACAGAATCATATTCTCGTTTGCAAATAGAAAGTTGCGAAACATCATCAGGCCTGGTAGCTATCAGGCATTTAAGTAATAAACTCTGTTTTAGGTTTATCAATGCAGTAAAAATATCCAAATGCTGGAAATTAACCATTTCTGGAGGATTCATCAGCCTTAGTTCAGAAAAAAGTATGCTAATGCATGCTTAGCTTCAGGCCTACTGACCTCTGGGCCATACTCATCTGTACAATGCTAAACTTGCCAACATTCCCTTTTCATTTCTCTGAATTAAATCAGGCTTAGGAGCAATTATATCAATAAGGTTACAGCATTTCAACAGGAAAATCTGGGAAAGGAGAGGCAGTCTAGAAACCAGCTGCTACTCAGAAAGCTTTTCCTCTGGATAAGGTTTCTACATAACCTCTGATAAAATTAGAGTTTGTGTTTTGTATGATTCAACGTCCTTAAATTTTCTTATAGTAACACAACAATAATTAAATTACTTCAGTTTTACTCTTTTCTTAAAATACGATGTTCTGAGATGTTATTTCAAATATCGTTGTATTTATTGCCCTTTTCAAGCAGCCCTTCCTGTGTTGGCAACAATCTTGGGATTTGCTTTCTAGCACAACTGCTGTTGAACCACATACAGTGACAACTTGTTATCCCTGGCTCAAGAGACATTGTCTTCCCTTTTTTTGTATTCTAATCCACCACTGAATCACTGCTGAACTCCTGAAAAAAAAGTAAGTAAGCAAGCATTTCCTACATGTTCTACAATTTTTCAATGACTGCATGGAATAAAAAAAGCTAGAAAAATATGAGTTAGGGGTAAAAATTATATGTTATACAACATTATATCTAGAAATCATATATTTATGTTTTATATTGAAGGTTCGTTGAAATTGTCAGAACAACAACAAAAAGCAGTAGAGGGAACCAAATGCTAGCACAAAATGCCTTATGCACCTTCCTTCTTCAGCATGGCTTTTCCAGTCCCACTTCACAAAGACCACTCTCAGCAGCTGCCATTTTCCACTGATGGGAGTTGCATGATCCAAATTATTTGTGGTGTTGAGCAAATGTAGTGACAAACTTCACCTAGAGCTTGGGCATAGAATACAGCTGAACTCTGATTGTCTCTGTCTCTTAAATGATTCTTTGATCAGCACATCTCAGTCTCTCGAGGACATCTTTCAGATGACAAAGGCAGCAGTGGTGTACAGAGATTTTATTTACTTTTATTTACTTTGCATGCATAAAGTCAGTGAGACCACGTTTAGGTATCAAGTAACTTTTAAGAATGACCTGCTGCTCTTTCTACTGTCAAAGGATGCTGCCCTGCCAGCAACACTTGCTGAAGATTTGAAAAAAAATCCCTCCTTTCGGCTAACCATAGTAGAATATGTGTATTCAGCTTCCACATGTTCTTGTGTGAGGATTTGGATTGATTTCCCTGTATCCTTGCAGTTCTGCAAAAAGCAAGGAAAGGCAGAGACTTGGGGAATGCAGAGCACTGAAGAACCATGGTTGCTGCACAGGGGGGTTTTTTTGCAGGTACACTTGAGCATATGTCCTGTTATAGATACTCACAAAGAAAGATGAGAGAAGGGACTGTTCATGGTTTCTGCTGAAATTATAATAATTTCTAATTATTGTATTGCCCTTCTGAACTTGGCACGTGATCCAGCACCTAATTCCTAACGTTCTATAAAGATTAATGACTTGCACCATGTCACTGCTTTGCAGGTTTCTGATTTGGCATACTTTTGATACCGTAAGAAAATGACCTCTGAATTCTGCTTCAGTCAGCCTTGCTGTCTCACTGGAGAGCTATGCCAGCAACACTCTTACACACTTTTCAATCCATACTGATATTCTTTCAGATGAGATAACCTGACCTTTAGGAAACCCATCTACAGCTGAATGTGCAAGAAGTGACAGCCAGAAATGGTATGTTCTTGTCAGGGTAATAAAGCCAAGGTCCAAAAAAGATCTAATGTATGCAGATTCCTTTTCTTTCAGGAGTGACTGTAATTTCAGGGAAAAGGCAAGCAGGTGATTGATTTGTTTATAGCGAGTCAGGAGAGCACGCTGGAGGTGAATTTCAAGTCTGCCCTCTGCTACAGCTGTGGAATGATGCATGGGTTAAAGGGTCAGGTACTCTCCCAGTGCCTGCAACTCAGATGTCAACCTGGCTACCTGTTGATGTCCAGAAGGATAGTTCAGGGTGAAAGGTTGTAAAGAACATTCCGAGAAACATTGTAAAAGATTGTGCATAAGATGTGGGAGTATTGAGCAGTTAAAATGGTAATTCTCCTTTGGAAAATTTTCAATAGCAATGATTAAAATGACCATCCAAGATTTCTAAAAGACTTGTACAAAGCCATAAAAACTGTGAGAGTTTTTTTATAGTGGTAACTACTCAGAGATTTTACAATGATTGCTTGAAAGAAGCCTACATGTTATATGTCTGCATTTGCTGGTGATGGCTTCCATTTGAAGATCTTCCTCTACTGGCACAGATTTTCCTGATCTACAATGCAATTATCTAGACCTGTCAGAAGTATTCACTCACCCATCAGCTTTGGTCATGGCTTTTGGTCTGTGAATGTCCATGGTATGGAGAGACGGGTATATTGACAGCCGCCTTGGACACTGAATAACTGATATATATCTGTCAGCCAACACTGCCTCAAGTCAGTTTAAGAATACGTTTTTTTCTTTTTGATTCCAGAAACTATTCTGGGAATTGGGTAATTCATTGAAGAGATTGGTCTCTGTTTCACTAAAGGAAAAATCAAACAAACCCGTGACTCAGGACTTAGGCTCCCTCCAGAGGACAAATTCAGACATTTCTTTTAATCCCTGATAACATATAAACCTGTCATAGGGGATTCCTGCAAATCATGGGTTTTTCATGATTGGTCACAGACAAACTGCTTAGCAGTTGCTGACATGTTGAAAATGAGGGGAATGAGAAGAATTTTCCAAATATCTATGCTACATATCGTGATGGCAATGGCACAGTGGCACTCGTTTTTCAAAGCCATCCTTATGTGATTTGTCAGTTGAAGCATGTGAATTCTACCCAAACAACCCTTCCAGGAAGACAAAGAAAGGAACTGAAGAAGGCAAGTGATGCAAGCACAGAAACTGTAAGGGTGGATTTATGGCTCTCCGTGACCTTGCAATAGACTCCTACAGGCATCTTGCTTGTTTGTGTTTCTACTGATAGTGCAGCCAGCAGAATGTTGCCCAGACATACCAAGATAATGGGAATAAGTAAATTATTAATTCCAAAGGGACGTCTGTTTGAAAAATTCTGGAATGATGACTTATTTGTAATACCAACTAAAATACAGATCCTTCATCTAACTGTCATCTTAGAATGACAGTGAACTAAACCCTTGGTAATGGGCTCATTTATCCAGCCTGGTTAAATTGCAATTTATCTTTCTAGTTTGCTCTACAGCATCACAGAAAGAACAGTTGTTAGGGTTTAGCATGTTGCTGTGAATCATTGAATGCAAAGCTGCCAAAGGTCTCTCTATCAGATTCATAGTATATGTTTGGAACAATTCAGTATTCATTATTGCCAGAAACAACAGGATATGCAAATTAATAATACTAATTATAATCAAATTGTGCAAATGAAAGATGACGTTTTTTCTCTTTCATGATGTTGGTAACCTTTTTGCACACTGATGACAATCCAATGTAAATGTGCATTTTCGTTATCACACGGGGATGTGCACGCACTTAGTTATACTTCCAGAATACAACAATCACAATAATGGATTTTCTCAGATCATTTGCTAATAAGTATAGTGTGTAGTATCTGGGGCTGATGTTCTGCCACAGATCATATTCCTATAGATAGCTTTGCAAGGAATCATGCCTACACCCAAGGTGGGGACTTGGTTAGGAAGACTCCCTGTCACTGCTGTAATACAACATTTCTCAAGCCTGTAGTATCTCAAGCCTGTAGCAGGAGAGAGAATGATCTAAAGGTAAATTCAGCATCTCAAACTTTATTTTGATTACATTTATACTGTATAATAACTCTGTATTTTCTGACCATGAGGCCTCAAATCAATTGAAAAATATATCCAGATTCTCTAGAACAATATAAGGTCGTGCTGATTTGGGGTTTGTGATACAGGGCATGTTTTGGCCCACAGCTGTTTGATGTAAGCTTTTAAACAGACTGTCCTAAGACCTTCCATCAGTTTGTGAGGGGCCTGAAAAAAGAACATCAGTTTCACAGAGCCTCTGTTTCTCCATCTCCTAATGTGGTTCATACTCCTCCTTGCCATTTTGTCACTAGCCATGAAAAGCAGCCACAACTCACTGTTGCAACTAGGAAAAAAGTTCCGGTTTCACATTTTTTGTACATAGTCCTTTATATGTGCGTGTGTGTGTGTGTGTTTGTGTGTGTATTTTATAACAATATTTCCTAAACTATGCTCAGTCTATAAGCATTGCCATTAAGATCTGGTGGATGCCCATTAAAGCACGTGGATGTTACTGCATTCTCAATAAGGCTACATGATTTCTGACCATGTGGAACTTACTTGTGCTGGCAACAGAACATAGGCAATGTCTTGTTCTGTAAATCTCAAATGAGGAGGTTTTTACCAAGACTGTACAAAGTCCTGTTTTGAAATTTTAATCACAAGTGTGATGATTAAAATCAGATTTTATTTTTAAAAAAGAGAAAGAACCAGTCTGCCACTTTGGAACAGTTGGTAATACATGATTTCATATATAAAATGGCATTTGTTTATGAGATCCATCACAGAAGACTCAGTCATTCAGGAAACAGTCTTTAACCAAATACATACATACAAATAGAGAAAGAGAGAAAAAGAATTTGCTTTCTCTGTGCCCAATCTTATAAAAAGAATTTTTACTGGAAATTATGTCCTGTGTCAAATTTCAGCAGATATGAATTTGCATTATTTGTAGAACATCCGCTCTGGAATATATTTATTTCTCTGGAATCTGTCCATATTGCAACTGACAAGGTGAAGGACAAGTTCAAGCACAAGTTGAATCACACATATCTTAAGCAGATGATTTACATGTACAATATTTTGAGAGATGAGGGATAAACTGAGATCTGTGAAGTTCCTCTGGATTATGAAATATTTCATAGGGTAGCTACTTCTCTTGACAAAGTAGTATTTTAGTCATCACAGCCTACTTTTTTTTCCCACACACTGTGCCATTAACACATATTTTCCTTTCACTCAATGTCTTAAATGTAGACCAGCAAGAATGACTGATATATTGTGCTTTCTGCCCACTAAATGTATGAACACATTTTCGAGCATACCTATACGCACAGGAGTGTGGAGCATAAAGACCCCTCTATGTAAGACTAACTGGAGAGGTGAAAAGGGAATAAATCCTGATTACAGCCTGCTGTACACGCAGTCTGTTGGTTTAAACGAGCTGCAGCATCTCCCAGAAGCAGAAGAAAAGTGAGCCTGCCCCCCATCAAGGGCTCAGCATCTGGGCAAACAGGCAGAGCCAGTGTCAGGTGTGCTGGGAAGCTGGTTTGTCCCCTCACAGATGACAAGGGCCATCTGCAGCGCTCCCCAGGGCAGAGCCAGACCACGAGAATGCTGGGATCTTGACAAGATCCTTTCTTTCTTCCACTCCAAAACACGGTGGTAGCACAGAGCAAGTTTGCAGCCTTCAGTACACAAAACCCTCTAAGTATATATTTAAATAAACTGAGCACAGGCGTTTGTACATATGCCAGGCCTGCTGTCTGGCTTTTCCAGCCTGAGTGACAGCGAGAGCATCTGTGCATAGCTGTAGCAGAGATATCATGCCCTGAGGGCCCAAATGCTTAGCCCTGCTGAGCTCTTGCGCCGCTTCTTTGCAAAACTATTCTTCAGTTCCTCTGGTCTCTACAAAATCAACAGATCCAACTTCTCTTGCCCTTTCACTTTGCCAGGTTTCCCTTTGATTTACTGAAAGAAACCAGATGTATCAAGTCTCTTTAGAATCAAGAGCGTTTAGAAACCTGTGCCCTGCAAGACCTAGTTCTTCCTGCTTTTCCTCGGTCTCATGCCACAACAGCGGTGTTTTGTCCAGGTGCCTTCCCTCTCTCAAATAGCTTCTCTCATTCCTTGACTCTTCATCTGCTCCAGCAAATGGCAAGTATCACTAGACTTCCCCCCTAAACCCACTTTTTGAAGCCAGTGTTCCACTTTCAGGCCTCCTGCCATCCCGCAAACATCCCCAGATTATGATGCCTGTTTAATTCGGGACATAGACACAATCCTTTTTTTGGAAATATTATGCACAAATGCTTTCCATGGCTGGTGGTGGTCTACCAGAGATCTTCCTACAATAATGGCTTTTGACACAATATAATCACCCCATCTTGAACTTGAAATGCTTCACGGAATGGTGTGGGATACAGTACTATCAGTAAGTATTAAAATATTTAACTTGATTGGGTACGATGTAACAAGGGGAAATGATACAACGAATTGAAAATGAACTTCAGCCACAGCAGAGAAAAAATACTATTTAATTCTAACTGTGGCTTTAAAAAGAAAAGTCTTTAGGCACCATCATACTAACGAGACCATTTCACTATCTCTGAAAAGGAATAAATTGGGGCCTTCTTAAATCAGCTCTTGTGCATGTAAACAGCATTAGCCCTTTGTTTTTCAGCTTGCATTTTGCATAGTTCAGTCTTGGATCCCTTTTCTATTGAGTTTTAGATTGCCAGTCTGGCTTGGTTGCTTTTCATTGGCTTGTGAACATCACTAATAAAACACTCAGAAAGCTGTCTGTATTGTGTGACAGGGCACAGCTATGTTCTTTTATTCCTGTTGGGAGACACTCACCTGTCTTTTCACCAGATTACCTAGAATGTCTTGTAGCACACAAAGGAGATTTAAAAAATGAGAAATGAAAAAAACTGAAAAGGCTAGTCCAAAGGGCTAGGAGAGCACATGATGTTTAATCAGAATAGGCAGGGTTGTGAAGACAGGTAACTGCAAGAAACAGAATAGGATGGAGAGTTTATTGTTTCAATTCCCAGAAATTGTAAGCTCAGGCACGTACTGAAATGGTGAATCTTCTTTCTTCATGCTAAGTGCACACATGGATCTGACCGGACCAAAGAGTGTCCACTTGAGTTATGCAACTAGGCCAGTTAAATTCCACTGGAATACTGCCCAAAACATCAAGATGTTCCAATATGAGCCTTCTGTTAAAAAAAACAAAACAAAAGAAACAAACAAAAACAAACAAAAAACCCCACAAAAGACAAAAATAGCAAGCAAAGTCTGCCCCAGAATTTACCTACTAGTGCAAGCTCATTCCATGTAGCTTGTTCTTGATCAGGGTTATAGATATGTGACGCAGCTAAAAAATAATTGATTCATGATTTTATGCTAAATTAAGGCAAATCAGACTCTGAGGGTGTTAGGGAGACACTAATTATATCTGCCAGAGGGAAAGCAAATAATACTTAGAAAGCATTAAATCAAATGTGCTCTTGAGGCTGCTGCTGTGAGCCCTTGTTCTTACAGAATGCCTTAAATTAGTTGCATAAAACCTTACCAGATTCTGTAGAATTTTATTTTACCAAAATTAATTTAATTTTAAAATTGAAGAAATGTATTCAAAGCTAGATTTGATAGATTAATTACTTTATTAATTGCTAATTACTTTATTTAGTGTTACTAATATTAACTCTTATTAATGAAGCACATGGCATCTGCTAGGGCCAGCAATTAATTTCTTACTCGTACATCTCTCTCCTGCAGCTCCTGCCAAAACCCCGTGTCAGTCTGCCACCACAGGCTGCAGTGCCTCCACAATCTGTTCATTCTTCATTTACTGCATGGGGTTGGCTGCGACCACAGCAAAATCAAGCTCATTTAAGCTCATTTTAGGACCTCAGGACCATGAACAGTGCAGAAGTCACTAAGGCAGACTGGGCCATCAAGAGCAGCTCTGTGCCTGAAGGGGCACATCTTGACCCTACAGAATTAAGTTTGAGGCTCACATGGATCAGTGGGCACAGGGCAGACCCTGCAAGCATCCTTAGTCTAGGTGAGGTTAATGCCAACAGGAGCTACGAGGCATCGCAGTACCAGGACTGAACATGGGCAGGTTTTCCCTTGAGGTCACTGGGCAAGATTTAGGGCAGTGATTGGCAGCATCTTCTGGATAAGCACCAAGATTCCTGGCCCAGAGAAAAGGCAATTTGTCTTTAGGAGAAAAGAGACATAGGTAACAGCATCAAACTCAATTTTATTCCGAGAAATCTTGCTCCAGCATCCGTGGGAATTTTGCCACTGATTTGAGCAGCAGCTGAGAGACTCATCACTGTGCCTGTCAAAGGAAACTGAAACTTTTCACTGGCTATTGAGAAACTCTAATGAAAGACAAACAATTCTGAGTGTCAGAATTCTTAATATGCTAATTTCCCATTGATACTTTGATAAATCAATAAAGTAAAAAGTCCTTAGTAAACCTCCCCTTTTAATTATCAGACAGTGACATATTAAGTCTATTGACTCACTGTAGTGGGTTGCATAATGGAAATGCCCTTGGAAACGCATGCTTTTGTACCCTTCGTGTTTATCCATCATAATTCCATAGATTTATACAACATCAATGTGCTATTTTGAGCTAATATATTGCAAGGACATAGGGGTGGTGGCAGTTTATCAATGACTTCTTGTCCTCTTTTTCATTAGTGCTATTTAAGAAGGCAAGCTATTTCTGTCAGGAGCTTCCTATAAACATAATGGATTTTGCAGTATAACCACAGTAGCGTAGTATTACGCCTGTCCCTTCCTTGTATTAATTATGATCATATTTGCATTCAGGATGCAACCTTATCTGAATCCAATGCAAATTTCTGTCTTTGAAGGAGAAAGGCACTAGCACAGCAATGGTTCAAGCTGTCCCTGGAGGTAATATGACACTACTGCATGTGCTACCTAAGGGCAATACCAGAGCAATAACTTTCTTGATCCACACAAATGTATCTTAAGCAATGTTTCTCTGAAAATGGAAATTATGCATTGTAATGCAGATTTGGAGGTTAGTCTAGCTTTTTTTTTGCCTTTTTTTTTTTTAACTGTACATTACCTCACTGGCATTCAGTCAGTATTATATAAGACCATAGTCAGCTTACAAAGACATTGTCAGCTTCACCTTACCATACTTTCTTTTTCCAGTCAGTCAAAATAGGCAGCAATCCATTTTTCATACATATTACTTTTATTAGGAGAGATTTAATAGTTCCTCTTCGACTGCGATCTACCCAAAACACCCTGGTATTTTTCATCTACTGACTTCACAAGCGACAGATCAATAACCTTTTCCTTTTTTTGCCTGGGTATCTAAGTCATTAATTCTCAAAGGCTTCAGCTCTAAGAGCAACAGGGCAGGCACTTAAGTACATTCTTAAAGCCCACATATTCAGTGAAATCAAAAGTATGGCTTATGTCCTTTTCAATAAAGTAATCATTAATTCCATCTTCAAGGCCAGATAACCATGCATGCTTGTGTATAGTCTCAACTAACAGACTATTTCTCCTGCTTAAAATACGTGCACAAGAGCCCTGTTAAAGCTTGACCTTTAAGTGATATGTGTACCAGAAGAGCAGAGTGATGCCTGGAAATGTCTGTCAACGGTGATAACTGCTGAAATAAGCAAATCGGAGTTCACTGACTTTAAAAGTACATAACTTCAATAATTTTTTTCAGTTTTGAAAGAGAGACGTGCATAGGATATGCAAAACTTCAAAACATTCTGCAATCTTTGCCCTTGGAAATGTAAAAATGAAAGAAAATTGGAAAAAAACCCCCTCCAAAACATACAAAGTTGCCTTATCCAGAGACTTATTCTTTTCTTCACCTGCAGTATTGTTTGTAAAAGGCTATTTTTAAAGGGTTTAATCACTTTTCTTCTTGAAACTAACAGCAGGTGGAAGTTCTCAGGTAAGACAACAACTTAAAATTGTGGATGATAGGTAGACACAAAGATTCTTATAAAATAAAGCTGCCTTATCTCCTGGTGCCATCAGACCCAATGCGTAAAATGAAAAAAGTGCAGATTTGTCTTTATTTTTCAGGTGAACCCATTCAACAGGTATTGAAAAAGTATCTTTTATATTAAGAACTACAAAATGTCCTTATAATAAGAGGTGTCCATGAAACACACCAGAAGCTGCAGTGAGAGCCAAGAGCAGTGATATACCAAGTGCCAGGGCCCTGAGAGACCTAATAGGGCACGAGTACCTGCTCCCATCGCCACCTCCCCCTTTCAAGGACTCAGGAGTCCCATTTCAACCCAGTCTGGGCCCATCCATCCCTGATCCAGCGATGCTGCCACAAGTGCCAGTCCCTCAGGGAGTGGGCAGCCTTCACTGTCCCCTGCCAATAGGCAGGTAGAGCTGGCAAGAATTAGATCCCACACCTGTGTGTGTATCTGATGTGTGCTGGACACCTGTCCAGCCCAGCAGTTCCCCTGAAACGGCACCTCTCTTTTGCCGTTTTCATTATTGTCAGAAAATGCTCAGTTGATGAGGACCTCATGGTGCTCTGCTGTATCTTTGTAAGCTGTGCACTGCAGGAATCACACCTGAGGGACAGACCCTGAGGACAACAATTTAATAGCCTCACAGTATCACTGGAATTTCCCAGCTGCTTTTAAACCATGCTTTCACTAAGTATCTATTCATAAGCTCATCACTTAGTGAAAGAAAACAGTAAAACATAGAAAAACATTTTCAGAAAATTACATATATATATACATATATATATATATATATGTACTGATCCATAATGGTTTTGAAACATTTTTAAGAAAGAGGTCTCATTTTCTCATAAATATTTACACAGAGAAGGACACACACACAGAGAAATGTACAAACATAGGCAAGGGCTCTCAGATTTTATTCTCCAAATAACAAACCAGGCTGCTTGAGGCTTTCCAAATTCAGTTAGATGCCCTTTGCATTACTGAGCTTGCCCAAACCATCTGTCACACAGCCATCCTCAAAGTGCATGTATTAAAATTTAAGCTAGGTTGTTTACAAAATAGTTCCAAGGCTGTCCCTTTGTGGAAGTACTGGTTTGCAGAACATCTGTTGCTTTCGATAGTCAATACAAAGACATTTGTTTCATCTGAAAGCAATGGCATTTCCCTGTGCTATAACCATGCTCCCATGAATCAAAGGAAATATGTTAAGGCCATTCAGCCATTATTAATCTTTTATCTGGGGACTCTGCCTTTCTCTGATCACATATTTATGAGCGTTAATTTTGGCTTGGTTTGTAATAGCGTGTTCTCTGTGATGATTTTCACAAAACAGGAAGACAGAATCTGAATGGGTAGAATGGCTCAGTACAGACTTGTCAGTGGTTTTGGCTTTATTTCTGTACATCCCAGTAGATCCATCGTGTTGAAAAAGCAAGTAATTATCAACTGTGTCAGCTTCGCTTTGGCTATCACCATCTTCTCTGAAAAGGAGTTCCAGCAAGCAGCACCAGCCTGGCCTATAGTCATTTCCTCTCGTTTTTCTTAAGGCTTGCTCTTTTTGTTTCTTCCAAGTTTTGTTGGTGTTGGTCAGAATTCAATATAAATCTGGACAATGTTTATATTAACTATTATTGAAGTTACATCACTGGAAAGGTAAGGCAGCCTAAGAGCCAGAAACATGATTAAAAATCATCCTTACCAAAATGTTTTATTTGAAAATTTATTTTTCTTATCCATATCACATCTCTGGAAAGCTGCAGGATTAATGAAGATGTCTGAAATTGAAAATAAGGGCTTGATTTTTCTCTCAGATGAATTTGTATAGAAAGTATTGTGCTGGTTCATTCTGCCTTTGCAGACCGTCTTGAAATAGGTCACAAGCATGCAAAGCAGTATGGGTTCAAGCAAATGCTATCCTGAAATGGTGTCTTCAGTAAACTTCTCATAAAAGCTGCTGCAACTTCTAAATTCAAAGCATTAGGACTAAAAAGATGAAAGGATGTACAACAATGGCAAAACAACAGAAACATTTCTAGTTCATGTGATTCTCTCAAACTTTGTGAATGATAGAAAGATCATCAGAGAAACTCCTAATCATCAATTTTATGAACGTTTTAAATTTTAGGTTTAGGAATTAGCAGGGGTGAATGAGTAAACAAATTACATGTCAGGAAATTCCCTCTAGCTTTGGAGATGCGTTAGTACACTCTGCTGTTTACCCTTTGCAGGGAATGTGTTACATTCAGGGAATAATGAATCAATAAAGTAATCAATTTACAAGAAGCATCTGAGAGTCTGGAGAATTCCTCCTCTGCACAAGCTGAGACTGGATATCCTATTTCTTAGGAGGCATGGCCACAATATCTTAAGAGACAGCTGATAGTGTGAACTAGCTCATTAATTTTGGTCACAAAAGACAAATCATTGGAACAATGATTCTGGTAGAATTGCCTGCTATTAGATGGGAAAAATGTGTCTGGAAGGGAGGGCTCTTGATCTTACCCAACTCCAATGGTAAAATTTAAAGATTGAAATAAAAATAGTTCCTTTTAAGAGGAGCTTTGAGAAATTAATTTTTAAAAAAATAAAGTTGGTCAGCATTGGGCATTAAATGAAACTAACACCTTTCTTTTTTGATTGTCCCCCTTAAGAATGACATGAGAGATACTTAAACAGGGATGTGTGTAGCCCTTTCTGGGTCACATACACAAAGCCAAGCTGCTTCGAAACGTTTTCTGAAACATAAAAAGTAACATATAAATAATTAAATTAATGTTATATCTCTGCTGAAAGGAATTTAGGATCATTGCAAAATCAGATGTTTAATCAAACAGCACTTATAGATGGGCAGAACATCTGCATGTGTGCTCTCACAGCCAGGTTTGGCTCCTCATTCCACCCCTCTTCCTTACTCCACAGAAAGCACAGCTGGCTGTTCTTCCACTACAAAGAAGTTTCTTCGGTGAACATTGCATGAGAACACCATGCTGTCATGCTGAAACATGGCCCTGCATCAGGTATTTTAGATATGCTAATAGGTTGTGCCTTGGTACCTTTTAGCTTTTCACAGACCTAGACCATAAATGAACAAAAATGGCATTAATGCAGTGGTCACACAATTAGAATAATTGAATAAGGGCCTTTGAAGGCTAAAGCTCCAGTGCTTACATCAGATTGAAGGATTCTTTCTGCCATGCTATTTTCTGCTCATTTGCCTTCACAATGGAAATCCTGGTAATCATCATTCATTCCAGCCATCCCAGCCATTTCACCTGATGCATAGAAATCATTCTGCTTCTTCTCTCATGCACACATCAGACTGCAGAGGCTGTGAGAGGAATGCTGTGTGATTCCAGTAAAGGAGGAGAAATAGGATGTCTGGAAGGAAATCTGAATTGCTGCTTGATTGGAAAAAATGCCCAAAATATATAATTTCCACCAGCCACTAATTTGAAAGATTCCCTTTCAATTTGTGATTTTTAACATTTATGTAAAAAATTCTACTATTTGAAAATTAATAAGGTAATTTCTCAGTTAAGAATGTAAAAGCAATAAGACTGTCATCTCATGCATCTATTTCTTTTAAATATTTTCCAATTAGAAATACTATCAGAAGCAACACATTTTGGTAGGCATATCTTTCTTGCAATACCAGAAAAAAAAAATCAGGGAAAATGGATTTGCAGGACTTTTTTGTAATTTGTTTGGAAAAAAACCCGATTGGGATTCCTTCATGATGGTACTTTTCTGCAAGCTCTAGATTCAGAAGTAACAACAAAAACCCAACAACCCAAAATATTAGCAAGTAACACTTTGCAAGGGAAGAGAGGAATCCAAGGGACATGGTGTGCAAAGCACTTTCCTGCTTGGTGTAGCATGTGCAGTGACTGGCTACAAACGCTGTCTCCATTTTCTCGTGAGCACAGATGGCAGCTCGCATGGATGTGAGGAGCACTGAGTATGCAACATAATGAATATTGGCACATTCATCCTTCCAGATCAGCAGCCACTCTGTGATTGCCTGTGAAATGATGTAGCTCTAGCACCACTTTTGCAGGGCAGCACCTTGCAGGCATCACAAAGGTTAGCACTTATCAGATGCAGTGTAGTGCAGCAACACTGGGATCTCTGAGCTCCCAAACACAGTCAGGGAAGATCCTGAGGCACAGATCATGGGTCTGGGCAAGTTCGACACCATTCAATAATGAAGCTGAGAGCTGCAAAGGTTCAGCATTTGAGAATTCTGGAAGAAAAATCACCAAAAGCTCTTTCCGTTCTGATTATCCATTCAAAATGTTAAATTTTTGTTTCTAACTTAGAAATATCAAAAAACCTCGGTGTCTTTTTCCATCATGCTTTATTTTTCAGCTGAGATCCAGTGGTAGAGGTGCCAACTGAATTAAAGGCTAGGAGGAGGAATGAACTGTCTTCATGCTATAACCATTTGAATTTGTTTCTACAAAGGCCTTTCCAAGAGAATATAAAGGTAACTTAATTTATGGTATCATGATGAAAATGGAGAGAGAAATAAAGTGATAACTATTTCAGTTTTCAGACTTCCATTGGCAATTTTATTTCGTTGTAAATATATCACCTTCCTACATCTGACTCAGAAACTAGCTCGTTAAGTACTCAGAATGGCTGCAGGGCAGAGAAACCTGTAGGTTATGAAGATAGAAGCCCTTGGATATTTCTGTTCTCGTCAGAAATAACAAAGATAGAAAAACAGATCTCTCAGGCTAGGGTTGTGTGGGTTGAGAGGTCAAGGTTGAGAAAGTATTCTCTTCTAGGTATAAATACAAGTTCTTTTACTCTTAGAAATCATACATGTATGTGGATTTCTGAATAATTATAAGAAAATATTATCAATAATCTTTAGGAAAGTTATCTAATATTTTACACTATAGAGCTTCTATAGAAGTAGCATCACTGATTCTCTATCTGGATGAACTATTCCACATAGACAGATTTACAGAAATTGAACAAGTTAACCACCTTCAGTACCCTGTAGCAATCTATAAATCCAGAAACTGGTTTTATGTGTGTGTGGTTTGGGTGAGGTTTTTTTCCTCCCTCAGCATTGATCCTTCACCTTAAAGGTTATTGTCAAATGCTTTGAATTTTTTGCCATCTGTAGGAGTAGTTAAAGTTCACTTTAGGGTCACTGCTTTAAATACTCCATGCTGGAAAATTCCTCATTTCCTCATCTCCTGATATTTCCTCTTCAGTTTCCATTGGTGAAGTTCATTCTTATCCTTAATTAACAGAAGTGCCCTTATTGAACTGAGCAACAGGGTTTCCAGACAGCTAATGAATAGTTGGGATTTCCCCAGAAGATCATTTAAAGTTGAGTTCTTCTTGTCAGAATGGAATTGTCTTGAAAGTTTATCCTCATGGAAAAAATTATGTGATGAGTAGAAAAAATAAGCCAAAAACCAAGGAAATTATCTGGGTACACGCCAAAGATAAAAATCTACTGAAGTGCAGTTGACCTCATTCAGAAGAAATAAATCTGACCTAAGAGAAGTCAATTGGGAAAATAGCAAGCCACAAGTGGCAGTGTGCAGAAATGAAGGTAGAAGAGAAAAAATGGAATAGGGAGAATAATTACCAGATGTAACACAAACCTGATTAATGCCTTCAGCTAATACAGAAATAGGAAAGGAAGTGATGAAGTCACTATGCCTGGAAGTGTTCAAGAAACGACTCAAGTGGCACTAAGTGCTGTGGTTTATTTGACACCGTGGTGTTAAGTCAAAGGCTGGACTCCAAGATCTTGGAGGTCTTTTCCTGCCATAATGATCCTTAATGAATTAGCAAATGTCACAACAAGATGAGCAAAAACTAAAAAAAAGTAACAATGAAAATAAATTAAAAGAATTCTTCGAATAATACTTTCCCACCATTTCAAAACAAAATTATATAGTCCCTAATCCAGTATCAGAAATTTCAAGAAGTGAGAACATGAGCAGAAGTATAAGAAGAGAAGCTGGAATACACTGGCAAATTGAACAACAACTCATTAGGACTGGCTGACACCTACCTAAAGACTACAATCACTGAAAACAGAAGGTATTTAAAAATCCAGCTAGTAAAATATGCAGTTTCTGGTTAAAATGAGCATCTCTATTGGACGTCTGCAGGTTAGCAGCTGTTCTAGGTCTAAAAAAGTTACCAAGGGTCTAGGGAATTACAAATCACAGTATTTCACTATCAGTTAATCTTGTCAGAAGAATAATTAAAAATAGGGGTTTTTTAAGATAATTCTTCTAAAACATGGTAGGAACATGGCAGGAGCAGCAATCTTTGTAGCAACTCTTCATCTCTCTCCAAGAAGGGCAAGCAGGAGGATCCAGGTAACTAACTGAAGGCTGGCCAGCCTCACCTCAGTCCCTGGGAAGGTGATGGAGCTGTCATCAGTGGTGCAAAGTCCAGCTGGCAGTAATACCCAGTATTATCCCTCAGGGATGGCCACTGGAGCAGTTGTTTATCTGCTTTGGTTCCTGTAGTGACACAATTCAAAATGTTTCTCTGTCTGAGAATACAGGATGATAATTGTTCTGAACAGTGAAAATTATTATGGCTTGTCTTGCATGGAGTGACGGGTTAGAGGAATAATTAAGTCAGTGAAGGACTATAAGCAAAAAGAAGGAATATTGACAAGGTGTCAGTATCAAACAAGACAGGCATATTCCAGCTGGTGCAAGAAATGCTACTCAATTGTTTGAAATCTTCCATATCTAGATGAATCAGCCAAAAGCATGTTACTAGCTATATTAGAACAGAAAATACTGCAATTACTAAAATAATGGAGGGAGGATGAATGGCAAAAGAATGAGAAACAAAAAAAAAACCTAGGTCAGGTATTAAATAGGTAAACTGTGAGGGGAACAATTCAGAACATAGATATTTACCTGTGTGAAAATATTCTAAAATATGTAGCATTAAAAACATTCTAACTTGTGCCTGAAAATCAAAAGAGGTATCTGCTTGCAATGCAATATTGCTGTATAAAACACTGTGATTGCAGGGCATCATAGTCTTGCAACACATGTCAAGGAGATAAAATCTGCTGCTTATCACAGTGGCAAACATCAGCTACTACACTGCATACCTATCAAAGCACTTCTGCAGAAGAAAGATGCCTGTGAAGAATTTTTGGGAAAAGAAGAAGAGGTGATTTGGGTATTTCTATTAGGTGAAAAGCTGCTGAGAGCAGAATATTACCAATGTATTTTACAAACACTCCCTTGTCTTAGTACGTGGAAGACACAAGGTCACACTAGGAGACATGAAAATCTGCATTGCAAGTAGAGCTACACACCTAGATGTGATTCAAATAAGAGCCCTTCTCTCTTTCTCACAACTTTGACAAACAACAAAATGAAACCTGCACTCCACATACTTTGAGTTTTAGTTCTGTAACTAGTATTTTCTGAACATATATTCCATCTTTTATGTGACACCCTATCAATGACCCTCCTTCCTTCAACGGTCTTACCAAAGCCTCTTTTTGGGTTTTTTTATGTCTTGGAGCATTCTTAAGATGAGGAGTCTAAGGGTGGGATCTTATTACTATCTTCAGCCACCGAACAGGAGGCTAGAAAAAAGAAGTGTCACACTTCTCTTGAAGATACATAGTGAAAAAGATGGCAGGCAAAAGACACATTGCAACAAGAGGAATTCTGCTTAGGTATCAGGAGAAAATCTCCTGACAGGAAGAGCAGTCAAACACAGGAACACATCCTTCCACAAGGGATGTGGAATCTATTTCCTGAAGAACTGTTCAGGACTTCCCTCAGAAAGGCCCTGAGCAGTGTGATCTAACCTGTGTCCACTGAAGCGCAGGCTTGCTTTGAGTCTCTGAAGAGTTCCCTTTCATGAGTAATTCTGTGCCTCTAACAAGCCTCTAGAATAATTGATACCAGTCATAAGCCAGCAATGTTCAGAGGGTGAAAGTGGGTGACATTCCTGGGAGGAGACACGCCCCAGTTCAGCTGACTGACCTCACTGCCCCACTCCTCACATGACGTGGTTTTTCCATTAATGTATTCAGAGTAAGATTCTGTCCCTTTGCCAAGATTATGGCAACAGGTTTTGAAAAGCGATAATTTAAAAACTAAACTATCTTCAGAGGGAAAGAACACTTCTCTTACTGCCTGTCTTCAGGTTTATTTTGCTCATTTTTAGTAAGAGCTTCTTAATTAGAAAAAAAATAGTTTCCTTGACAAATATATGGTCTGGTTTCTCAGCAAGGACTTCCTTTGCTTACAGATTACTTAAGAATATTCATTTTTTACACTTCCTTGTTTCTCCCACTGATAAACCCCCAATTTGCAGAGGCTCAGCTGCCATCAGTTCTTATCATTAAGATGATTCAAAATGCACATCACAGATACTTCTGCTGATTTGAAACAGCTTATGGCAGTAGTAATAAGTTTTACCCACATTATAGGTCTAACATACAATCACAAAATTAGCCTCTTCTGGCAAATGGAAAGAGCTTTGCCTGGTATTGAGTTGAGTTCAGCACAATGTTAAAGAGGAATGTGCTCCAAAAAGCAAATGGTTATGGATGTATTAAAATAGCATCAAGGATTCAATGGAAAAGCAGATTTTACAAAGGGCAGGAAAAAGGTCACAATTCTTCCAGACACCACAGACATTCACAGACAAGATGTACCGCTCACACATATGAATACAAACCACTCCATGAAAAAAAGGGCAACTTTGATTCACAAGCACAGGATGATATTCTATTACTGGAAGAGAACTACAGAAATGGCTTGGGTTTACAGTAATAAATAAAGTGACTTTGGTGCCATTTTTCCAACAACGGGAGGGGTTAGGGATTTGCTCCTTTTTTATCTTGTGCTACAACAACTAAATCCCTTGCTGTTCCCACCATCGCAGAAGGTACATAGGCAGGAGTTTTGCAGTGGTTCCCCCCTAAATCCAGGCTCCCACAGTTGCAGGAGCAGGAATTGGAAACACCGAGCACATCCAACAAGAGTTATAATCACAGAAAAAGGAGAGGAAAATCAGCTGTCACTCTTCTGCTGCTGGAAAACCCTGGATATTGGACGTGATGGGAATTGTGAGCCAGGGTTAGACATTTCCTGCCACATCTTCTATCATTCCGGCTGGAAAAAGCAGCCTTCATTTAACAGAGTAGAAAAGAAGGGGCCTGCTTTGTTCTTACAGAAATCAGTAGGAGTAATGACACTGAGTCCAGTAGGCTTTTAATTATCAGGAAAGGGCAGCTTTTGAAGAGACAGTTACTGCTACAGGACTGAGAGTGTTGTTTATTTACCGTTAAGGATAATCATAGCCACTGTGTACCATTTCATTCTTCCACTCTGCGGTGTGTATCAAACACTTCGTAGAACTGTGAGCACAGGAACAAGTCACAAACAAGTATAAGGAGGTCTAATTAGACTGCTGATGTCTCAGACACTCACCAAACTGATCATGATCAGACTTGATGATTTCCCTGGTTATTCTACGGCTTTTTCAAAATGAAGAAGAAAAAAAAAAGAATGCTATGTCCCCTAAACAAGGGACAGATTCTTTCACATTTAATCATACTGAATAATACCATGTCCCACAAGCTCTTCATGCAAGTCAACTGAGAAATTTCTTTCAAGGAACAGGGGCTTTAGTAAAGCACATGCCTAGCAAAGTATAACACAGTGTGAGCAGGGATGGAATAATAAACCTTAGTGATGCTTCATGACCTCTTTTTCATGACAGCACTGATCTCACCAGACGCCTAGACACGTGGTGTGTAAATTCAGAAGTACCAGGGTGAGAACACCTGCCCAGGGTATTGCAACCTATCCTAATACTTTATGCACAAAAGTATTGATGTATCTCTTTGAAGCAGTGGTATTACATAGCACCATTTATAAGATATTTCAACAGCTGCGTGCCCAGTTTGACTTTGTGAATGAAATTATGACCTCTTTCACAAGACTTTTGTATCTCACACAAGGAAAAACAAACACTTGTCAAACTCTGAATAGCTCTAGGTCTAGAGTAAACTAGACCCTCACACAAAGGTGTTTCTTACTCCCAGCCAATTCCCTAATTCAGACTTTTTCACCACTTCAGAAGGATCCTGAATATCCTGCTTTCATACTGAGGATAATTTCCTTGGCATTGCAAGCAGAACGTTCAGAAGTCTCATTACAAAGAGGATCCCTGAGCAGCAGAGCCTGTAGCCTCACAAAGAATCTCAATTCCTTTCTTAATCTGTGCAGATAACTGAAAACCTTTCAGGCAACAACATTCAAATTATTTTCTCTTTAGGTATTCCGTCAGCGGGAAATGTTTATCTCAAAACTCATACTTTTCTATTTTTAACGTCTTCTGGAGGGTTGTTTTTCTTGATGGGAGCTTCTAAAATAACACTGTTTTTCACCAATTAATCTTTGAAACTTTTTCCAGAAAAGTCTCTTATTAGATCTCTTGCTGTTGTCAGTTTGATCATGACAATATCCTGATTTTAACCTCCACCTATGCTTTCTTTCCAATGTGATGCTTCAGGTTATATTATTAAACTCTTCAATAGATAGTCAGAGGTAGGAAAATGTAAGCACTGAGTCTCTCCCTTATTTTCTGATGTTCTGACAGCAGACAAATTCAGATTGCTTCCTTTGCTTTTGGGGGTATTTGGAGCACTTTAGAAAATTTTCCAAGTAGCATGGTTTGTACTCTGTATAAGATGCAACAGTTCTAAGCCTCTAGTTCCCCTTTGGAACCAACCTGGGTGTAGGTGTGTGCAGAGCTCACCCCCTGAGAAAATACAAAAAGGCAGGAGAATGAGAGGTCACACTCACTGGGAGTAAACCCCACTGAGACTGTCCAGCTTGACAAAGATCCTTTTATCACTCCCATGTGTTTATACCTCTGCTGTCAAAAACCATGCCCCATCAATGGATTTGGGAAGAGCTACTTGGTACTAAGGTGAGTTTAGGCTGGGGGTGTGTGGTTAAATAACATCCCTAAAATACTCAAGACCCCAAAACTTTGGGTTATAAGAAATAGCAACAAAATTACAGCAAGTCCCGTGCTCAATGAAGATTCAACCATCAACACTTCTGAAAGGCACTAGGTCAGCAAAGACAGATTGCATTCTGTGTGACCAGGAGCAGAACTTGTGACCAGGAAAGAACTTTTCTGTTCTCTCCTGTAACTGTTAGGGCTATTGCAGAGCACTTATCCACGGTCTGATTTAGGTATATATGAATCACAGAGAGACTGACCCAGCTCCTCCCAGCTCAAAGTTTAGGTAAATGCAAGGGTAAAGAAAGCTTCCTTTCAACTGGTGAAATGACAAAGGCGCTCCACCACTTACTACAGTTTAAACTGCTTGACACCTGGAGCCTGGCCACAAAATATAGGCTGTCCATGGCACGAACCTGCACTCTTAGTGTGGACCCTTTCTCTTTACAGAAAATTTTTTAAAAATATAGTAGCTGCCAGGTGTCAACTCCTGTCTCTGTTCCCAAGGTGCAAACTAAACTTGGCCAGAAACTACGCCCAAGGACACCTCAGCTTCTGCTACCACGTTCCAGAACTGACATCACAACTCAAGACACAACAGGGCAGACAGTTCTACCAAGTACCAACTCAAAACATTACTGACATTTTAAAGCCTACAGTATTTAAAAGACCTGTTCTTTCTAATTTCTGCAGTAGTAGTCTGTTTTTCCTGCTGACATTTTATGCGAATGGATGGAGTCCCTCCTGACAGTCAGGGTCCTCACACCACCTTTTTCTGGGTCTCCTGAGCATGGGTTTTGCCCTAGTTTCCTAGAGAGGTTCAGCAGCTCCATGGTGAAATGACAGTAGAGCTGATAAATGTTGCAAAAAGATCTTACAATATTACCAGAGCTAATTTGTACATGCTAAGATTCGAAAATTCCCCTGGCATTCAGATGGATGGAAAGGTTTCTGCAGCATCACTCCAGCACAAAATCTACCTGGTTTTAACACAGCTAAAGATACCAACAGAGTGGGATGGGGGCTTGGGAAAAAAAAGGTAATAGGTATTTACGGAGCTGCTGAACTCTTACTGATTTCTACCGAAAAGGCACTATTAGTTTCTCTCTTACAACGATAATTTCAAGCAGGAACACACAAACCTCCACACCCTCCACAAACCTAAAAAACCTGTACTAACATCTGAATACATAAGACAATGTATTATGTCTATTATTTCTTTATATTCACAGATATAAAGAAAATTCTTTTTTCTTATGTCTTCATATGTTTCCTACTGGGCCACATGGATCAAAGGGATATCTAATCTGAGTAATGCCTAATGGTGATAGTCATTGAAAGAGGGTTGTAGAGTTTTCCATTCAAATGAAAACAATATTCTACATCCTGGAGGTAAGTAATTTCAGTATTAACATCATTATTTGCACATCCTCATGGAAAAGACGAGTTCTTCAACATCTGGCCTGCCAGAAAAGCTGATTTGAACAATTTTACACACCCTGAGCTCTCAAATACACTGTGGAGGCATTTTTCTCAGTGAAGAAAATGGCTCTTATTTAAGAAGAAAAAGAAATAGGTACACATTTTATTTCACCAAGTAGAAATTCTCATTTCAGTGGTCCCTGTTTTGGCAAGGTTTCTACAACTCTGTCTGAATGCTGGGTAGATTAATTGGTTTAATTAGGGTTTAAAAAGAACAGTGTCTGACAAACTATTTTTCTCCTTTCTGAAGAGTTTGTTCCTGTTTTCTGACCAGGAAAATTCTATTATGTTCTCAGAATTCATACCTATTTAGTCTTACTATTTCTATTTGTTTTGATTCTGATGCCAAATCTGATGTCTCAGGTTTTTAACTGGAAAAGATATTGAGTTATGAATGCACACCACTTGTAGCACCAAGAATGGTAGAAATATAATTTCATTGAAATTGAAAGCAATAGTGAAATATTGAAAGCAACTTATATTACCCAAAGTTCACTTTCCTATGAAGGAAATGCAATGAATTACACCCATTAATGAAAGAAACGGGCTTTTTTTTTCAGCTGGAAGACCAAAACATTGCAAACCTTCTTCCTGAAGGTCTCCATACCCTGCATAAGGTATACTGTCTGTGAGAGTCTGCACACCTATGGATATGTACAGGGTAAGTGCCATTCAGACAGAGACAATGGAATATAATGAATTTTTGATTTTGCTTTATCGACTTCTTAGGGAAGAGGGGGTTTTAGCCTTGCCAAATTCCAGATGCAAAGCTGTTCTGAGCTCTCCAGTGTAGTGCTCTAATCTGTAGCATAGGTATAGACTTACGCTGAGGGAAGAACATACCAAGGACATGGATTTTGCTGAATGCCTGAGCAGCTCTATGCCACCAGCTTCTAAAAAGCATTTGAAGATTGCCAGCCTCTTCAAAGAGTGAGCACTTCCTTCATATAGGAGAAGACCTAGTAACTATGTTATTGGTTATTGCACCTTGAAAACAATATTCCATTTTCTTTTAGTTTGGCTGAACTTCTCTGATACACTACATATGGTTAATATCTTGCTGACACTATAACAATATTAAATTTCTCTGCTCAAGCTCACTGCTGGTGTGGATGTGCTAAACCAGTTTTTTCGCTCTTTGAGAAAATGATACACATTTTTCTATATATTATGAAAAAGAAATTTCTAAGCTTTTTTCCTATGAATTTTCCATTTCAATCAAGTCTACATTTTCTGGTATGTTTTTCACATCTGCAAAACAAAGGCATTTGTAGGATATCAGTGATGTCAGAGGTTTTGTAGGAGTGAGTGTTTTTGATGGCTGACCTCTTGGTACCAGTCCCTCCCTGTCCAGACAGACACTTTTCTGCTAAACATTTATGCTTAGTAAGGTAGGATGTGCACTGCCCCAAGGCGGCTGGCTGATGCTGCAACCCACAGGCATTACATTTCTGGTACAGTTAGGTTTGAGACAAGCAAGGAAATTCTTTGTGTCAGACTGTGAACAGCTAAAACTCACACACAAGGGCTTTCTGATGCTTTCAAGAGAAAGAAAACAATCCAACCCAGATATCTATCAAATGCAGGACCTCTCCACCTACTCTGGGGAAAAACCTTCCAAAATAGTTATGATCATTGAAGCACTTTAATTGTGTTTTACTGAATTCACATATTTTTGCATTAATACATTCAAAAAGTATTTTGAATTATTGTTCCAGTTCCTCGTGCCCTTGGTGGATCCATTTGACATTTAAAATTCAATCTCTGCTGAGGATGCTCACAGATTAAATTTATTACATAACGAATCTGAAAGGCAATAATGCACAAACATATCCCTGCAGTGTCTTTATTCTCAAAAGGGAGGTTCAGATCAATGTGAGGCAAGGTGGAAAATGCTTGCCAAATACTAAGTGACAAAAAAAACCTTCCTCTTCAAATAAATTGCCAAAAGATGAAAGTACATCTTGGGAGACATTTTCTGATCTTTGCACCAACCATTTGGGACATTTTTTTAAATAAAAAAAAAATTATTTGGACTCTAACTGTTGATATTGGAAAGCATGAAAATATCCTTTTCTCGGTTGACTTCCACATTGCTCCACTGAGTAAAAGCATTTTTTACACAGCACAGCCAGGTAACACTGAAAAGGTTAGTAATGTTCTGCCAGAGTTTTCATCCACAAAGAGTCCTGGTCTGATTTATCTTCCATTTTAGATCAAGATAATATAACTAAGTGAAAAAGTAACAAATAGTAACCACTAAAAGACTAACTACTATTCTCACCAGCTTCTGTGCACAGTCCTATCACCTGCCTATCAGTCCTATCCTTACAATCTCCGTATTGCAAGATCCTTCAGCAAATCTTCAGATAGGCAGCACTAATTTTCATTATGTTGAATAATTTTATACTGTCATCAGATTTTGTCCCCTCTTCATTCATGTAATTTTCCTAATCACCGATAAAAATTTTGGGTGGCACTGATCAGGATGTCACTGATCATGCTCAGTCTTTCTCCCCGTTTTGAAAACAATCCATCTATCCCTTTTTGTTGTTTTGGGGGTTTTATACAGTTATTGATTCATGAGAGCACCTTCCTTTTCTTGTTTTCTGACTGTTTCATTTCTCTAAGAGCCTCTACTGATAAGCCTTGCCAAGGCCTTTTCAAAACTCATGTATATTAGATCCTCTTTTATACAGACCCTCTTTTTTTGTTGCATCTTTTGAGCCTTTCAAAACTTGAGAGATGTTGTAAGATATTTCATTCTTCTAAAAAACTCTAAGTCCTGATCATTATGTCATTACTTCTTTGTGTGTCCATTCATTCTATATTTTGCTATTATTTTTGCCAGTCTGACTGATACCTTGCTTTATAATGTGTGATGTTTTTAGAACATTATTGGATTCATTTTAACCAAAATAGTGCCATTTTCAAATTTGCCTGAAACTGAGGTTCTTTGGACTAGAGGTAATATACTGCTATCCATTGCAATCCAGCAATTCTCTCTGCTAACTCCCTACACACTCGTGAGCAAATATCATCTCATTCAGGTAAAATCTTAACAGCTTTGACAATTTGTTCTACAATATATTCCATGTCTTAGATTTGAGTGGGTTCTTCAAACTCTTGTCCCACTAAAGATTATGATCAATTTAGGAATATTGCTAACTTCTTGAATAACAAACACTGATACAGACAATTCATGACTTTTTGTCCTTGAGTAATCCTTCTATGCTTATGCCAGCTATCAGCCCCATGGATTCTCTGGCAGGATTCCTGCTTCCAATATTTTTTTTAAAGTTGTCTTTTTATGGCTAGTTTAAATGCTTTTAGCAATTTCCTCATCAAAATCTTTTTTGGCTTGCCTTGCTGTGAATTAACTTTTAACTTCCCAGAGTTTGCATGTCTTTGTACTTTCCTCATTTGAGCAGAGTTTTAGAGACATCTTCTTACCTTCAAGAGTTTCCTTCTTCCTCCTCCTTTAGCATGGCCTTTTTTCTTTTTTAAGATCCTCTTCAAGTCCTTTCTGATTTGTGATACGCTTGCTCTGAACCTAAAACATTGATTTGCGATGCACATTAACTGACACAAAAAATTAGTCTGAGCCGTCAAACAGTCTTCATGCTGCCTGCAATATTTTTATGCTTTTAGCCACTTTCTAGTTAATCATCTGCTAACTTTTGGGTTGTGTTACTAAAACGCACATTTTGGAGGGTTTTTTTCGCTTACCAGGATATTGAATCTGAGTACACTGGTATAGGTGACTGATAATTCTGTCTTAAACCAGTCCCTGTAGATCGTCCAAGATTAAATCAGGAGCTGTTTTTCTACAGGCAGGACAATGTGCTCCAAGGGGTACATCTAATGGCATTTGAACACTTAACCAATGTGTCATGGTAACATAACTTTCTGAATCTTAAGTGGACACGGGAAGTTTCAAACATTTGATATTACTCGCATTTTTTTCTTTGCCTCAGACTGTTGATAATGTCTCCCATGCATATGGGGAAAAATCTCATGCACTTTCTGGGAAATCAGCACATCCTCCTCTGAAGTGTGCTGAGTGCTCCTCTGAGGAGCTGTACAGCACTGCCTGCAGTGTGAAGAGTAGGAGAAACAAAGGTGTGTGTGCATCTGCAGGCATACAGCCTTACTGGTGTGTGGATAGCCTTCAGAACTGGAGTCCTTCAGATAACTGGAAGAAATCTCGGGTTTTCAGACCCTGATATCTGATGAAGGGATATAGAGTGTGAAAAACCAGGCAGGATGGCGTTAAGGGCAACATCCCAGCACAGCTGAACTGAAAGTCAAAAAGTGAAGATGCTCTTCTGGACCTCATGCTTAGAAAAAGCCAGCCAGGGATGTGAAGGTCAGGAGCAGCCTTGGCTGCAATGATCATGGGATGGCAGAGTTCAGGATCCTGAGTGGAGGAAACAAGGCAAAAAGCAGCAGGATCACAACCCTGCTTCAGAGTTGCGGTAGAAGAATTTTACAGGATACAGCTCTGGAGAGAAGAGGGGTCCAGCAGAGCTGGTTGATTCTCCTCCAAGCTCAAAAATGGACCAACCCTATGAGCAGAATATCAAGCAGAGGTGGCAGGAGATGAGCATGGATGAAAAAGGAGCTCTTCCCTAAACTCTAACATAAACAAGATAAGCACAGGAGCTGAAAAAACAATAGGTGAAAGGAACAAGAAGGGCTTCTACTGATACATAAGCAGAAAAAGGAAAACGAGGGAATATGTACGCCTGCTTCTAAATGGGGCAGCAGCCCCATTTGTTGTCAGCAACAAAAGACACAGAAAAGCCTGAGGTTCTCAATGTTTTACTTGCCTCAGTCTTTCCTAGCAACAGGGCATCTAGGAATGAATCCCAGGCTCCTGAGCCCAGTGGGAAAGTCTGAAGCAAGGAAAGGTTACACTTGGTAGAGGAAGATCAAGTTCAGGAACTCTTGAAATACCCAAGCCACTGGTGCCTGATGAATACTCCCAGGAATGGCAAGAGAGCTGCTCAGTGTCATTGCGAGGCCATGCTCAGTTATTTCTGAAAGGTGGCTGTGTCACCTCTGTCCTGGGTGTTTTTAAACACTCAACTGGACAAAGCCCTGAGCAGTGCAGGCTGACACTAGAGGTGGCCCTACTTTGGCACAGGGAGCTTCCAAACCCCCTTCCCATCTGGATGGCTCCATGGTGAGTAGCATCTCATGGTCACTGGCTCTCCACAGTCACTGGCTCCACTGGTTGCATGGACTGTCACTCACGCTGCTGCCATGCTTTTCTCTGCCTATTTAGGTGTGCAATTCCCACCCACAAAAATCCCATGATGTATCATCTTATTTCATTTCTATTGCCTGATACTTTCCGTAATTTATTCATTCCCATGTAATTTGTGCACTGTTGGTACTGTCCTTCTGAAATTCTGCCTTCCACCTACTTTCTAAGATGTCTACAAAGAGATTTTTAATCCAGGCATCCTATTTCACCCATTTTAACTTTCAGAGTTACAGTCTAAGTCTGTCATCTCAAAAAAAGGGCATGCTGTGGCTCTAAAAATTAGTATGGGTATTTCAGAAGTGTCAAAATACCTCACAAATGTGCATGGGAGTTGCTGACTGTGCCACTGAAAACTAATTTTTCAGGCACTTAACGATGGACTTCATGCATTCATGTTTGGCAGAACAGAGAAAATCACACCAAAAATTAACACAGTTTTTTGCACATTGTTTTGCTGACAATACCACTCTTCAGGCTAAGCTGTAAACTTGGCAGAGCATGGGCAATAAGGAGATGGGCTTTATAAAGATATGACTCAAAACTAGCTCCCACAAGCCAAGCTTATAAGACTTTAGGAAGCTTTGCACATTTCTAGCTTTAAAAATGGATATGCAGGATTGCCTTCCCCAAAACAGGTTTGCTCATCTAGGAATTATAAGATTAATATGTAGTCAATAGATAATAGCATTTAAATATTTTACAGAGGAAAAAATTCCTTTTCTTTCATCTTGAAAACATATGCACAGCTGTAGCTATTGTTTATATTTTTAACATGTATTTCTACAATATGTGTGTTTTACAGTGGTAATCATTCATATAGAACAGGAGTTTCCTAGAACAAACATAATACTGTAAAACAATTACAAAAAAAAATAGAAAATAATCTCACGGCAACTTAATAGTAGCTCAATATACAGACAGTGCCTACAGGTAAAGCTTGAGTGCATGGTCCCCAGGAAAATGTGATTATAAGACTGTTCAATATAGTGTTCTAATAAATAATCAAACCATATATTCCTTTCTGCAGCTGGCATAAATGAAATGTAATTATTTTTTCCAGGAATTTTTTTGTTGTTGTTGCATTAATTCCTTTTACCATACTATTGTGCTGCCTGACAAATGAATTCCAGGCTGCTGTGGAATTTTTGTCTTTGTTTTGTCTTTGCTTATTTGTTCTCACACACTGAATGGAAGAATGCAGACTCACAGGAACTAATGAGGTAATTCGTAAACCTGTCAGCAACAGACACGAGAATTAATCTAGTGGTGGTCTGGTGAAAGGGGAGAAGAGGATTGCAGGCACATGGTTGCCAGCCAACATGCATCCACAGGAGGCCTGAAATAACACCTGAATTCCCTCTTCCCCTAAATCCCACTTGAACCTTCCACATTTGCACTGCATTATTTCCTTCTTTGTGCCTCCTTGCCGGTAGTGCTATGCAGGGTATAAACTCTGCAGCAGATGTGATATTCCGTCTCCAGCACTCCTATTCGTTGCATGAATGTCTGCTTGGGGCCCCCCTGAAGGAGAATTCTCAAGGATGAAATTGTGCCAAAACCCATAAGGGCTGTTTATTGCCTTATTACTTTTATTCTATATGATTCTTAGCAACAATAGCATGTTTTTGAGAATGTACTAAATGACAAAGCAGGACTTCATTACTAATGTCATGTGTATTTTATTTACTTAAGAAGAACTGAGGAGAGCAGTCCCTCATGCAACTTCATGTTTGTTAGTGTTATTCTGCAAGGAAGTGAGAGGGATCATCTGTATCTGCTGCTAGTCTTCATCTTTCGGGGGGAGCAAGAAGTCTTACTGGCTTTACTGTTGCTCTGTTTTTCCTACTCACATTCTAAGGAGAGACATCTGGAGAGAAGGCTCTCAAGAACTGAAAATGTGTGGGAGGAGAAGCACTATCAAAGGCAAGGGAAGTGGTTTTATAATAACCCATGAGGAAGGTTTCCCAATGGGAAAACAAACATTGGAGGAGAAACTACTAAATGGAAATGAAATTATCAGGATGCTTGCATAATTATTGTCTTACCTGTATTATAAGTTTCCAGGTAAATTATGAATTTTTATGGATAAGACCAATCTGTTTTGTTGTTCTATTACTTGCCAAGCTTTATGAATATTTGGTTACACAGTTCCACACTGCTGCTAATCCCCACTGGTCATCCGACCTTTTATCAGTGTCATGCTGAGCAAAGGGTCCTTGGGAAAGCAATAACTTTCAGCCTAGCAGTGGCCACGCAAAAGTGAGTTCTGTTTGACCTTTTCTTGACATAGAAGCTAAAATTCTTTGTGTCTCATTATAAGACCACCATGTCTTCTACAAGTTCTCCAAACAGATAAGACTTCAGGAATTTTAACAGGTTTTACTGACACTCATACACTATACTTGAGCTGATTATTTATTGACAGCTCTCAGAAGGATGTTCAAACCCCGTATTCCATGCCAAATTCTTATATTCTCAGTCCCTTGAGCACTGCCATAATAATAAGGATGAAAAAGAAACTACTAATCAATAATGAGAAACTTCACATCTGGCTTATACTTCAGAGATGAGAAAGACGAAGATTTGATCTCTTGCCCTGTAAACAACAAGTACAGGGGTCACAACTGAGGTCACGGATTTGTAAAGGAAAAATCATGTCAAGAAAATCAAATGTGCTATCACAGGACAAGGTTTTGGGGGTAAAAAGGGAAGGAATGGTTAATATATAAATTAATTTTAGTAAGGTTTTAAGGGAAGAATCCATAGAAAAGTAGCAAAACCCTTCAGAAGCCAAGCAAGTATGATCTTCAAGGAAGAACTGAGCAAACTCATGTTTCTTGGCAGTAAGAGGAGAATGCTGAACAAGGCATATGAGAAAAATACAAAAGTACATTAAAAGCTGGTGCAAAGAAGACAAAATAAACTGCTTCCCAAATCTGTAGTCAGGAAGACAGAATACAGCTAAAGCTGATACATGGAAGAGTTTGTGCAGACATGAGGAAAAATGAGAAAAGCAGGTAAATTAAACGTTGGCATATGCTGTTGGATGGATAAAGGGTATCTCAATTATTAGGCACTTCCAAGAACTGGTCAGACAAACAAGGGTCAAGAATAATACATCTTGATACTGCCTTCCAAGGGGTTGATAGAGGAGATGATATCTTGAGGCACCTACTGACCTTTCAATTTTATAATACATATATTTGAGTTTAGGCACTGAAAATAGCTGAACATGTTTTAGTAGAATACACACTTCTTTAACAGTTCTCAGCTGATGAAAAATATCCTAGAGTGTTTTTCCCCCCATGTAAGTATTTAATTAAAGCTGCAGCCTTGCATATTGTTACTTCTGCTTTTTTTAATCATCTTTTTTTTTTTCCAAGGGTTAGGTTGCTTGTGAATAGGACTTCATTTTCTGGTCATCAGTAAAGGGTTTAGAAAACATTTCATATCAAATTCTGACAGAAAAATTATCTGCTTCATGCAGGAATTGCAGAAAACTGTGTGAAGCTTTTGTATCTGTTTCAGAGACCTTAGAAGCTCTATTTTTAAACCTGGGCAGTGGGAATAAAAGTTATCACCCTAGCATCCTGTTAATTAGCTGCCACCTTGTTTTAAAGACAAGGTGTCGTTCAGCTACTTTACCTGTCCAATTCATTATCTCTCTCTCCGAGCTTGTAAAGCAGTAGAATAATGATTTCATTTATGTGATGATGTTAACTGCCCAGCAGGAGAAAGTCTGAGATCATCAATTAATTTCCCAAAAGTCACCCATTACTTACTAGTAATGTCTTAAACACTGGGATTCATCTGAGTCAGATGCAATATTCATATTCTGCTTTGCTGTCTGGAGTCTATATCAGGCAATGTTTGCATGATTTGTACATAAAATTTTGTGTTTCACGTATCATAGTTCTCCAAACACTTAAAACATGCAAATATGACAGAACAATATAGGCAAAGGTTCATTAAACAAATTGTTCACTTTCTTTTTTAATAGGCTTTTGAAAGTCCATTGCATGGCAGATTGTCAATAAAAATTTTTTTAAGACAGTGCCACTGGACCTGATTTTGCAGAGGTTTACACAAATATGTGAGCACACTGGAAGACAACGCATCTGTCTTTGGAGATTTAACGAGACTTTGAGCCAAGGAGGAGGTATAAAATACATGAATTGGATTATCAGTGACAAAGTACATGTTAATAATAAGCCTGAGAGCTATAGCAATTAATTCAAAGGAGCTTAAGCAAGCACTGTGGCAAAGCCTACTTCTAGGTGATTCTTAAATAGAAGGGAGTGAGCAGGTCACTGTCATTGTCCTGTGAAAAAGTTTGCCAAGCTCTCCTACTGCAGCTCTTCTTTCCAGCTTGCCTCATTCCCTTGTATCTCAGCCCCCTTAGGTACAGCAAAGCTCCCCATTATCTCCAGGGCATGGACCTGAATGCTGATACTGGTGGCTATAGCTTAAACAGAGCTCATCCATCATATGTGAGAGAGGATAAAGCTGGCAAGAAGCTTAAAGTCTGTGGTTATATTACCTGATTATGAGAAAAGCATTTGGATGAAGGTCAGCAATATCTACAAAAGAAAAAGATAAAAGCAGGAAACAAAATACACTGGATTTGAGGAAGCAAGCCATCATACAAGGTGATTAAAAGGAATGAGAATTTACTGATATAAGAGGAATATATGTGCAACTCATTTTAATATAGTCAGCAAAATAAATTTCAATAAAAACATTCTCATCAGTTTGAAACAACTGTAGACATCAGCAATGATACAGTAAAAGAGGCAAATAACACCAAAGAAGTTGTGCAAAGCAGTATTTATAAAGCCTAACTAGAAAGAGGTAACCATATGACATGCCATGCTAAAAATATGTTAATCTTTGTAAGAAAAGACAACAACAGTAATATTAAAACCTTGTATGTAGAAAAAAAATACCCCAAACATTGCCTAAGACCTGATGCATTCACATGCACAATCCCATTTTAATACATGGGAATACTTATGTGAGTAAACCCCATTATATCAGTTTTAAAATGGAAGAATTTTTGGGGAGTATTTACTCTGGGTTCTCTAACTCCTCATATTTTAAGTTTCTTCTGCTTGTTCAGCTCTGTCAGCATTAGTAGCAGTAGGAACCTCATCTGTTGTGCTGTGATATCACTTGTCCACACTTTCTGTGCTCTTCTATGGCAAGAAGAGGAACCGCTGAGCTGCGGCATTCCCTGAGTGGAGGCCACCAGGAAGGCTCCACTGGGGTGCAGCCATTCCTACCTGCCCGCCAACACCTTGGGCCGTGCCCCTGATATCCTTCTGCACCTCAGGCTTCGTGTTCTCATTCCAGTATGCACAGAGAAGTTGCTCAAGACACTTTCCTCTGATTTCAGTGTGAAACATGTTCAAGGAACTCACATCTCTGCCAGTGCTTAGGAGCTGTCATTCTGTGTACACCACACTCACCCAACCTCTGTCAGGGTGTGAAGGCTGGCGGTCTTTCTCCAGCACAAGCGTACAGACTTCATCTGATATCCTTGTGCTGCCACTGTGGATTTTTTATTATTGTGTGCCTTGATTAGCTCTATTTTCCCACCTACTCAAGGCCTCTCTTGTAAAGAAAGGTATGAAAATGGGGCAGGATGACCTTCCTTCTCACAGATGCTTCAATGCTTGCATGCCTTGGGCTTTTGTTGCCTGATTTTCTGAGACTGACATTAAGGGATATAAGTTATGTCTAACAGAAGGAATATATTGATTAGAAAAAGGTTTTTCACCCAGAGAGTGGTTGGGCACTGCAACAGGCTCCCCAGAAAAGTGCTCACAGCACCAAGCCTGTCTGAGTGGAAAGAGAGTTTGGACAATGCTCTCAGGCACTTGGTGTGATTCTTGGGGTGTCCTGTGCAGGGTCAGGAGTTGGACTCGACTAACCTGATGGGTCCCTTCCAACTCAGCATATTTCCTGATTCTATGAAGTGCCCATTGAAGCAATGCACCCTGGCAGCACCATATTTACAGGTAGAATGAATAACCTCGAGAGAGGAATTTCAGGGATGGGGAACTGTCTCTTTCCTTTCTTATAGTTTCGTGTGTTTTATTTTCTCAGCACTGTCTTTCCAGCTGTCCTTTTTCTCCCAGCTTCTATCACAAGTACTTCTGCTCGCATTCTGTGTACCTGTCAGTATCTTCTCTCTCTGACTGTCTCTTCCAACCTTCACAAAAACACCTGCTCCATCTTAAAGGTGTCTAACCCTAAGGTTCCTGTCCTAAGCACTGAAATTGTTTCTGTTCTTTCTTGCCCTCCCTCCACTGTAGGATTTTGCTACCTTTTCCTCCATGAGATCATTTGATTGAATAAAAGGATTTTCTTTGATTGCTAAGTGTTGAGCAGAAATGTATGATGTAAATTTCAGTGACATTTAAATGAGTGTCCAAATACATTTATGAGAAACCAAAACAGGAAGAAGATTCTTCACTTTCTCTTATAAGAAGATCACATCAGATTATTAGCGACAAAAAAAGTAGCTGAAGAAATATTTCCCAGAGCTTTCACCAGCATAACATCAGTGAAAATCATCAGCAATCCAGAGAGGAAAACTCTGGGCAAGAGAAAGTAAATTCACTTGTGGTGACAAAAGCCACTCTATTTTCTGGGGAAAGGAGATAGAGGAAGTGTTCTGCATTGGAGAATGGGGTGAGACCATACCAGCACTGGAGGATCCCCACGGAAACCAGCTCCTCACAACACGCAGTCTGTTGTGTCCCAAATCCATTCCTCTACAACAGGGAAGCGATGAGGGAGAATGTGCTGGTGGCGGGAAAAATGTTCCAAGGAAACAGAGAGCAAGAGAAATAACACACTGAAATCTTTTCCACTGTTAACCTGTAGATGATTAATTGAGGGACAGTCTACCTACCCTAGATTAGATGGGGGTACTTCTCTCTCACTTTTCACCCAATTATCAATCATCAAAGCAGAAGTGGAAGCTTCTACTTTCTTTGCAATCTTTTTTAGCTCAGAGATATGAATGGCAGCATGATTGTCGACCAATTACTGCCATAGTAGGGAAAGCTCCTTTCAGAGACAGCAGAGGCGAGACCCTCCAAAGGCCAGTTGTGTGTTAGCCTTCACCACTCCTTGCCCACAGCATGGCTGAGCTGGCTATGAGCAGGTGGCAAATATTCTCCAGCTATTCTCCAGAGCATGGAGCAGAGAGTGGCACAAAAGAAATCCAGCCAACACCTACCATGAAGCTCAATATTCACTTGTTTAATGCCTGCAACTTGTTTGCAGCTGTGTAGGGCATCACATCCACACTTGGGGGCAAACGGTTCAACACCCTTTCATTTTTCCCTAGCACCGTCTCTTTTAGTACTTTTGCCTCACTTTTTTATCTTTTGAGAACTCTTGCCTCACCTGTTTTGATGGAGAGTGGAGGAAAAGCTTATGAACAGAGTTCACTTACAGTGTTTGGTAGAGATTTATGATGCTTGCTCTCATTTCTGCCATAACTCTGTGAGTAAAATCAATGATACTTTCTTACTTGGCAGAAGTATCTCACATGTGATATATGGAAATTATTGTCTCAGAGTATGTGATCTGAACTCTAACAATTTCATTTCCTTCTCCTTGCTCCTCTGCTTCCAAGCTAACTTCTTAACTGGTTGGCACTGCTCAGTTACAGACAAAGAAACTTTTCTCACACTGTATTTACCTTTGAAGGTCAATGCTACCTATTCCACCACCCATTTTCCATTTCAGATCTGCAAGGACCTTATACAGATTCTCTACATTTTTTCCAGTCAGTGTAGGAAAAGGAATCACTTCACCCTACAAATCTTATGAGGGTGACATTCTGTCATTCATAAAAAATTACTGGGTAAAATTTATTTTCCATCTTCACAATTATACTTCAGTTTAAAAAAAAAGAATAGTAAGTATAGAATTAGCTAGGACTCAATAACATGAGGCCAGACAGAAATATAAGGAAAAAATATAATAAGCATTCTTGGGACCATAACGTAACAGCACTGTAGTGACAGAGATTTCTGATTTTAGGGAAGTTATGATTAAGATTTATTTTAGTTCAACTAAAACTGTATTACAGACTTAAGGAAAACATGTGGTGGAACTGAGGTCCTCCTCCATGTACTTAGTGCCTTGTACACACTTTTTTTAGGTAGAGTATCCCAGGGATCAATACTGAGGCAAATATTGGCTAACATCTTCATTAATTATCTAGATGTTTGGAGAGAGTGCATCCTCCACAAGTTGGCAGATTATACAAAACTGGGACAGGCAGTTACCATAACAGTCAGATGTGCTGCCATTCAGAGGGATCTGGACAGGCTGAAAGAACTGGACTGAGAGGAATGTCATGAAATTCAACAAGGGGAAATGCAAAGTCTTGCATCTGGTGAGGAATAATCCCAGGCATCAGGACAGGCTGGGGGCTACAGGCTTGGAAGCAGCACTGCAGAGAAGGATCTGGGGATCCTCAGGGACACCGGGCTGACCATGATCCAGAAATGTGCCTTTGTGACCAAAGACGGTCGAAAGCCTCCTGGGCTGCATTAGACACAGCACAGGCAGCAGGCTGAGGGAAAGGATTCCTCTCCACTCAGCATTGGTGGACCAGTGCATTTGTAGTGCTGGCTCCAGCTCTGGGCTCCCCGGGGGTACTGGAGTGAGTCCAGCAAAGGGCCATGAAAGTGATGAGACTGGGAGACCTGGGCCTGCTTAGACTGGAGAAGAAAATTTTGGGGGAAACTGATCAATGTGTAGAATGCCTGGTAGAAGAGAATGAAGAGAGTGACCAATTCTGCTCAGCAGCGCCCAGTAACAGGACAAAAGGCAATGGGCACAAACTGAATACACATGAAATTGCATCTGAACACAAGAAAACAATTATTTTACTGTGAAGTTCATCAAACACAGGAATAGGTTGTCCAATGAGGTATCTCTGCCTTCAGAGATATTCAAAACCCAACCGGATGCAGTCCTGAGCAAGTTGCTGTAGCTGGCCTTGTTTGAGCAAGGGTTGGACAAGAAAATCTCCAGAGGTGCCCTTTCAGTGATTCCGTGAGTCTTCATCTGAATTTTTCTGAAATTTCATCTTTTTGGTACCTTGTCAAGAAAAAGTAATGGATGTTCTCAGACCACCTGACTAATCACAGAATGTCTCCCACAAATAGGATATAAGGGTCTAACACCAAGAGAGTTTAATTTTTCAAGGCTGCCATTTTGTAAGTAAGTAAGCATCTTTGTTTTGTATGAAAGGCAAAATCCATTCAATCTGGAGTTTACTTTAAGGAGTAAACTTAGATATTCACTCCATACTTTCTTAAGTAAATCACTACAGCAGAGATTCCAGCCTCCCTCTAAAGGTGATGATGCCTTATCTGAATGCCATGGGATTTGAGTCTGGGAATTCATAAACCACATCTGCACCTTTTCTGAAATTACAAGAAGCAAAAATTACTTGCTATATTTTTCACCTGAATTAAAACCTGAAAGTGCACAGAGAGGATATGGCCATCCCCTGTGCAGTCACTGGCTGATGCATCCCATCATCAGGGAGCATGTCAGACATTCTGTGAGATATGGTGAAGCTAAGGTTTCATGTGGAGTATTCCGCACAGCTCTTACTTAGCTGCAACTCCTCAGACAATCATCTGCCGTCTTTGGACACCTCATGCTCCAAGTGACAGCACTGTATCAGGACTATGTGATTCTACTGTGCCCTAGCCTACATTCTTCAGGAGGTGTCCTTCTGTTTGAAGTTGCCTTGGGCTCAGCTGATGGCAGTAGATCCTACCTGTTGTTGAGTCTACATGGGTTAACACAAAAACATAAACAAATACAGAAGGCAGCACACGTTACCTGCACTCTATCCAACAAGCCAAGTGTAAGTAGGGATGTGCTTTTTAACTCTTTTACATTTTTCTGTAGGCCTGCTGTCCTTCAGATTAAAGAGGTGTGGGATTTTTAGGTGTGAGATTTGCAGTCATTGTTGCTATGAGCGTGTGAGGAAAAATACGAAGCACTCTGATCTGAAATAATTGGAAACTGTCTACCTGACTGTAAAGGAAATGAGAAAAATATCAACTTTGAAAAATTCTTTTGTGATACCCTCGAAAGTAAGATGCATGTGATACTGCTTGTTATGAAGTATTATGTAAAATAATCTCTTTTGCATAACCTGCACTAACTCCATGTTGTTTGTTCAGACTTGACCTTCAGTGCTGGTCTACTGTCATCCACAAAGTCTACTGAAATCATTAGAGAGAGGTTCATGCTAACCCATTTGAAAGCTCTTCTCATCCAGAAGGTCTAATTGGCCAAAATACTGTGCAGTTTATCTCCACCTTTAATCTCTCACTTCAATTCCATTGGAGAAAAGCAAATTTCAGAGGACAGAAGGCAGCAGCAGGGCACCCTGGCATTCTTCCAGCACGGATGTGTGAGGACCGTGGTCGTGCTAGGTGCTCACAAAGCCAGTTAAACTCTTAACATAATCTGTGAATCTTCCCTTGACTTCAGCAACTCAGCTTTGGATAGGGCACTTACTCTCTTAACTACTGTTAAAAACACTTCAGATAATTAAAACTGGTACAGCTGGGAACAAAAATTTAGTACGCTTGAACTCATGGAAAACACGATTGCTTCATAAGTCCTCCTTAGCAAGACATGGTCACTCCAACACCAGCTCTGATTGAAGTTATCAAATCAGTGATCTATATTTGCTGACACTTTTCCTGCCTGAAAAAGTTACAGTGACAGAATGACCAGCTAAGGCTTCAGATGAGCCTTTAAGAAATTAGTTTATGATCTATTGCAATTCGAAGAAGTTCTAAAGCAGCCAGAGGTGCTCACATTTGGATTCAAAATGCATGAAACCACTACTTCTCTGCTGGTCCTACTCACTTTTTTTGTCT